>CM038229.1:93769336-94241896 GCA_021442155.1 Cymbidium sinense | reverse complement strand
ATATATACTGTAGATCTTTCCCCACTCTTACATGGAAAAGTAAAAGTAGGGTTTATTTTATGTTGTTCTTTAGTTCTATGAAAGCAAGCATCCATAGTTAATTACATCCTTAAAATAGGGAATTACTAAGAAAACTCTCAATTAAAGTAGTCAATCAATATCTCCAAAGATTTTAAGGTTAGACTATCAATGAATTAGGTATTTTTTGGAAAATCAAGTGGAAAGTTCAATTTATAAAGACTTATTTTTGGATTCTGAAGGATGATAAGTAGGGAGCACTCATGATACTAGGAAGCCTAGTGAGCACTCCAATCTTTCCTATGATTAGGCTTTATGTATTTGAGAGAGAAGGTTTATTTTAGTTTGAGTTGAAATTTTATTAGAATGTTAGGGCTTATAGTCCATCAACACAAGATTGTGAAAATGCTTAAGAGGTAAGGACTTATACTCATAGTCTGAAGGAAACAAGCAACCTTGGATCCTAAAAGCATGACCTAAATCTAATCAAAAAATGGGACATAATGGTTTACCTCCATAAGAGAGGATAAACCCATCTTTACTCCTCTAGACTTACAATCGACTAGAGTGGCTACTACCTAACACCTCCTATGCTTCAAAACCATGTAGGCAGTCTTATGTTAGTGCAAGATAGTTAAGATATTATTTAATTAGAAAGAGACTAGAGTACTAAACTCACTCACCAAGAGACTAGATCATGATTTTTATGAGATCATGACTTAGACTAAATGAAAATTTTATAATTTTTATATCATTTTGACACATTGATTTGGACAAAGGCGAGATTATTATGCCAAAATGCATAAATTAGATTATTGGCTAGATCAATGGGAGGTGTTCTCACTACATGGGATGCCCTCATAGGTCAAGCATTCTCCTATCATGCAAGAATGGAGACCCTCCTAATTCAAGAGCGAAGCAAGATGTTATGCATGATATTTGAACATACATCATTTAGCTAAGGTTGAAAATCTTTTAATTATCTTGATTATAGCCTAAGCTTTAAAGTGAGGTTATGAGTTATTTTAAAATTTTCATTATGAGTTATTAGTGGGGTAGAAAAATTATTTTTTCTAAAGAGCTACGTAACTAGGCCACATTTAAACATCAAGCTTAAGAAACCTATGAAGAACATGCAATTTCTATTGCACAATTTAAACATAATAATCAAGCATTCACAGATTTCAAAATATAATAAAAGGTGCAAGAGGGTATCAACACAAGAAGAGAAGAAATTGAGCTCTACCTTATACAAGTTATAATAAAATTTTACAATTATAATTGAATTAAATGCTATGGGGGTCTTCATTCTTTACTCTTCTTTCTTCCTTTTGATTTCATGGTGCTTCAAGGCTTCATAGGCCCTCCTAGGACTTTGCCTTCTAGCCACTGCTCATCCTAAACCCATAGCACTAATCCTAATTCCTATTGCAAAATTACATGTTTGGAAAAATAAAATCTAACTACACCAACAAAATAGATATTTGCTAAACAATCATACAACCATGTAATTTTTTTTATTATTTGGACTTAGCACCCTACACATGGGTAACCAAGTCTACTTGTCCTAGTGTGGATTATGCAAAAGGGGTATAGCAACGCAAAGTATTTATATTTATTATTATATTGGCCCTTTAGCACAATCCCTTAGAAAATATCAATTGGATAATAACAACCAAACATCTAGTCTTGATAAATAATCCTAACATCTAGTCTAAAATATTACATCACCAAATAAAATACAACATCACAACATGCACATCCTAACTTAGAGCTAGAAGTGGTGACTTAGTTATTGTGTGTGTTTAGGCTTAGTGTGGTATGCTTTAGCTAGGCTTTAGGATTATAATTATCTAAGTTTGGAATTATTTAAGTTAAACATCAGGGGTGGTTTCATTTCAAGTTATTATGAGGATTGGTGAATTTTAATTTGTATTTTTTTATTTCACTTGATATTTTTAGCATCTAATTATTGTAAAGAGAAGAAAAGGGGTTTAACCATTCATCCACATCTTAAGTTAACTTCTAAAGCATGTAATTATGATTTTGTTTCTTTTAGTGAATGACTTATTAAATATTTTATTAATCCTAAACTTGTTAATCTTAAAGGATCCTATCCAAGCATAAAAGCATCTTAAGATTAATGAAATTGAATTACTATCACATGGATGATGTTACATCATTCCTTTTCATCATCAATAATGCATATGATTTTGAACTTAACATACCTATATACATGCAATGTATTTTGGCACAAATGATTGTGAAAGCATATATTTTAATAAAAGAATTTCATTCCTAAGTATACATACACATGTATTATAGATTTAAGCAAGTATGTGATTAAGTGGAAGTGTAATAATCAAAGATCTCCTTGGGACTTAATGCCTCATATTCCCAGGATATCCACACTATATACTAACTATCTTAAACACATGTAAACATACATAAACATAAGGTTGAAAACCATGCAAAAGATTGTAAGTTAACAAATTTATTTATTCATGTAAAGTAAAGCTCTATCCAAATTACAATGCATGCATACATATGAATGAAATTAAGTAAGTATCATTATTAACCGGAAAGTGAGGTAATCTAAGAACTTCTTGGGGCTACTTAAAGCCTTGTATTCTTGGGATGTCCAGACTATAAGCTTACTAGCATTCAAACACATGTAAACATACACATGATTCATGAAAGTAAAATGATACTTTAACATGTTTAAGCTATAAGAAAATATAAACCACATGTTGTATTCATAGCCAACATTAATTTCAATTTTCATCATTAGTTTATAATTTTGAAAATACTTTTGAAATTTATTAGTGATATTAGCCATACCATATAATAAGATTCATTCAACACATGCAACTTATACATAACTAATTATATTCATTAGATTCTTTTATTTGAAAGCATGAATGCATGATATCAAATGGCATACAAATTTATAATGATTGAAAAGGAATAACTAAACATTTTCACATAATACATTCAACCACATTAACTCCTAAGGACAATCAAGTTGCATAAAACTATTTAATATTAACCAAAGCTTCTTATGAAATATGATTTTATGTTTGAATTATTAAATCTTAAGGAGGAGAAATGATATTTATTATTTTACCCCATCTCATGTGAGTGACTTAATGTGTTTAAAGGAAAAGTAATTAAATGAATTTTATGGATTGACTAAGTTTAAGTCATTAAGCAATTAATTTAGTTTCCCTTTCCTAAGACTCTTTAATTTGATTAACCACTAAACCATGAGCATCCAATGATATTCCAATGAGTAATTACAATTTGCAATGCATTAAACAAGGCATAATGCAATGAGGCTCACATTTAAAGGTTAATTAAATTAAAGAAGAACCTAATTAAGTACTTATATGATGTTCCCACACTCATGGGTTAATCATATGTTCCTTAAGGGTCTTTATGTTATTAAACACATAAAGAGGAACCAATAAATTCAATTTAATTTCTAAAATAACTATCATTTTAATTTGATTTAATTTTATCATTAATTCCCAATTAATCCTTAATTAAACTATAAATTAATTAACCCTCTTAATAAAATGGATTAAGGAAAATAATTAAGAATGAGGTTCTAATCATCCCCCTCATCATTTCACCATTAACATTGATTAATCATCTTTAATTACTTAATTTTTACTATTTGGCCTTTTTAGTAATTTTTAAATTACCTAAAGAGGGTAATTAAGATTTGCATTTCAAATTCTCCAAATTACACGGCCAATAAATCCCAAAAAAATTATGTTAGGTAGAGGACATCCCATAGAACTAGCCAACCAAATTTGGGGTTAATTAACCAAGTAATTAAGCCTTAATTAAGGTAATTAAGAAAACTTCAAACCCTAATTAAACACTATTCAGTAATTAAACTTTATGGATTTTATTTTATTAAATTATTATTTGTTTACCCTTTTCAAATGGTTTACTCATATATTTAGAATTTTTATATAATTAATGAATTTTCAAATTTCGCTAATTAACTACATTTCAATCACCTACTTAACCCCTAACCAATCAATGCCATGGATGCTAATGCTGCTTTCCATGTGGCACCATGGGATAGCTATTTAAAATGTCCTGTGGTGGTGATTTAGCGATGGATGCAATTTCTTCCCGCCATTCGATCTTGGCCAAGATGGGGAGATTAATATCATGGTTCCTATTGGATTAATTTGAGATTTCTAGCAGAAATCATGGACATCCATTCTAATCATGAAAATAGAAGGTCGATGATTGTCATCCCCTAAGCGAAGATGGACATCATCCACCTTCATCGCTTGATCCGAGCTGAGCTCGGGACATCAAGATCCACTACAAAATGTGTGGGAGGAGATCTAAGTTGATCCTATGGTGGAAATTGCATGAAATCATAAAACTCTTCACAAAACACCATCACCTAATGGATTTTCTATAGTTTGTCAGAGTTTACCTTGCTAGAGCTAAAGACTGACTGTCCAACAATTGAGGCAGGTTTGTCTTGAAGAGACGAAGCCCTATTGAGAAGCTCTTGAGTTGCCTCCTCATTGATAGCTTAATGGACCAAATGCCACTGTGAAGCTCATCGAGTTGGTCTAGTGCCTTTCACCGATAATCATTAGGAATCATTTGTTTCAACTCGTGGAGCTTGGGAAGGTGTGGTAGGAATTTTAGTTTGTGGAGTTTAAGTGAGGTTGGAAAATAGAATCAATTTCTCCTTAGGTCTCATGAGGGGAGCATGAGGGATTGGGAGAAACTTTGGGGATGCTAGCAATCACTCAAGGAAACTCTATGTCATTTGAATTAGATGGGGAGGAGTATACCCTTCCCAAGTGATCCATGGTTGGGATGATTTTGGTTTTGGCATGTCAGTAGGTGTGCCAGATGTTAGTGAGGTTGTGGAGGCTCTTGAGGGGCGAGGTAGTGGAATGGGCTTGGAAAGTGTGTACCTCCACCAAATGTTTTAATGGGGAGCCATGGGTGAACTCACCTCTTGACCCAAGGCTAAACCAGCCTTGGGTCAAGTGGTTTAATTGTCTTTGTGTCCAAAATTAGCTAAGGGTGGCTGCCATAGCTTGGTGAGTGGGTGAGACCATCCAAATAGGGATTTTGTATCATTTGGATGGGTTGGTTTAATGAGTTTTGACCCAAACCGGTCCACCATGGGTCATTTACAACCATGGTGACCCAAGGATGAGTCATGCCAAGTTCATTTGGGTTTGGACTTTTTTCAATTTGACCCATGGGTTCATAATTAGTTGACCAATTGGTCAAATTAGGTCAAACTGATGGTTTGGGTATTTTATGATGATTTGGAATGTTTTGGTTCAATTGATTTGGTATAATTTGAAATGGATTTGATTTTGGTTCACTTGGGTTCATTTGGGTCAAATGGGTTAAGTTGACAAATTTGGTCAAAGTGGCCAAATTTGCTTGGGTGGAAGGTTGGTTTAAGTTCAATTGATCATTTGAGAATGATTGTAGGTTTTGGTTTAAATTAATTTTAATTTGGGAATGATTTGACTCAACTTGACCCCTTAGGTCAATTTGGGCTAAATGGGTCAATTTGGTTGGTTTGATCAAATTGCGTTCAATTGGAGGTTGGATCATGTTCAACAATCAATTCATGATTGATTAGAGGCATTGGTTTCAATGAATTGATTTATGATTTGATTTGACTCATTTTGGACTTTTAGGTCAACTAGGACAACTTGAATCAAAGGGTCCAATTAGCTTGTTAGGACAAATTGGTGGTCAAGTCATGTTCAATGATCTATTTATGATTGATGGGAGTCATTGGTTTCAATTAATTGAGGTTGGAATAAGGTTTGAAATTAGTCCTTTAGGTCACTTTGGGTCAAGTTGACCAAATAGGTTAATTGAGTTGGATTAGGTTGAATTTGATGATTTGATGGATTGATTGATGCTTTGATTCCAATGATTTGGATTTAATTGATTTTGGCTCATTTAAACCATTTGGGTCAAATGGGCTAACTTGGGTTGATTGGATTAGTTTTGTTCAATTGGTTGGATTATGAGTTTTGGAAGGGTTTGAGATGGAGGTTTGAATGATTGGAGTGCTTTTATGAAAATATGTTTGGGTTTGGTTCACCTGAATGAGCTTTGTTCATGGGATGGATCCATGGTGGAATGAACTTCAGGTAGGACTTAATCTAATTTGGCTTGGAGCTTGGATATAAAATAAGATTCAATTTGAGATTGGTTGGATAGGCTTGAGGTTAGTTCTGGATGATTGGACTAGCATGGGTTTTGGTTTAGGCCATAGGATAGGTAAGACCTATTTGCTCTAAGGCATAACCTAATATTCAAGTATACCTCCCTAAGTCTTTGGGCTTGGGTTTAGTGTCCTTAATAGAAGTGTCTTATCACAGGAGATCCTAGTGCTTAGAAGATTCTAAGTCTAAGATGAGAAGGATGAGCCCTCACCCAAAAGTGAGGTCAATGCTAATCTAAAGCTCAAATTTCAAAATAATATTTTAACCACTTGTAAGCATTATTTTGCAACCTTATAGGATATGTTGATTAGTTTCAATGCTAATATATGTGGTGTATAGTTACTCACTCCACATATTGGTCCATTTATTGACCTCATTTTAGATGACGTTAACATCATCTTCAATCTTAGTAATTAGAATACTTAATCTATATTAAGAGCCTTCGATTAGACACTTAGACACTACTCATGGTGACCTAGTGAATCCTTCTAGGATAGGTTTTGGTGAATCCAAACCAAACTTAAATCTAAACAAATGATTGAATCAAACACATTCTTGAAATCTAAATCCAAGTGAGCTTAGACTAAGGTAATTGGGATGGTTAACCTAACTATCCTACTTAAGCTCAAAATTAACTAAACCTAAAGAAATTAAAATAAAATCAAACAAAGTAAATTAAATAAAACATAAAGGCAATACATGAACATAAACAAACCTAAAAAAATAAATATGAATGAAGGTCAAGATGATCAATTAAGTCACTTGATCTAGGGTTGACCCATTTTCACCGAGTTGAAGGTCAATTCCCCAAAATTTGAGTAAATTAAATCATTTGAAGGACTCAAAGTCATCAAATTAATATGTTTAAACATTAATCTAAAAAAAATCTAAAATCAAGAAGGTTTTAAATGGGCTAATTAGATCATTTGATCCAAATGAACCCAAATGAATCCTCTTAAAATCTATGAAAGAAAATTGGAATTACATTAAACAAACCATCCAAAACCATTTGAAAGTCATAAATGAACATAATTTAATTAATTATTGAGATTGACTAATTTGAGCATTTATCAAAAAAAATTTGGATTAAGGTGGGTTAAACTTCAAAATTAATCTTAAAATAATCAAATTAATTAAATTAAATCACCCCAAATATAATTTAAATCACTTTAATTATACCAAATGAACCAATTGAAATTAATTAGACCTAACTTAATCTAAGATGGGTTCATTTGTGAAGAAATAAAATTTAATTTCAAATTAAATAGAATTAATAATTAAGAATATCATAAATCATTAAACACAATTGAAACTCAAATCTAAATCTAATCCAACAAATGAAATAAATTAAATTAAGTTAAATGAAAAGATATTCAAAAAAATGTTTGACCTTATAGCCCCATCATTAGAGTTCAATTACCTATGGTCGACAACCTCCATTGAAATCCAATGAAGTAGCTCTAGGCCAAACTTAAAAAAGGAGAAGAAGAATAAATTCTCTCTCTCTCTCTCTCTCTCTCTCTGGACTCCATCACCTTCTCCAAGTGAAATTGCACCCAAACATACCTTCCTCCTCCCAAGCTCCCACGATGACCCACTTCCTATGAGCCATGGTGGACATCCATCTCCACGTTGATCCAAAGAGAGGTAAGGCTGATTCTTCCTCCAAAAGTTTTGTATCACCTCCTTGAATGGTTTTGAAATACAAACCACCATTGAGACTCGATGCCAGTAAGGTATGATTGAAGCCAACCCCTTTTCATGGCATTTGTCATCTATGAAGTGAAGTAAACCCTAGGATCGATCAAATTTTATAGATCTCTTTAAAACCACTTCTTGATCATTTTGCAATCATAATCATGTGATTTCATTCATAGATTATTGGTGATTAGTGAAAACTATATGCTTAATCACCTCTAAATGGAGAATATGAAATCACAACCATCGTCATTCTATATGGAATGAACGCTCATGATTTAGTGGATTGCTTGATTAATCATCTTAAAGAAACCATGGGACAATCTAAGGTCATCGATCTTTAACTAGATGGCTAAATCAAACCACATCCCCACGCCAAATAATGAGGATGCATAGATCTTGTTTAATCGCATCACCATAAAGCAAAACATTAATGACATGTGGCATTGACTATTTAAAAAAAAGGATTTTTGAAAAATACTAAAAAAAGGGTAGAACTTTAAAAAATTATAAAAATAAAATACTCAACAAAATGTAAATAAGGACTCTATGGTTTCATCTCAATGAGAGAATTCATTAAAGCCAAATTCCATAATTTTATTATATATTTTGGGTTAATTTAGATTTAATTAAAAAATAATCAAACTTAAATTAAACCCAAAATATAAATCTAGTTAAAATTAAACTTTGATAATTGAAGGGTAAAATACACCTTAGGTAAAATTTGGGAATTTATTTAGTATCAAATTAATGAATTCAAAATTTTAGTCCTAAAAAATTTAATAAATTAAAATTATAATAGCTCAAAAAATTAAGAAAAAAGCATAGAATCAATCCCAAACATTATAATATACATTAATGAACTAATAAAATATTAAACCTCTCTTGAAACTAATATACCTCAAAATAACATAATTAAGTAATTAAAGGGATTAATTAAATCTAATATTTAATCTAAACTTTAAAAATCATAATAATTCAACCAAACTTCAAAAATTCTAAATAAATCATCGATGGATTTATCTTCCAAAGAGGAATCAAGGAAAATTAAAAATACCAAAAGAATTCCTTCCAATTAGGGCTTAATTTAGGTTTTATTGAAATACTTAAATCATTAAATAGTTTTAAAATATACATCTTATTAAGATGAAACTCTAGGTAGATTAAATTAGCTAGAAACCCAAATTTTCATAAAAATTTCAAAGCTAAATAACCTCTCGATCATATGTTGTAGAATTTTCAATCCTTAGGTCAATTTAAATGAAATAAAAAAAAAATTATAGAAATTATAAAATTTTATGAAACCAATTCAAAACATCTTCAATAACATCATAATACTTAAGAAAATTACTTAATCATCAAGTAAAGGAATTTAATTAATTATGCATTTAAGGCTTAGAATAATTAAGAATATAAGAAATTAACTAAATCTTGAATTATTAAATTAATAAGATTATAATAAACCAATTATTTAATTAAAATAGTTAATCAACCTCTAAATTTCATGCCCAAATATAGCATTTTAATATTGAGATTACTTAAATTTTTTTAATTTTAATGAATAATGTAATTCCAAATACAAATAAAAATGATTAATCAAATTAACTAAATCTAAATAACCTAGAAGTTTGAAATGGCCTAAGTTTGGATTGGTGCCCAAAGTAGCTCATTTTCTAAGGTTATGATTACTAAACAAACTTTACTTTTAAAGATTCAATAAAATAATAAATTTTAATGTATAATAGTCAATTAAAACCGAATTAAATTATAAATTAAAATTCCAAGGTTAATGAATTATTTAAAATTATGAAATTGAATTATAATGGATTGCATAAATGCTAAGTCATGAAATCAAAACATAAAATTAAGTATGAAATAAAAAATCAACTTACATTGACTAAGTTAACTCATTTAAGTCAAATGAAACTAAACATTAATGAAACAAATAAATGAAATCAACTCTAATAAATTAAATAACATATGCAATTAAATGAACATTCAATAATTAAAAGAAACCCAAGCTATGAAACTATACACATCTTATAAAACTTAAAAGGTAAATGACAAAAAATAAATAAATGTAATCACTTGAAACCAAGAAGAACTTAAAAGTAAACATCAAATTAAATTTAATCATGATATATGTTAAATCTTAATTAATATTTAAGGAAACACCTTAAATCTTAATTATAGATTATATATCAAAGTCCATAAATTAAATTAAGAAACTTTAATCAAATCATAAGGAGCATAAGGATAAATATAAGTTTAAATTTTGAAACTATATACATCTTAAATAATATAAAATTAAATAACATAAAATATAAATGAATCAAATCATTTGATATCAAATTAAATTAAAATGAAAATTAAATAAAATTATGACAAGATAGACTTTAATTAAGACTTAAAGAAACATTTTGAATTTCAATTAAAGGTAATATAAACTAAAGAAACATTAATCAAGACAAAAAGAAAGGTAATAAGAATGAAGTCTCCAAATCTTAATAACATTACATTACATAAACTCTAACCTTAAAAGAAAATTAAAATATTATTCAAATCAAACACAAACTAAAATAAATCATTCAAATGAATTTAAAAGTGGTTGATTAAGATACTTAGGATCTTAGTTTGACCCTTAAAATGGATGAAAATCTCATTAAACTAGGATATAGAATGATTGAATAGAGTGGGTTCTACTCAAAGTGAAATTTATTTTATTTTTCATTCTTAAAACTTAAATTTCAACCTTAACACAAAAATAAACCTACAATGAAAATAAACTGATGAAATCATCAAATAATTTTAAATTTAAATTTTCTAATGGTAAATTAAAAAAATTCTAAAAATAAAATAAAATAAACCAAATGATACTAAAACATTTCATAACTAGTTATCATATTATATATAATTTGGACACCCTAAGTCACAAGGCTATTAGTTTGAAGGAGGTCCTGATACCTTGAACCTTTGTTTAACAATGGCACATACCTATGAAATAAGATTATAAAAGTAAAAGATTAAATTTTAAACTAAACCAAAACTTTAAATTGAGCTTAAACAAAGCCTAGTACAATCATACCACACAAGCCCTCTTTGATACTAGAATGCTTGGTCACCGACCCTAAATTTTGATTAGATCGATGATCTGTGATGTTTTGTGGTGTGGGATAATATGATGCTTTTTTTCTTATTTTGTGGTGTATTATTTTATACTGGATAAATAGGATTATTGGCCCGCTAGTATGGATGTTTAGACATTCTTTTAAGCTAATGCTATATTTTGCAGGAGGTTATACTTAAATGGGATGCTATAATAAATATAAAACAAATGTTGTTTGTTTGCAGGTGTTGCTTAAATGCTTAAGCATAGCCTAATAAGATGGCCTTGGCATAACTAATGCTAAGCTGTATATTTTAAATATAAATTTGGTATGTTGTGTGTATTTATTAACACTTATTTTGGAGGGATTATAAATTTATTTTTAATATTTTAAAATGTAATGAGCCTAGAATTAAGTTAGATCCATGGGATATAAGAATAGTAGAGTCTACTTTACCGTTGGTGGTCTCCTATGAAGTATGTGAAGGACTAAAAAAGGTGATGATCCTAAGAAGACCCTATAGATCAAAACTTTAGAAGGTCACATTGAGGGTAGAGCTCAACTACCCATTTTGCTTTCTTCTTGGGTGTATAATGATGCACATTGGCCTATTTTATTAATTTAAATTGGCTTGATTTATTTTGGGGGAAATATAAATATATCCTTTTCCCTGGTTTCTTTTGTGTTGTGCTCTGTGATGAAATGCCTGGAATGTTAGGCTCCTAGAAAAACTAAATAACTCAAATATAAAATAAAAATTCATAACCTTACTTTAATTGAAAGCCTTAGGAATAACATAAAAATATCTAGAAATAATTAGATTTTGTGAACCGTGAGAGCATATTATTCATTCTCCTTGAATTAGGTGCTTCACTCATTGCACATAAAGGGGCATCTAACCTTTGAGAATGACTACCCTTCTTAAAGAAAATGTGATTTCTTATTTTGATTTAGCCCAAGACCATTTCTAACTGTATATCATTGTAGGCATAAACTACATACCCAAAGTATCTAAAATGAATTGTGAGTCAAATATATAAAAGAAAAATTTATTACATTAGTTAGCTGCATAACATGCCAAACATTATCTTAGGGGTAGGGAGTAAGTTAAGTTCTTAGCTTCCTTTCTAAATTCAATAGCTTAACCATTTTTCATACATAAGATTGGACTCATAGTTTTTAAAATTGCTTAGGTGGTGTTAGCTGGTAACCTTTCCACTTAGGTTATAAGTCCAAAAGAGTCAATGATAGGTTCATTTTCCTATGGTAGGAAAAGAGCTAATAATTCTCAATAAATTTATATTAGGTTGAGCCTTTAACTTATGTTAGAAGCATTTATAGACATATGGTTCAAGCATCCTATTGGAATAAGTCTTCAACCAAGGCATTTTGTATTGTATACTATTAGAATCTAAGTTCCTAATTTCTAAATAAAATGTCTATTCAAAATTTCATTAAATTTGTTCTCAAAATGTAAAGCCTAATAATAGGATAGTTAAAATGCTTCTGAGTATCCCATTATCTATAAGCATTTCCTAAGCATTTCTACTCAATCTCAATTTAAAAGAAGTCTTTCCCTTTAAAGCATTCCTTATTAAAATTAAAATTCAACATCCATTTAAGACAAGCTTGAAATCCATAAAAATAAAAGTCTATTTATTTATTGAGAGTGTTCATTGAAAGAATTTCCTATCTTCCTAGAATGTAATTAACTATAGGGGCTTTCCCTTATAAGGAACTACAAACTTGGCATGAAATAAACCTTGTCCTACTTTATATCATTCAAGAGAAAAATATATGGAATATTAAAAGACCTTAGCTTAGTCCTCTTTAAGTACTTGAAATCCATTATAGGATAACATATTTATCTTTCAAGATAATATATTTATTTCTTAATGATGTATTTAATTACCTAAATAAGAAATTCTAAAATCTTTGTGGTGTCATAAATTTTTCCCCACACCTTAAATGAAATCAAATAGATGAATTTTATTAATTTTAGTTGATTTAATTAAATATTGTATTTTAATTAGATCTTAATTTTAGGATTAAGATTAAATAACATTATAATTCTTATTAATTATTTCTTGGAATTAAAAAAATAACTTCAGAATTCCATCATGATATTCATTATGCCTCTCATTTAATATCATTCTTTAAAAATGTCATTTTTGAAAATCATTTATGTATATATATTATAGCTTTAGAAAAGATAATTCCAAACATACCTACATATATACACATGTATATATATTTATATTGAAGTGATTTAAGTATTTAGATATGACATATATCTATGCTTGCATTTGTATCCAAAAAACAAAATATACATGTATACTTCTTCACATTTCCATAGGTACTTGTCATTTTTTTACCAAAGATGAGAGGTAAAAACTTCCTTCAAACTAGTAGCCCTATGATCTTAGGTTTCCAAACAAAATATAACATAATATTTCATTGAACATACACATGATTAAAATCTTTATCTTTCTAAATTAACATAGATATTTAATAGTTATAATATCTTGAAAGTAGAGGATGCAATGCAAATCCACATTTGAGTCCATACTTTGAAAATAAGCATAGTTACCCTTTTACAAAATTATTTAAGATATAATAACTCAGTATATGAATCAATTGTGTGCATTCAAGCTAATGAGAAGCTAATTAAATATCATAAAGGAAGTCCTTCAACTCCTTAACTCTAGGATTGAACATATGGCCATAAGATCACTTAAGAATAATTAAATTAATTAAAGGATTTTAATTACCTATGGTAATTAACATGATCAGGGGAGAGCACATTGAACCTATTATTCTCCCATGTCCCTCTCTATTCATTAAATGATTGAAAGGCCCAAAACCTGAGTTTTATGATTTATTAAGCTTTAATAATTATTAAATCCAATTAATGCTGAATAGAATAAAATATTTAACAAAGCATGAAATATAAGCTTATGAATTATGAGAAAATTAAAAGTACATGAATGTAAATAAAATACACCTTAAAAATTCTAAGGCATTTGGGCATATATCTTATTATTAATTAAATAAATGAAAAATCCCAATTAAGCAATTACACTCAAAATTCCAAAAAATCATTCGAGATTTTCAATTTCATAGAGCTCTCCATTATCTAAGCATAAAGAAGGGTTAATAATAATTTTAGAGATTAACATAGTTATGAATTTTTATGTCCTAGGTCATTTAATGAATTATTAATTACTAATTAATCTATTGTTGGTGATTTTGAGTTTCAATAATAACCAGTTTGATAATTTCTCTTAAGTGTCTTCATGTTAGAAAGTATATATATATATTAAAGTACAAACTGGACAATTTTTAGAATTTTTAATTAATTATTGAGTGAATTTGATCATTATGCAATCCAAAATTTCTAACTTTTGATTCGATAGCTCAAATTCCATTAGAATTTTATGGGAAGTGTACACTAATATGATGAACTTATTATAAACATTTTAAGATAACTAAGCATACAATTTAAGAGTAATTAAAAATTATCATTTTTATAATTTTAAATTATTTCTAAAGTATCTAGAAAATTTTAAGATTTTCAATTTTGTTAGATTCCTTTTAAAAGTGAATGCATATAGTCATTCATATTTCTGACTAAATGGTTAATGTCTTAAACTTTTGAAGTTCTAGGTTAATTAAATTAAGTAATTCAAATTTAGCCTTTATTAAACTCTAAATTAAATGATACTAAGATCTAATCAAATCTAAGAGGTGTGGTTAAATTCTTTTTTTTAGCTATAACACCCAAGAGGGGGGGTTGAATTGGGTTTTAAAATAAATTTTAGAAAACTTACATACTTAATAATAATTTAGTGAAATAAAATGATAGAAAGGAAATACAAGAAAAAGTAAAATGCGGAAAGTAAAGAAAGAAAACACAGAGATTTTATGGTTCACAAACCCCAAAATGATCTATGTCCATGCCTAGCCACCCAAAGAAATTCATTAAAATAAAGTTGAGATTACAACAAATCTCTAGTAATCTCCTTCACAGTCAAGTACAACCCAGCACATACTCTCCTTAATAGGTAAGTACAACCCAACATGTACTTTTTTATGTGTAAGTACAACCAAACAAGAAATCAAGACAAGAAAAAAAGAAAGATATAAATCCAACTCTCAATTTTAAAATATTTTTAAACTCACAACCCAATCTATACTAATATTAAGGAAAGTGAATATTAATAGAAAGAGAGCTGACTTTAACTTTAAATTGAAAGTGAATAAAATCTGCAATCAAGTATTTAATGCAAGTAAGTAGTACAAGTTGCTATGAATGAACTTTAAAATGTCTTGAATTAGGTTTTAAAAGTAATTTTTTGAAAACTTACATACTTAATAATAATACATTAGTAAAATGAAATGGAAGAAAGGCATTACAAGAAAAAGTAAAGTGTAGAAAAGTAAAGAAAGAAAACATAGAGATTTTTACATGGTTCGATCAAACTCCAAAATTGATCTATGTCCATGCCTAGCCACCTAGGCTAGGAATTCATTAAAATAAAGTTGAGATTACAACAAATCTCTAGTAATCTCCTTCACAATCAAGTACAACCCAACACATACTCTCCTTAATAGGCTAGTACAACCCAACATGTACTTTTTTTAACTTGTAAGTACAACCCAACAAGAAATCAAGATAAGGAAAAAAGAAAGATATAAATCCAACTCTCAATTTTAAAATATTTTTACACTCACAACCCAATCTATACTAATATTAAGGCAATCAAATATTAATAGAAAGAGAGCTGACTTTAACTTTAAATTGAAATTGAAATAAAATCTTCAATCAAGTATTTAATGCAAGCAAGTTGCTATGAATGAACTTTAAAAGATCTTGAATTGGGTTTTAAAAATAAATTTTAGAAAACTTACATACTTAATAATAATGGTTTAGTGAAATAAAATGATAGAAGGCAATAGAAAAGTAAAGTGTAGGAAAGTAAAGAAAGAAAACACGAGATTTTATGTGGTTTGGTCAAACCCCAAACCGATCTATGTCCATGTCCACCTATAGAATTCATTAAAATAAAATTGAGATTACACAAATCTCCAATAATCTCCTTCAGTCAAGTACAACCCAACACATACTCTCTTTAATAGAAAGTACAACCCAACATGTACTTTTTTTAACGTAAGTACAACCCAACAAGAAATCAAAATAAGGAAAAAAGAAAGATATAAATCCAACTCTCAATTTTAAAATATTTTTACACTCATAATCCAATCTGTACTAATACTAAAACAAGAAAATATTAATAAAAGAGAGCTGACTTCAACTTTAAATTGAAATTTAAAATAAAATATTCAATCAAGTATTTAATGCAAGTGAGCAGTACAAGTTGCTATGAATGAACTTTAAAAGATTTTGAAATGATTTGATTTTATTCAAATGCAAACTTAAATTGCAATATGAGCCAATTTTGAAATAAAATATTAAATCACATAATTTTTTGAAATTTTTCACAAAAAATGAGTTAAGTCCAAATGATAAATGAATTTGCAATTAAGAAATCTTTGATAATCACTTGAATAATAAATGGAATCATACCACAAGAAAGCTATCATAACCTATATATATATATATATATATATATATATATATATATATATATATATATATATATATATATATATATATATATATAAACCAATTAAGATAAGTAATCAATAAGCATAAAATAATTTATGCAAGAGATGAAGTGGTGCCAAATAGAAAGTAAATGAGATGAGATTTAAACACAATCAAATTTGACCAACCTATATAAAACTTTAGGCAAAAGTGATAAACAAGAGATATTCAAATGATTAAGCACTAGAAATTAAAATATTTGTAAGAGCTTTTAAAAACAAGAAAAAAAGGATTAATCAAATGATTAAGCTCCAAATAAATTTATCTCCTTATAGCTTTTGACCAAACAAGAACCCAAAGGATTATCAAGCACCTAAGCACAAAATAAAGTAATCTTTTTATGTTTCTTATAAAAAAATAAAAATTAAAGGTTTTGAAGTGAATAAACACAAGATAATTTAAATAACATTATAAACTTCAAAAGAAATAATTGAAATATAAGAACTTAGTACCTTATTAATTTAAGAGCAAGGCTATGATGCTTTCGGTCAAGGGAGGAAACACATCAAACTTTCACTTTTCCCAATCAATCTTTAAATTAGCTAGAAAAGGTGAGCAAGAAGATAAGAGAGAATAATAGATTTTTGGAACCTTTTTCAAGTTGAAATAAGGCTCTTAAATAGAAAAGAGGGAGTATAGGTTTGGCCAAGGCATGAGGGAATGAGAGGAAAATTAAATTGGCAACAATTTGAATTTCAAATCCAATGAATAAGGATCAATCAAGGGATTTGCAAGAGGATCCTTTAAAAACTTGATTCAAGCCAATGTGGAAAGTTTTCTATGTGAATCATGGCTAAAGAGAGAGGAGAACCTATGGAAATTTTAGCCAAGAAGTTTTGATATGAAGGGATTTTGAATAAAATAAATCTATGGAAATTTCCTATAAAGAGAGTTTTATAATTAGGAAATTCTCAAATTAATCCATGAATCAATTAAGATCAAAGCTAATTATATTATATCTTTTAATATACAAATTAAATTTAATAAATACTATAAAATTTATTTAAATTTAAAAAAGTGAATTTAAAGTGCAATAAATTAATCAAGCTCTAAATAATCATAATAAATCATTATTGGGCCATTTAAAATATTCCACACAAAATTTTGATTTGATTTAGCAAGTATATGTCATGAATAAAGAAGTTTGAATTCAAAAAATAATTCAACATCCAAAATTTAAATAATTGAATTTTTAAAATATGAAAAATGAGGGAATATTATATGAAAATTTTTTTGAATGAAATTCAAACATTTTATTACACAAAATCCATTAAAACATTTAACCTAAACAATGTTAAGATGAAGATAATAATATGAGGGAGAAGAAAGAATAATAGGGGCGAGAATAAGAGAAAAAAGGATAATTTTAGGATAATTCAATTTTCATGTAATAAAAAATGTGAATAAAAATTAATAGCATGGAAATAATTTAATAAAGTTTAAACATAATTTATCTTGCTTGAATACACATTTAATGGAACTTATTTTATGCATTTAGTTTATACTATCCAAAATGGATAACTTAATGAATAATTATAATATTAAGATATAGATAAATATAAATAATTTTAGAATGAACAATTTAAAAATGAATGAATCATTTATCTTATCTTAGTGAAGTTTTCATTTTCATTAATATAGTAATTTTTAGAAAATTTTCTACCCAATTCATGTCAAATAGCTTTAGCATTCTAAATTGACTGAAGAACTTGGAATCGAAGAATTTTTCTATACACTTAAATTTAACTTGATTAGTAGTATTTGAACATGTGTTTGTTATGATCAAAATCAATCTTATAGGTGGGGCTCATGAAGTCAACAAATGCCCAAAAGTCTCTAATGTTATTAAGATGTTTTAAATCATTTTAGTGTATTTTTATGATTTCATGAATTTTATATTAATTATTTTATTTAAATATCTCTAATATATCTAAAAAATTACAACTCTCAATCTAGTGCTTTGACTGACTTGAAATCTTTATGCCAAATTGATATTTGCACAAAGTTTCTACCTTGAAACTTTAATTCAATTGAGTTTATTTTTTGGAAGTTAAAAATTATCTTTATTGATAATATCTAAATTAAAGCCAAAATAGTTCATAAAATTTAAAGCTTTTAATTTTGTTAAATTGTTTCTCTGAAATATGAATATAGAAAATATGTATTTATATTTTTTTGGCTTAATTGTTGAATTTCTATGAACTTTTGAATTTTTGACTTAATTAATTCAATTCATTGAATTTTAATGCCCTATGAAGCCGTAATTAAGTAATTTTGTGATTTAATCAAATCTAGAGTCTTTAATTAATTTTGTTAGGGTCTCTAATGTTATTGAAAATGTTTTGAGACACTCTAATGTATTTTTGTAATTTTTATAATTTTATACTAATTATTTAATTTAATTAACCTTAAGATGTCTAAAAAATGATTCCTATTGGACTAGGGCTTTGATTGTCTTGAAATGTATATATATAAAGTAGATATTTACAACAAGTATATATCCTAAAATTTTAAGTTAAATTGGGTTTATATTTTGCAAGTAATTAAAGAATTATCATTTCTAATAGTTTCTAAATTAATGCCAAAATATTTAATAATATTTTGATATTTAAATTTTGTTTGATTCGTCAATAGATTGTGAATTGAGAGAGAGTTATTTGTATTTTTTTTTAGCTATTTAATTTTTTTTGTAAATTTATAGATTTAGCATTAAGTTAATTAATTGAGTTTTAATTAATCTCTAAGTTAATGTAGTTGAGAACTTAGTAATTTAGAGCTTAAATATTTTCTATATTTCTTGATATTCATTATTGTGACTTGAAATATTTTGATGAGTTCATATAATTTCAAAATTATAATTAATTATTTACTCAAAATTAGACAATAAACTTTAAAAATTTATAAACCTTAATCTAGCCCATTTGACTTGAATATTTTATGGTAGATAGGGATTATCACTAGTTTCAATCCTTAAAATTTTTACTTTAATTGAATTAAAATTTTGGGATGAATTAAAGAATTATCTTTTTGATAATATATAAACTAGTCTCAAAATACCCAACAAAATTTGAAGATTTTAAGTTCATTAGATTATTCTACAATTTTAAATCCAAAAATCCCCCTATTTTTTACTTAAACTAGTCAAAGTTGATTGGGTTTCATTTATATCTATCAATGTATGATTTGACCACGTGGAGCTAACATGGATTGGGAAGGAAACAGATTTGACCTAGACCGTTCAATGAAAGATCTAACAATCTAGATTATATCTAGTTTAAATCTATTTTTGGAGGATCTAATCATGTTTGTCCATCCAAATCAACTAAGATGGATGCCCCATAGCTTTTCTTCTTCAAATCCATTGAGAACTAAGGGGAGGGGTCAACAAATTTTTCCCCTAATGGTGGTTTTCTAGTAATCTCCCAAAAAATTCCATTTTCGCACCGAAATCACTAAAATTTGAAAGGGCAAGTGGGATCTAAGGTTATTTCTTAGTTTTGTGAGAACTTTATTCAAAAAAACACCAATACTAGAGTTTGACTATTAGATTTAAAATTTATCTCACTCAAGCTAATGTTAAATGATTTTTTGATTTAAAATCTTTAGGTTGAGATGAACCTTTGGATTTATTTGCTTGTCTCCTTGAATTGCTCCAACTACAAAGTGTCACCACCCGACTAAAGTTTAATTAATTTTGGTGTTTTGTGTGTGAAAAAATAAGGGGAAGGTTTAGTTTAACTTCTAGGTGATAGTGAAGGTGTAGGATGCCAAAAGGAGAGCTTACAAAGACTCTCTTCTTCTCCTTTAATGGTGGCTAAAAGCACCATTAATAATGATTTGGGTGGTGGACAACTAGTTTGGATTGGCTTGGGATTCATTGAGTGAGTTGGTTGAGTTATTCAGATCATCCCAAAGTCAAGTAAGTGGAGTGATAGAAGGAGATGTGGAGGGATTTTGGTGTTTTGGAAGTTTGTATCTTTTTCCTTGTTTTCCATTCTTGTTCCATGACTTTCTTTCATTTCTTTTAATGCTAAAATAATAGCTCATGTTCAAAGAAATGGCTAGAATTTATCCTTTCAAAGTCTAATTTGGTGTTTGAACAAAGGTAATTATCTTGGGTTAACTCAACTTCTAATTTAAGCTGAGTTAGGTCAAGTGTTTGGTTTCAGTAATTTAAATTTAGATTATATTTTAATTATATCTAAGAGATTACAGACCCCTTATAGTAACACATTTATAGCTCTTCCTTGCAATCTAGGGAAAATATGGAGAATACCCCAATCGTAACTACTTAATAACAACAATATCAAAGAGATAAATTTTCATTTAAAACAACCAAACATAAATCAGTTTTAATGAGACCTTCAATGAAGATGGAATTCCACTAGCCAACACATCACTAACCTATAATTCTAGTTTATAGTGAACAACAAAGTATGAATAACCTATTGAATTCTACCATCAATTACACCAATGAGTACAAGCATCCATGGTTAAGATAGGTTCTACAATTGGCATCACTAAACAAACTACATCTGATCCAATGCACCAAAATGTATTTGAGAAAAAAACAAGCCGTAGTAATTAACTTTAGCCTTGACGTGAGAAGGAAGAAGAATTAAACTCACAAAGAGAGAAATTAGAGGAAGAAAATTATGATAATATACATAATATAGCCATGGAGGAATGGAAAAGCCACAAGAATAAAAGGTAAAACTAGAAAAGCATTGAAGAACTAAAAGCTTTCTAGCAAGTTAAAATCAAATGATAGAAGAATAGTCATTTGGAGAAGGGTCATCCAAAAGACCCTCTAGGGGAAAATCTCCTCCATCATGTTAAATCTCTTGATATGGAATATTAGAGGTATTGACAAGGCTGATGCCACTAATAGACTCCAAAATCTTGTAAGACATAATAACCTTGAACACCTTTCTATTTCAGAACCAATAGTTTGCACTCACAACTTTACCAAAATCAAAAGCATAGTTCTCTACTTCAACGTTCATTCACATGTAAATAACAAGGTCTGGCAATTCTAGAAATCATAATTTCATATCCAAGTTCTTTTTGATACCAACCAATATCTTCATATATACATTCAAAATATAAATGTAAGTGTATATGCTACCATCATTTATTCTACTTCTAATAGAAAGCATAGGAAAGAACTTTGGAAAGATGTAAAAATACATCAACTCTGACACATTATGGCCTTGGATGATTGGAGGAGATCTCAATATGATTGCTAGCCTAGTTGAGAAGAAAGGAGGTAGATAACCTAACCTATTAATTATCTCTGAATTTATTGAATACATTGAAGAATATAACCAATTTGATGATGGTTGTAGTGGTCATTTCAGTTGGATAAGGGGAAAGCCTTTTGAAAGACTTGATATAATTCTTGTAAACTCAGCATGTAACTCATACTTTTCCACAATGGAGGTACAACACCTAGCCAAATTCTCTAATCACACCCCACTTCTAGTAAGTTTTAGCCTTATCTCCAAATAGAACCACCATCCTTTTAAGTTCTATAATATGGATAATGCATCGACTTTAACAATGCATATCGAATGCTTGGCATAGTGTGGAAAACAAAATCTTGGATCAAATTATGGTCACTACATAAAGCAACTATTCAAGCTCAAAAATGGAATGTAGAGGTATTTGGAAACATTCATAATCTAATCAAATCCACTAAGAACAAGATTAACAACCTTGATAAAGATATAGATGAAATGGATACACAAGATACACATGAACTTGAAACTTAGTTAGAGCAACTTTAGATAAACTTTCAATTGTGCATTGATAGAAGAAGACAATCTTAGACAAAAGCCTCATCAAACATTTTCATCCAATGAGAGAAGAACTTTAAATACTTCCATTCCATTAAAAAAATGAGAAGAAAATGTATAACCAAAATAAAAGATACATATAGAAGATGGATTCATAACCAAGATATTATTATTGAGGATTGTATGAACTATTTCTCAAGCTTACCAACCATCAACAAATAAACAACACAATCCACCAACCAAACCAAAACTTCTTTATGATTGAAAAGAATCAATCAACAATGAAGAACTTATCTTAGTCTATTTGGAAGAAGAAATTTTGAATGCACTCAATTCAATGGATGGTTACAAAGCGTTGGAGATGGTTTTTTGCTCTTTTCTATCAAAGGTTATGCCATATTGTGAGAATTGAAGTTATTGTTGCTATACAGTGCTTCTTTAGAGGATACAAAAGTAATAATTTTTTTCTTCACCTCTCTGTATTCTTAATTCCAAAAGAAAGAGATAATCACACTTGGGACAAATTCAAGCCTATCTAACTCCTATCATAAACAAACTTATTAGTAAGATCATTGCAAATATAATTGAAATTTTTCTCATTCCTTATCTCCCCAAATCGTTAGCTTCCATGAAAGGAAGGAATATAATTGACAATATACTTCTTGCATAAGAGCTCATCAAGGACATTGATAAAAAATGGAAAAGGAGGGAATGTGATCATGAAAATCAATCTCAAAAAAGCTTTTGATACTATTAGCTAGAGCTTCATCCTCATAACACTTAAAAAAAAGAGTTTTTTCAAATGAATTTTACATCCTAATTCAAAGAATTTTTGAGAACAACCATTATAAACTCATCTATAATTGAAAATCACATGGATTCTTCCAAGCTAGTAGAGGGTAAGCAAGGTGAGCCACTCTCCCCGTCCCTCTTTATATTAGCTTTGGACCTCCTCTCAAATCAACTACATAAGGAGGCTACATCCACAAAGAGATCGATTTCACACCACAAGCCTTAAGATCACACACTTGGCCTTTGTAGTTGCTCTATTACTCTTTTAATAGAAGCAAAATTCATCAACATAAAAATAGCAATCATCAAAGAATTCACAAAACTATCTGGTATGGATCTAAATGCTAACGAATATTTCTTTGTGAAATTGAAATGAATTACAAAAAACAAAATAAAATGATCAGAGAAAGGAATGCTTCATTCATTCCACTACTTTTTTTACTTACCTTGGCATCAAACTATTCAAAGAAAGACTCATGCCTTCCCTTTTCTATGAGCTCATAGATAAAATACCAAACAAGTTAAACTCATGAGAGAACTCTTTCCTTTTATTCGATGGAAGGATCACTTTGGTGGAAAGTATCATCAACTCAATTCCATTGTAAGCCATTCAAGTACTACAAATCCCCAAAACACTCAAAAGAAAATAGAAAGGATGCCCAATATATGCATTTAGAGCTAAAAGTACAAATTAATGCATTGGGCTAGTTGGAAGAAGTTGAGCAAATTGATTTGTAATGGTGGCTTGGAATTCAAAATAATAGCAGACAATATTAGATGCAATACCATCAAGCTGTTGATCAAATTTAGAGAGAAAAACTCCATCTAGGTTGAATTTAGGAATTAAAAATATTTCCAACAAACTAACTTAATGATCATTAAACTGAAAAAATCAGACTCCTCAACATGGAAGCATATGATGTAGCAAAGAGAAGAGGCTGGAAATCTGATTTTTGGGACATGGGAGATGGAAATATAAATCTATAGAATGATCACTAGATTGAGGAAGAGGCACTTTCCAATTGGAAAAAGAATGGTAGACCACAACAATCACAATAAAATTTAAAATTATGGAATACACTAAACCGGAATGTAACATAATTGAAAGAGCACCTCCCATTAGGTACATGTAAGGAAATCAACACTTTTCCAATAGAAAGTAACACAAAAGTATAAAAGGTCAATCTAAAGCCTCATCCATCTCCAAAAATATCTATGGTAGCTGGTGGAAAGGAACTAAAAAAAATTCTATGGTGACATGCAATATGGAACCCAACCATCAAACCATTGATTTTATTTTTCTATTGGAGACTATTTCATAGTTTTAATCCAATGGATGACATGCTCAAGCTTAAAGGATTAAGGATGCCATCAAAATGTTTATTATGCAAGGAAGATGTAGAGTGTATACCACATTGCTTCATATATTGCAACTTCAACACCTGAATATGGAGAGCATTTGAAGACCTATTACAAGTTGACATGAATTACAAAGAAAAATCAATATAAGATCTAATCGAAAGCTAGCAAACAAAGGATATCTGGAGTGTAAATATCATGTTGATCACCCCTCTGATTATCCTATGGTTCAAATGGATGGCCAAAAATGAGAAGAAGCACAATGACACCAAATAGGGTCATGTGAAGAGAATCTATAATAGGACATTTAATGGATACATTAGGATCGTGTGAAGACAACACCAAACAGGGATAAGAAATCATATACTAGAAAAATCCATCCCATGTGATTATTAAAATAAACATTGATGGGAGCTTTGACACTAAAACTAGAAAAGCTAGAATTGGTGGACTCTTTAAGGAACATGATGTTAAATGCTCAATCCACTTCTCTATGCCTTATACTACACTCTCTCCCCTTCACGCTGAGGTGGCAACATGCCTTTGTGAACTCAATATTTCTTTCTATAAATCTCACTGTGAATTCTAGATTGACTCAGATTCCATGATCTTCATTCAATTCTTAGAGAGAACAAATAACATTATACACGTTAGTTTATTATTAATGATTTCAAAGTCTTAAAGAACTTGCTAAAAATTTTGCATGTTTCCTTCTCCCACATATGGAGAGATGGTAACTATCTTGCTAATTTGTTGGCCAAAAGAGGAGTTATTTCTCAATATTTTTGCATCTCTAAGAATATTGACCCAAAATTAGCCATCCTTGTGTATAATGACAACATCAACTTCACATTAGATCTAGATTTTTGTAACACTTCTCTTCTTTAGAACTATTTTGGATTACTTATATCTTTTAAGTGATCAATGAAAACTTACTTTTATAAAAAAAAATTATGTCTAAAGAGTTCTTTGAAGTGACCTAGTTTAGTTGATTATAATTTATTTATGTTTATTTTGGATTAGCCCAAAATGGCTTGATTTGTTCAATTTGGGTTCACTTGTGTTTATTGACAAAATTAGTCAAATTAGACCCAATGGAAAGATTGATTAAGTTCAATTTTATACTTAAAGTGATTTGAAATGTATACTTTGGTTTAATTTCAATTTAATTTTGTTTTATCTTAATAGAGAATTTGTGCCAAATTAGGCCTCGATTCAATTTTGATATGGGTTTAGTTGAGCTATTATGATGATTTAAATCCATTATGATAGTTTAATTTGACTTGATTTTGATTTGATTTAACTTGGTCTTAATGGGGTAATTATCCAACTTAAATCCCAATTAAATTTAATTTTCTATTTAATAAAGTTTGAATTTGGGTCAAATAGGGCTTAAATGTGTTAGTTGGGTTAATGAACTAAATTAAACAACTTAGGAGTTAATTGAATTTAGATTTTTTCTAAAATATGTCTCATCTTGAGTTTTGTTCAATTTCATTGAATTTAGAGCAACTTACGTTTACTTAAAAAATTTGGGCTAGGTTAATTCTAGCCGCCTCTTTAAGTTTAATTTATAGGTTTTGTTTCTATTTAGTTTTAGTTTAGATTTAAGTTCTTAATTCATTTTATATTCTACTTTTATTTTTTAATTTTATCCATTTTATTTTTGGGTTCTAAGCTTGATACTCACTTAATTACTAATGAAGTGTCATAAGTGTGTAGGTGAGGAGATTCTTAATATAGGATTGGGATCCTAAGTACAAAAAAGAGGATGTGTGTTAGCCTTGCTTAAAATGAGATCAACAATGGACTTTACTAATGAACTTTTGAGCTTCTTCTTTATTTACACATCAAAGCCACATTTGGTCAAATGGTTGTCCATATAAACTTCATTTATAATTGTATATTATAATGCTCTCCTATAATTTTAAGAGGGTAATGTAATATTTTAAAGGAGGATTATGTAATGAGTTATTCAATGAATATATGTCTCTAATCATTTTCTTATAAATTGGAATAATTGAGTAGTAGGTTTGTTCATAAGATAACATCTATTAGTTTTCATCTGAGCACCAAGCAAAGAAGTAGGTTTGTTCATACTTATTGAATATTCCTATACTCTGACTATAAATGTTTAAGTCTTAGTATACTCTAAAAAGAAAAGAAAGATACCTATACCCTAATTATAAGATAAAGACTCTGAAGTCTAAAGACTCTTAAGATAAAGCTTTTCACATGAAGACTTAGTAGAACACTAGATGAGATTTCTTATCGCTTTCTCACTTTTCACTTTGTGAGTAGGTGCAATTCTAATGTGGTGACCATACGATCTATGATAGAAATAGGTCAATGTTCCTTTCCATTATGAATAGTGATTGCATGGCCAATCATTGTGGATATAATGGTAGATGCTTGAGACCATGTCACTCTTTTTTTTTTCTCCTCCCATCCCTCCTATTGAATTTTTTCAATTGTTTGAGATAAATGATTAACTACAAAAGGCGATAGTTTGAGTGAACGTGTCATGGTACTCCTTTCTTTACATTTTTGAAATTGGCACTATGTCCAATATCTCAATCTTAATTTTAAGTATAATGATGAATGGAAAAAAAGAAAATCCTTTAGCTAGATAAGGGAAGGGGTAGATTTAGCCCAAGTGGATTGTGAATCAACCATTCAATTCCCGTCGTTCTCCCATCACATTCGTTCTAATTCTAAAAATTCAATTTTCAGTGTTCCTATTTACAACAATGAAGAAGAAAGCTATCTCTATATCGCTTCACGCCTTTTCCTACTTTTTCCAAGCATTGGATAACTTGGTTGTGGATTTTATTCTACCAATTGGGACTTTCCCTTCACCACCCCCATGGGGATGGTCTTCGGTTTTCATAAATACTCCTCTGACTAGAGGATGCTTACTTAGCCAGCACTTAGATCCAATTCTACCCAAACTTTTTTGGTTCACCCCAATATTATAGCCATTTGTTGAACTGTTGCTAAGCAATTTTTGGATATCAAATAGACCTCCCCATATGATAATCTGAATGTGGCTGATTTACCCTCTTTTGCAATAAGTTATAACGCCTGCTACTCAAGCTAATTGTCCACCTTTCTTAAGTGTGATTTCTCTGTTATGTATGGTCAAGCCTAAGGGCATATCAGTTGACTTTTTTCTCAATCAAAACCTCTTCCCAAACTATACAAGCTTCTTCCAAAGCATACGACTTCCTAGTTGTATATGATAATATCTAGACAGATGGATCTCATCTTAATCATATGATTCAGTACCACATGAGTGGATATATAGGAAGCCAAATCCATCGAATCACTCATATTATGATCTTCTACATCCTCAGTCTTCCCATTCCATCATCTGACTTTATGAAATTACATCGGTACTTCTGTATATTATGAGTCACGTAGGAGACATTTCTCTTGCTTCACCGCTTGGTACTTTAAGGTTGAGTTCAGTGACTCATCAATGGTAAGCTTAGTCACGAATGAGTAATATTGCCTTTGTTTTCCAAGGATCAAAGTAATTGAGACTTTGCCAAAAAAGTACCTTAAGAAAGAAAATGCTTTGCACCTCAGCTAAAAAAAAATAATAAAAGACAGTAAGGTGGTAGCTATCTAAGGATCAATGAGTTCTTTACCAAACTAATTTGGTAAGAATAAGAATTTCTACTAATAGATAAAGAAGATGAATTTTCTTAACTAGTGAGCTCACCATTTATCTTGAGGAATTCCTTTCTTAAGAAGCAGTTAACTAAAAAAAGAGACTATTGTCTTTCCCTTGTTCTACAAGTTTAATGCTCCACATCTTGTTTTACATAGGAGTAGTAGCAGTGGTAGGGAAAGAAAGAGTGTGATTTGTCCATCTGGCATTCTCTTTAGAATGTGGGTAATACACTAATTTTATGTGAGGAATCAATAGCTGTTGAATAGATAGATTAAGCCCAAAATCTCTGTTGTTGTCTATTTTCTATAAAGAAGAAAGAAGGGTTGGAGAATAGATTGGTATGTTTTCCCTAAGGGCCCCCAATGACTACCTACTCTTGTCCGATTTCTGAACCTTGCTCCTTGACTTCCGGAAAAGAAAATAGGGATGCACCCCAACTATCACATGATCCAACAGTGGTATCAAAGTAGAGTTTTCATGCAAACATCTATTTTACCATCTTAAACCCTACCACCTCTATCAACTAACCCATTGACACACAACCTAAAAAAAAGGTTGGAATCTAAATCTCATGATTTCTTCATTCATTTCAAAATTTGATTGGTAGACAAGTTGTTTTCTTTCAATATCCTATTAGAATCACCATCTACTTCAAGTCAATCTCAATTCAAAACCATACACATAATATATTGCCATTTGTCATGTACGAGCAAAACTTGACCTATATGAGCACTGCTAGGAAAAAACATAAATAGAAATAAGTCGATGAAATCCAACCTATTCTTTCAATACACAACTCGCACACACTCCCTTTCAAAAAAAAATTAATACACCCAACACTATGCTTAGATTTCTTTGATTTATTACCGGTATGAAACTTAAAACTCCCAGTGGATGGCCAGTGCCCCATGTAAACAAAAGAGTCGGTTTTCTTTTTCATATGCTCTCCCCTTATAGATAGGACTAACAAAGAACAGAGTTTTTTTTGTATCACTCCTTATTCTTCTTAATGGAATCTGATAATTCTCAAATTTCTTATGAGCACCAATTATTGTATCCATGTGGATAAAGTTTTTGTTATGAGCTTTGATTTGTTAAAAATTTCAATACTTGATTCTACCATGAAACAATACTAGCTTTTTGATCTAACTTATATACTTACTAATATAAAATAAAGATAAAGACTTTACAATGAAAAAGAGTAGAAAAATTGGTAGTAGTTGAACAATATACCAAACACTTTATTGTGCTTCAATAATTTCAGTAATGTTGAAACTACCTACATAGTAGGATTACGCTAGAACGCTTCACTATAGATTAGTTCAACTAATCATTTGAAGAATCATAGTGATCCAAGGAATGCATATTTAGAATTAGCTGACCATCCAACAAATGGAATACCGTATCCTCCAATACTTGATAGTGCTAGTGAATATTGAATTCCTAGTGAGAAATCACTTAGTGCTAGACCTGGTCCTAGAGGAATTACACCCCACCCTGGTAGACTAAAAGCTAGAGTAACCATAGGTGCTAGGAAGCGTAAACTCTTTGTATCTTGTGATCGAAGAATTTTTACTAGTTTGAGAGCATCCAAAAATGGTTGTAGTAGAGCATAAGAAAAAACTACATTAGGTGCAATTCGTCATTGCATTGATCCCATTACCTTTCATTCAATTATTATCATAAAAGCAACACTGAGTAGAATTGGTATATAACTACTAGAATATATAGTCTATTCTATCGAACTGAAAGCATTTATTTTCAATTCAAAATATTAGTAGAATTGCATATGTAATGACACATTCTTCTAATTCCAATTTTAGAAAAGAAAACAATATTTAGATTTTCTAATTCTAAGTAAAAGACATGTATAAATCAATAGCAAAAGAAAGGAAACGGAGAAGAATTATGCTTAGCTATCAATCCATGCAGGCCTTTTTCTAGAGTTACAACTTCAACAATAATTGGCATAAATCCGTGGTATACTCCATAAATCTTTAAACATTGTCCAGAGAATACTCCTTCTCGTTCAATTAGAACTGATATTTGGTTAAGTCATCTAAGAACAACATCAATTTGGAGTCCTAGTAAAGGAACAACAAAGTCATGAATACATCAGCTCCTGTAACATGAAATTGGATGTGTGTATCAATTGGTACTACTACTCGATTATCAACATATAGTAGTTGTAGTTGTCTATCTTCTAGATCTATTTTAAGAACCAAATCAAATTCAATTGACTCTCCATCTTCATTAAGAAAATTTGAGTCTTCGTATGACTAGTACCATTGGTGTCCTACTACTTTTAGTGCATACTTTGTTGAGCGATGAATGACAGAAGTCATACAAGCTCATGACCTACCAGCTATCACTTTCTCTGAAGAAGATCTCATGATTGGAACGTCACAACAAAATTTCTCTTTAGAAGTTATTGTAGAGAATGACGGTGTTATGATTCATCAAATCCTAATTGAATCGGGCTCTTCTATCAATCTCATGAGTTTGTGAAAGCATTAATGTGGTTGTCCCTTGACGTTCAACATCTTGGGCGAGACAAGCTAATGGTGCATGGGTTCAATGAAAAAGGATAGAAGACAATGGGATCCTTTGTCCTGCCACTCAAGTTTGGGAACCTCCATGCAAAAGACAAATTCCATGTAATCAATGGAGATACAGCTCTCCTCGGTCGACCATGGTTTCATGAGTATGAGATGGTCCTGTCCACTATGCACTAATGCAAAAAAGACTTTAGGAATGGAGAAGAATTTTGAATTATTGGTGATATGCAACCATCATTGTACATGAAGTGAAGATATATGAAGATGTAAAGTTTTTCATCCCAAAAGAGCCCAAGCTAGTAGAACCTCCTAAGACTTAAGATTGTGGTGTCTACTTCAAAGACTACAAAATAGTCTGAGAAAAAGAATGGAGGAAAACAATGTATGAGAATGAAGGCAATGTCGACTCTCCCTAAAAAAATAACACCCCACTCAAAATTTTGAGAGTCATTCCTAATTTGGGAAGTGACACAGAGGAAGATGATGATATTCTTGTCAACCCCAAGAGGAAATATGAACCTTCAATAAAAGGGGAGGACATAGTAGATTACACTAATTATGAATAGGAATTTGAATCAACTTGAGAAAGTAAGGTTCAACAAATCTCTATAAGGAGAATGACTAACCTATCGATATTAGAAGATTTGTTTATGGTCACACCAATCCCAAATCATCACATCAAAGAGATCACTCTAAGTGAAGTTCATAAGGTTGAAGAGTTGAAGACATTTTATGTACCTCCGTTATCCAGGAGTTAGGGATCGGGAACTTTGTTCTACAAGTCTTTGAAATAAGAAGATCATGACATCGATTGGCCCATTCAATTCTTTGAATCAGAGGAGATGTTGCCAACAAAAATGCCCCTCCAAAGACGAGAAAACTGATGAGGAATCTCAGAGTTCATACTAGTGTCTCTAAGCAACGAGCTCAATTCTTTGAAAGGATACGGGGTCAGAAAGGCTCACGTGTGTTGCAAATAAATGAGAAGTGCATTGCCAAGGGCCTTGGGTTTATGCTCTTGAAGCATCCTTGAAAGGCAATCTATATTATGTAATAAAAGAAGAAAAAATGGAAATGGAAGATGAGGATGAAGATATTCTATACGAAGTTAGCCTCTGCAATGAACAAAACATAGAAGTCAAGCCTGCTCTCGGTTCCCATCTTTCAATCCTTCTCCCCCATTTCTCTAGCATGGTAGGAGCTTTCTTTATTGTATTCCTTCATGCCTCATTTTTGCATAGAAATCTACAAATTGAAAAAAAAACTATATCTGCGTGCCTACCCATACCTTCTTTCTATCAACAAAAACAAACCAACAAATTAAGAACCATCCCACATCCCCAGTGAGTGATCTTGCTAAACCCTTGGTTGAATAAAAGTTTGCTACTATCTGCTCACTCTTGTCTTCTCCAAAGAGACTCACTTCTAGCCCTTCTAACATATTCTACCTTGAAATGCTATGCCCTAAGGTCATTGGTGTACGGATCTTGGAGGAAGACATGAATCTGACTCTATAAGGGCTTACAAGCAATCTAGAAGAAGATTTTCTCACATTAATCACTAGTAAAATATAGACCAACACACATAAACTATAGGTAAGAAGGAGGACTCTAATACATATTCAAGCAAGAAGTAGACCAGCCAAGCCATCTGAAGCCTTTCAGAGAGTAAGGGTGTAATGATAGTGTGGGAGATCATGTGTAACCTCTAGGTCCCATCAAATCATTCCATGAATCTACTTTCACTCACTACTCTGTATTTACCAGCAATGGAATAGAACAGTCATCCAAAATGAGACATATATATGGTTGTGACCAGCAAAGAAGTTAGTCTCAGGAAAGGCTATTTGTGGTCAACTAAGTTTAAGAGTGCAGTTCGAAGAGGAAGACAAGGTTTCTCATCGATGTACATCACTCAAAATTCCACGCTTTCCCAAAGAGAAGAGACCCACCCTCCAACTCTCTCTCATTTCATTGATTTAGGAACAAACTACAATGAGGGACTTTTTATTCAAAGGTTGCATGTTCATCAACTTTAGGGAAGGAAATAGGACACGATTGGTGAGGAGGAGCTCTAATCTTCATCAAATCCTCTGTATAGCATGATTGATGAAATTAAGATGATTTTGATACCTTTGCTCTTGTTGCCAAACTTCACTCTATCCATGTTGTCCTTTCTATTACAGTCAACAAACACTGGCCTTTTCACCAACTTTCTGTAATGGGGAGAGATTCCATTATAAACCTTTCCTCCCTTCCCATTAGTATGCTAGCCTGTAAGAATTTCAGTAAAATCATAGCATCACTGCACATTTTTGTATATACTTATTGGCATTGTATGATGAGATATCATAGTTGGCTTCTGTTAGCTTGAGAGATAGATATGAAATGCCTATTTTAGAGTATCTTGAAGTGAGAGTGTCCTCCAACCAAGCAAGGATATGTGAATTCCCGTATGAGGAAGAAGTGCATATATCCTTCTTATTGGAGAGATTGGATACTCACCACAACTCTGTCAATTTGAAGATTTGCTCAGCTAGCCTTCCAACTTGAGTTCTGACTTCACTTTCAGTAGTCTCGTTATGTAATGAGGGAACAATATTGCCCTTGTATTTTAGTTTGTCTATCTACAACAGGGGACGAGTGTATTGATTTCTTCATACGCTTTGAAGTAAAGAACGACGAGTTCAGCCTTTCAAGGCATTGGGGTATGCAGTCCATTTCTTTTAGATTCTTTTGAACTTATGAATTCAAAATTCATGGTAGGTTTGAGACTATTCCTATCAGTCAGTTCAAAATTTTTTATGTGATTCTAAGTGGGAAAGGAGGAATCTTATCATTACTGGATTGGTAAGATCTCTTTTTGAAGAGAGAGAGAGAGAGAGAGAGAGAGAGAGTCTGCTAAGCAACTTGACCATATCATATAGTATAAGCCAAGTTCCAAGCCTTTCCCTCAATCAGATGAAGTCAAGTAAGCATCACTCCCTCCATCAACCTCATAAGTTCCTAGTTGTCCAACCGTTGAAGTCACCATAAACACTATAAACCTTCCATTCCTAGAATGAGACTAGCATCCCATTATTTTTGTAAGCTTTCCTTGGGTGGCTTCCCTTATAAGCTTTTGCAGGACCACTTTTTTGTATCACATACAGTCCATAAATGGACTTCTTCATCATTCCACCATGCATCAAACGTTCAAATCTCATCCTTCTATTTAGTCTCTTGGCCTTGTATCAGTCCAACCATTCTCAGCAGACTTCTTCAGCTTCAGCCCCTTCAGCTGTTGTCAAAGCTATCTAACATCTTTCGAACTCATTGTACCACTTTTTCTTCTATAAACACTTGTCAGGGGAATCTTCACTTTGATCATATAAATGAACATAGATCTTGAGGGCAAGGAAGATAACTAGCTCATTTAGGACATCCATTTCAGTTGCATACTTGAGTGAGAAAAACTAGGTTGTAGCTTTGGGAATTGGTAAATGACTTTCTTCCTACAAGAAGGGCAGAACCATTGTTCATCTTTTTCTTCTTTCATGGGATGCTAATCAAAGGTATCATTCCATAGCTCAACCAACTCCTCGTGTACTTTTTGACTGTGCTTTGAACAAAATCAAGAGCAGAATAGAGATGTTGTGAGTCCTATAGATGATGGCAAAGAAATGTCTTAATCAAACTCAAACATAAGAGGATTAACTAGACTGAGAGAGTAGAAAAAGAATATTGACCCACAAACCAATAGTAGGAACTAAAAAGGAAGATATTAGCTACCCTAATTAAGTAAGACTACATAGTCCTCTAAAAGGCTACGTAGAATTTGTGAAACCAAGAGTACCGTAATGAGTACTAGTAATTAGAAAGCACCACTATGAGTGAAATGCTACTATGTGAGATACAGTCCTCATGGACTACAAAGCACAAAATCTCCAGATGTCACACAATCCTCACAAGTAGGAACTTTCCATCAAGAAATAGCACCGTGGTTAGCCCTCCATAGATCGTTAATTTTTCTCTCAATGGATAATAAGAGCACTCACAATCAAGTGTTTTCACACTCATAATGCAAACTGTGTCAATAATCACAACTCCATCTAGCTCTGCACAACTAATATAATATTTTAGAATACACCTTCATACATCCCACACCATTTCTATTTATAGCAAGACTGTGGCGAGGTACATATCTACATGAGAAATTGAAACACGCATCAGAGAAAGAAATATAGGGGTAGGGCCTTTTAGCCCGACCTTAGGAACTAAAATTGAAATGCTAACATTGACTTGAAAAGACTTGAATCACCTCACTCCACTGACACAAAGAGATTGCTCTCTTACTTATCTTACTCATAGGCCATAAAACTTATGGTTCTATGTCTTCAAAACTCAAGCATGCACAGCAAACTAAAACATTATGTGAAATAAGAGGCTATGTAGGCATACTAACACCTCTCCTAATGCATCATATCTCTACGATGCAAGAAGAGAAACTGTGAGTATCTGCACAAAGTTCCTGTTGAAGTAGAAAATTTGTATTCACATCTCCTAGAACTTTGAGTTATAAGACTCACACAGCAAAAAAATTAGAAAGACAGACTTCACAAGTCATTCGCTTTTGTGAAGTATATTATGTCATAGTGTTATTCACACAAAAAATAGAATGAGTCTCATATGCATCAAATCAAAGATAGGTTTTTTGCTTTTGCTCTTTCTTAGAGAGAAAGTATGCTGGACGGGGTGACACTTACCTACTAGTGACTGAAAAGTAGGTCAAACAATTTCTCAGAACTGAAATGAGAAGATAAATTGCAATATACCAAACTTAAGTCATGCCACAGAAGATTCTAGGTGGAATTTGTTGTTCCATCTACAATCTAAAAAGATTCCAAGATTTTCTACAACTTCATTTAGGCTAGCCTTATAGCTACATAAACAAAGCTTACATTTAGACTCGCCTACATGACCATTATCACGTAGTGGCTGAAGGAAGGCATCTAGCTGACTAGAGTACTACTAGCATAGGTTTACTCCAATGCTAAGAGCATGTGGTAATTGCTAGCATATAGATAGTCTAAGAGCCATGAGGCCCAAGTTTGACAACCATGAACAATGCCATAAGACGTTGTCTAACTGACTATAGTGATGTAGAAGCACGGATCTTTTGATCCAGTCTAAGATGATCAGCCTTCTGAGACACCCCAAATGTTGCTAGAACCTGAAAGATCTCACTTTTAGTCTGAACCAGGAATAAGAATTCTTTCAGAGCAAGCTAGGGAACTGCTTGATAAGCAGCTTTTACTGTTGAGTGATATCATCTGAAATTTGGCTAAATGCTCAAAATGAGCAGTTCTTTTGTATCACCAGTCTCGTCAAATGTATCAAACTTTGAAGGGACATAGTCTAGCTTTCTTAGCCATGATGTCATCATATGGCCTCTGAAATGTTAGCTCTTATGATCTTCATTTATAGACTGTGCTGTGGTGGCGAGGATCTTTTGATCTGCAACATCCATCATGGATGAAAAAGAGGAGGTTGGCTTTCCAGGAGTAGGGTGGTAGCATAAAAATGTTTGCCTTGCCTTTCAATTCTTCTTCTTGTAATACACTAGTCAGAGAGAGTCCTAATTTGGGTTTTCTTAATGTGATTGAACCTATAAAAATAAAAACATGCTTCATTTCTTATAATATGATTTGTATTCTCCTCTCCTTTCAGTCGAGTATAGCAAGCTCACATCTCCTTTCAATTGATTCTTGATTTATGAAATCAAAGTTAGTGTATTATATACATTATGAAATCAAAGAAATCAATCCGTGAAATTCTAATATCATTTCATTGAAGCAGTAAAAAACTTTTTCAATAAGAAAGGATCTAATATCTTTATAAAACAGACTTATCTCATATTTTTCTTTCCTCTATTTTCAATACAATCTATTTGGTAAACCCATTTCTCCTATCCCTCGAGTAATGAGATTGAAAGGATAGGTTTTTACAGGCTCGAGCAAAGTGAGAGGAGGTATATATCAGCTTGAGCAAAGCGAGAGGAAGGAAATAACTATCCTATGTTTTTAAGAGCGGATCGGGTGATCAAGAATCAATTCAAAGATATGTCGTGTTCATTGAACTAGTAGAATCCACTATCGATCATCAGTAATGATGCCAAAGAGGTGAACCAAGTCGAATGTGATCTCTTGCTGAAGCTAAAGAAATAGCTATACGGTACCCTTAAAAAAGATTAATTTTCTCCAATCTCTTTCCTCCACCACTACCTATGCACTCTAGTTGCATTCCTTCATTATACGTATAAATGCCTTCTACCTAACAGGCTCATCTCTTGATCTGATAGTCGATGGATCAGCCTTCTTAATCAATGTCATAGTCTAAGATACAGGTTGAAATTGAGCTGCTCCTTGCTTCTTCAGTCTTCTTAGCTTCTTAGAATAGACCACTAAAGAAAAATAAAGATCAAATTCCCATGGGTGTAGGATTTCCCTTTCCCTGACTCTATAAGTAAGAAATGACCCTGACCTGGCTTACTTAATTACTTCTTTCATTCCTTGCTTCACCCACAAGGAGAGAAACTAGGATGAGTAATATTAGTGGGTGGATTCTTCCTCTTCTCTAGCTATTTCTTTTTCATGGAATAGGGGTTTGGGTGAATAATGTGATAACTCATCCATGCAGGTAGTCCCTATCTGCTATCATGCCCCTTTAAAGGCTGTGTCAAAGAAAAAAGAGTCTAATATTGTAGAGAAAGAGAGAAAGCCGCTTCTTCGAATTGGACTTAGGCCTCAGCTTGATGAAGGTGAAGACAAAGACATGGTACTTTTGCTCTTCTCTTATAGCTATGCCATTTTCTACAAGAGCTACTGGAGTGAGATTGTATATATAATAGAATGGCAGTTTCCTATTGACATAAGTCATCTCTATGCACACTCAGCTGGAAATGGAAGACTAAAATCCAGAGTCTTAAAATTAAGCTAAGGAAGCGGACCTTGTTCTCTTTCTCATGTCTGACTCATCAATGAAGTCTGAAGTCAAGAAGCTGTGTCAACTATTGGTCTTGGAGTTTTTGTGTCGTTAGCTGCGAACTCAACCCACTCTTTTGTCATCAGCTCATCTCCTTATATTTCATGAAGTGGGCGTATACCCAACTCGTACAAAGATGGACCTTCTCCTTCTATTAGACCTCATCCATGATATGTCACTTTCATTGAACTAGTACTCATTGCTTACTTTGAGGAGTGTGAAATAACTCCCTATCATCCAAGAACGTATATAGGTACTGCTTTATTGCTCCTTTCTTCATGCTGATAAGGAACCCTCTTTCTTTCCTCTAGGAAAGTGATTTGAGAATATGAATAGATGGGAAACCTCCTATAATTCTAATCGATGGTCAATTTCAAAGAAGTCCAATTTTGATACCAGTCTCAGGGTCTAACTCCTCTAATACAAGAAAAAAATGCATTTTAATCATTACTTAAATATAGCTATGATAGTCAACTAGCTTCTGCTTATAGAATAAGCTATGCCCCTCGACTCTTTTCTTCTCTCCCTAAGGTTTCCTTTGTAATGAGTGTGAAAGAATTTCTTATTGTAAGTAGTAACTATGCCTAAACGTGATAAGGACTACAAATAAGAAAAAAAATCTAGCTCCTTACCATTCGTGAAAGATAAAGATCTATTCTTTCCGGGCTAGTAAAAGTAAATAAGAGTAGAAAATTATAAAAATAAGGAATCAACCATTCTTTGCTATGTACCTTCCCTTATTACCTAGGTAATTCAAAAAAATCTTATTTTCTAAACTATCTGTCTTTTATCCCTGAACTAATCCCCCTCTTGCACAAAAAAGATTAGCCTTCTAAAAATAAAAGTTATGACTTCAAGCATTTCATTCAGTTTCATAGAGTCCACCCCTTCCTACCCTTTTTTTTACTTTTTTTATGTAACTAGCTTTCTTGGAGAGTATCCTAGTGAATATGAATACTTGTCTTTATTGGTAGAAAAACTAGTGATTTAACAAGACGTATAACTGCTAGTACATCCTTTTTTCTATTTTGCCCTCTCATACCTTGCCAAGAAAGAAGTCAAGAACTATCTAGAAAGACATCCAACCCTCTATACACTATAGATAGGTCTAGGGTTAGTTATTAGTTCTTTATGCAATCTTGCTTTCCCTTTCTGCCTTGCTTGCACCCCTTGGGCCACAAAACTGGCACTGGGCTTACTCAATTCCATACCTTTCAACTTGAGCACAGGCAAGAGTGATAACTCCCACCAGAGAAGGGGAGGGGTCTTTGCTAGTTTTCAACTTATGAGAGAAAGAAGGTTTTATGAGTCCTAGTACAACATTGACCTCTGGTAGACGCAGACTGAAGAATCTTATTTTCTTTCAAGACATATAGATTCTAAATAACAAGAAGGGAGGAACTCGACCTTGGCCAGAAATGAGGAACAAGTTTTTGGGTTACCTATTCCTTCCATATGAACATGAACGTAAAGTAGAGAGAATGAATGGCTCAGGAATAGACTGATTCTAAGTAGACTGTTAGAGTTGCTGCTTGGATTATCAAAGAATAAGATGAGCCATTGGGCCACTTGAGCTTGTCTCCTCTTTGTAGGGGGGTAAATCTAACGCTCTAATGCAAAATACTTTTTCTTAAACTTGAAAAAGAGAAAAAAAGAACATTGACAGGGTTGCAAGCTTACTTGATCTTTCCGGATAAACGATCCACGGGCTAGACCAAGGAACCTAACCCTAAAGTAAAATATGCATCCAACCCTGGAACGAGAGATAATGAATAGATAAACTAACTTCCTAGTGAAAGAATCAATTCCCCTCCTCAACTCTTTTTCTCTTACAATTGTTGTTGTTTATCTTGGTGCTACTTTAGGAGGAGTTTGAATGTCGAGGATTGATCGCTAGATAGGTGCAGTCCCGAGAACTTGCTCATTCATAGTCGCACCTTGCCTTCTTTCCTTTGGTGCTAGCATATAGAAAGTAGTAGACCTCAACTCTTTTTTATTAGCTTCATGTGATATGACTAGTCTAACTCTCAGGAGCTATTCTCTCCTTCCCTTCTTCCTTGTATGGTTCCATTGATTAGGGGAAAAGCATTGGCATTAAGGATGCTCTTTCTGTATGGCCTTGGTGCTCCTATGCTCTAATTGAATGTCTATGTATTTGGGGAATGATAGGACCAGCAAAGTAGTAGCATTTGAATCCTCACCACCTAGGTAGGCCTACAGGACGGATCCTATTGCATGCACCTATGATGGCCCATTGCTAATCAATTGGAATGAGATTGACGAGTTTCTGACAAAGCCCAAGGAAGATTTTTCTGGGTAGTAACTGCAAATATGGTTTTAGTCGAACAAGATGGGCAAGAAATAATGACTTGGGAAGATAACCCCTCTAAATAACTTTGAGAGTACCTAAAACCAGTACCACCAATAGTTGATGAAGTTTGATAGGTTTACTTGGGAACGGAAGACGACCCTCACCCAATCTTCCTAAGTGCTAGCCTATCATCAGGGGAAGTTGAACAAAATAAAATGTCCAGCTCCTTAAGGAGTACTTGGACATATTTTCCTGGAGTTACGTTGAGATACCTGGGCTAGATGCTAAAACTGCACAGACTGAATATCCAGATGCTAGCCCCATCAAGCAAGCACAACGACGCTTTCATCCACCCCTCATGAAGAAGATAGAGAAATCAATACAAAAATGGAAAGGATGTTGATTTCATAAGAGAAAAGAAACATCTTGATTTGTTGGCAAACATTATTTTAGCGACCAAGAAGAATGGGTTGATTCAAGTTTTCATTGACTTCAGAGACCTGAATAGCACATTCCCTAAGGATGAATTTCCTTTGTTGATTGCTAAAATCATGATAGATAATAGTTGTAGATATGAAAATATGTCTTTCATGGATGGTTTATCTAGGTAAAACCAAAGAAAAATGGATCCAGATGAAAAAAGGGACACATCCTTTAGAACTCCCTTTTGTATGTACTGTTATATAGTGATGTGATTCGGTCTCAAAAAATACTGGTGCCGCCTACCTTACTAGAAAAGTCTATGATGCAGATATTTTGAGATCATCAACATAACATTGAAAATTTACTCTTTCTGCTTAGAATTGCATGTACAACTAAATATAAGAGTAGAGAACACATCAATATAATTTTCACATTAAATAGTATTGAATCATTCTATGATAATAATACTAAGTGCAGGTTAAGTAACAATAATAAATTAATATCATAATCGATATATTGGTTTCATATGAGTTGAAATGGAGTTTTCATTATGCTGGAGTCCTCTTGTAATAAGCAAGAACTATTATAGGAAAGAACATTTGTCGAACCCCCTCAGCTTTTATTATAGAAAAGATTATGTCGCATGCACCCTACAAAAAAATAATAGTCACAAAAAAAAATTGTTCAAATTTCAGTTCAACAGCAGTAGCAGTTGGCTATGATAGGAATGCATATGAGAAAGCTATTTTCATGTTTTCAATCATAAGAATCATAGTAAAAAGACAAATGTCTCATATGCATTAGTTTTGTTTTGGAATAATGTCACGGCAAAAATTTGATATAAATGATTCAAATTCAATATCTTTGCATTTATTTTCCCACTGCAATGCATTATTTAGTTGAATTTTTTTTATATGTCAGGAGGAAGCATCTTATTCAGAGAACATACATCAAGAGTAAATTTGAAAAACTAGTCCTTGGTATAATTATATTTCAGAAGATTAATGTTATGATACCCTAATAAATATTTTTTTTGGTTTTGGTGTCCATAACTTGTATAGTCCAATCAATGAAATGGTCCTCAAATCTGCATCAACTTTAAACACAACTATTAAAAAAATGATCACTATAAGTGTGACTTTACCTATGGAGATAAGCATTACTCATCATAGAAAGTATCATAACCATAAACTACTTAACAAGAGTGATGAATAAACATGAATTTTCTAAAAGGAAGGTGCTATAGTTTGAAATTTAACAAATGTTTATTAGTCAGTTTTAAATAACAAAATACTCTCTAGAAAAAAAATTAGAATTTAATGTGGGGACTAGGTGGATATGTGGCCTAACATGATTGAGCAAGCTAAACTTAAGGTCCCATAAAATCTCATTAGCCTTTTGAAAATACTTTTGAATATCGCATTACTTGGTCTTAAAGTAAAAGCAAGTCCTAAAAAGGGATTTTCATGCATTCATGTACAGATCTGAAAATATATATGGGCGAGCATAATTTTGATAATTATAAGATTAATCAACATTATCCGTAACTAAAAAATGGTAATGTGAATCAATTTTCTGATAAACATCAGACTTATTTCTCAAATGACTTTCCTACTTTCACTTTCGGAAGTAGAAATCGGGATCTTCCAGCTGCAAGTGACTATGCTAGGCTTTATCAAAGTAAATCAAATAAATTGAAATGAACAACATAATTAGTTCATTTACTTCTTATTCTTGAAGCTTGCTAGTTTTCTCTTCAAACTAGAAGAAAGCAATTGAAACTATTTGCTACTAACCTCATTTCAGCATGAAAAAATAACTTAGTAAAACTTTTGTAAGTTAAGCTTCCATAGATTTGGCACAAAAAGAAAAACATAAAAGCTAGTTTTCTTCTCGGTGCAATGTGACTATATTCTTTGTTGAAAGTTAAGTATTCAATGTTTTGATCTTCTTATAAATTAGCGGCCTCTTCAAAGTTTCAGACCTTACAAATGAACAATGCTCATAGGATGAAGGAAAAGGATGCACAAAGAAAATAGAAATGATGTGTAAAATATTGGCACAAAATTCTTTATAACCTGACTACATAGAGAAGTCATAAGGGTAGGACAGGGAATTAACAGCTAATGTTTGCCATCAATTTTCAAGTGGGAAACTTAAACTCACTTGACATTATTGTAAGTTTGTTTTCATAAGTTGAAAAAGTAAAGTTGATTTTATATGTTTATGGGTTAGACAAATGAACTAATAAAAAGCTATTTTTCACTGAATTTGTGGCTTTATAAATGTTGTCTTGCTCAAATTTGTAGGCCAGATGCAGCTGATGGAAAAGAAGCAAAAATTTTTATGAACAATACTAAAGAATTTAACCAATCTATTTGTTAAAAATATTAAGAAGTAGATATTAAACTAAGGAAATAGTTTGCATAACATCAGCAACAAAAAGGTTAACGAAATTGAACAACAATCACAAGTACACGCTAGCGAAGTTGAAATAACATAATTTAATAGACAAAAGGGAGATGGATTATTTCGCATGGATCTGAGCCAATAGATCAAAGGGCTACAAAAGTCTTTTGCTGATGTTTCCATAAATGCATGATGTTCTTGTCTTTACTTTTTTTGGCATGATTACTGATTATAACTAGTTTGATGTTCATTTAAAACCAAACTTCCAGACACGCATTTGTTATATTCTTGCATGTTTTCTTAGAGGCTCTTCATAGATGCACAAGATATGCATATCAAACTCACACAGGAAGAAAGAGAGGAATTAAAAATTGAGTCGAGACCAATTGCCTCATTGTGTCAAGTCAGTAATCTAATGGTATAGAAAACTCAGTTATAAATAAATGATCACATGAACATGGTGTACTTCGTGCTTAGAACCAAAAGGGAAATAATTTGCATTTGCAGATTAATTCTGAGACTAAAAAAAATTGAAATTCAATTATAGCTTTGAAATTAGTGGAGAATAAAATAAACCAACTCAGATTTGAATAAGTAAAACTAATATGAGTCTAACCAGTACATAAATTAAACAGTCCTAGGTTGTGACATTAAATTCAATGAAGAAATTATAAGTTCCAACTCACCTTGATCAGTCTAGCCCCAATCCATATCCTCTTTGGAGAAGGAAATGGCAACATGAGATGACCAACCCCAAATAAGACAACACGAAAGAAATGGACAGTTATGCTCAAAGGACAAGGATCAAGACCAGAGATAAAGCCACAGCTCTAGCTAAACATGTTCCTCCAATGCTAAGATAATCAAAACATGCTTGTCGCAATTTATTCCTTGCCACATCAGGCGAGGAACTGAAAACCTTGTACACTGCACTAGCTAACATGTTTATTGTTGAAGCAACAGGCTACAAAAACATGAGTAGTTTTTAGTTTTATTGGTTGATAAAGGTTAAAATATTACTTATACTATAATAAATTCTTATCTCGCTGACTAGAGCGGCCAAACAAAAAAAATTAAATATTAAGCACAAGTCAACAAATATAATCACTCCATTAGACCTATGGACTAGTGCACTTAGTTTTAGGAAGCCTTATAAAGCTTTAAAAGGTGTAAGGATAAACCTTTCTTAAGGTGTAGAAGGATTCTAGATATTTACACACAGAAGATGCATCATGAAGATCATGCAATGGTTTAAGGAGATTCTGTAGCACATCAATATCCGATAATGCCATCATCATTCCTCCACCTGTTAATGGATGACGCATATTGAATGCGTCTCCCATTAGAAGTGCTCTTGGAGTTGGGAGAGGCTTTCGGCATGCTTGCTCAAGATGGTCTTTATTTTACCTTTATGAATAACCGCAATAAAGGAATCATGCAATTCAATTGGTATATGAAGCAGGAGTAAGTCGGTCATAAGATCTACTATAGTTAAAGAAAAGAAGAATATTAATGCAAAGAGAATGATATATATATATATATATATATATATATATATATATAAATAGAGAGAGAGAAAGAGGAGCAGATCATAATCAGGCATCATGGGCATTTCTGGAATGAATAAAGGCAAGAAATACCAATGATAAAGCACTATAAAAAATAGTACATACTTGGAGTACTACCACAGTCTTCAGGTAATTAGACATCTCCCCATTAGCGATGGAAGGAATTTCTTGGCCAGGTACATCAACTAGTCTGTGAACTTCTGTGCTACTTATGGGATAAAATATAATTGGTGAAGGATCTGCTAAAATAACATGCCCATGGTTTGGAAATGGTAATTTACAGTTCTCCAAGCTCAAGACAACAAACGAAGATGGCACTTCCGCTCAATAAAGAAAGTCGCCATCAAACAACCCGAGCGTATATATGAACCAATTAAGTTGAATAAGCCTAGCATCCCTTTATGCATTAGTTTTGACTTTAGACTATAATTGACAACCAAGAAAATTATCAAAATGGAGATATTGAAATCCAAGAATAAGATTTACTAGGATAAAAAGATTGGAATAACATAATCCTTTCAACTTTGGAGAGCAAAGAGAATGCCGTAGGTTTGAAAAGCAGCCATCACATACAATAGTGAGTGGAGCAAAAGCTTGCAGTTCTTCGCCAGATTTATTCTTGTATAGTACTCCTTTAATGACTTCCTTTTCTACAAACAAGGATGTGACACTTCCCTCCTCCATATGAACACTATAGCAAAGAACACACTTGTTGTTTATCTATCTATAATAAGCAAATGCATACAACATAGGAAGGGGCATCCTGCTAAACCTAGTCCACAATTATGGTTAATAAGAACTTGATAACAATTTGGCCATTCAATGTTGTAGAGAACACCAGGAAAAAAGTGCATTTCCTGGATATGAAAAGAGAAACTATACAGTATATATAGATAAAATAAAAATTCAAATGTTAATAGTCTCAACCATAAACCATTCAGATGTTCATCAGACTAAACAATTTGCATACTCATCTATGTTCAAATGCTATGGGTCTAAGAATGTTAAGCTTGTGACATCTAATTAGCTAATATAAATGAATATCAAACTACCATCAGTTTGCACATTAATCAATACTTCCCATTACTTTTGTTCAAGTAGCAACTTTTTACAACCTAAAATCAAACAAAAACCATGTTTGATCAATGTCATAAAGAGACTAATGCATGCACCTTCAAAATTCTACCAGTGATTAGTGCATCTTAAAGAAACCTACATCATAACTCTAAAGATCTGAAAGATCACAAAAAACCATAAATTTGGTCAGTAGATCATTTAAACTCTATTTTGAAAAGGTAATAAAATTCTTCATTAACAAGAAGTGCAACGTTCTTTATGTTTCAACATTCAAAGAAAATAAGTCTGTGCCCTAGCCGTCGCCCTACTTTGGCGATTTCCTTCTCCCCTCATCGTCATTTGGTTTTTTGGCTCCACTTTCATCTCGATGGCCCCCTTGGGTTTTATAGTTTGCTTAGAATGCCTACTGATCATGGCTACGACCTCTGTATCCCCTTGGGGAAACCCAATCTCTTCTATTGGGGTGGTGAAACTTCCTGAACCCTCGGGGATCTCTACTTCCAATCCCTCCCTGGCTTCAAAATTGTTCAAAGATGTCCTTATGGGTAAGGAAAACAACACGGGTGTGTCACTTGACCTTATCTCTACTTCTTTATGGGGTGTACCTGCAATTATGTGTGCTAATTTTGTGGTTGAAAGGCTTTGTAAACCATTTGAATTTTCATTGGTGGGTAAATTTGAGCCGCGGTGTCTTACTATGGAGAATATTAGAGCTTTTTTTTTATAATTTGAAGCTCTCAGGAATTTTTTTTGTTGGATTGATCGATTCGCGCCATGTTCTGATTCAACTTTCAAATGATTTGGATTACTCTCGAGTTTTTTCTAGATGATCATATTTTGTTTTCAACTGTCAGATGCGTTTGTTGAAATAGATGCCTTATTTTAACATTAAGGAGGAGTCTCCTATTATTCTTGTATGGATTTCCATTCCCAATTTATGTGTGCATTTCTTTAATCCTGAATTTCTTTATGTCATGGTTGGGTTGTTCGGTCGGCCTCTCCAATTAGATTAGGCAACTGCTTCTAACACAAGGCCATCTAATGCTCGGATACTTGTTGAATTGGATATAACAAAAAAATATCCAAAGGAAATTTGGTTAGGCTTAGAGATATACGGTTATTTATAAAAAGTGGATTTTAAAAACTTTCCTATTTTTTGTTCTCATTGTAAAATTCATGGGCATGGGATTTCAGAATGTTTTGTGGTCCATCCACATCTCAAGAAAAGTCCTGCTGTGATTCCTAAATCAACTCCATCTCTTAAGGCTCCCTTGATTAAACCACAAAATGCTATGGTCTCTAATATCTCTTTACAGGAATAAGAGGGCCATTGCCTTGAGCTTCCTATTCCTCAATCGGATAATGTTGAAGAAATTCCTGGTCATCTGCAGGATGTCACACTTGCTAATAATGATGCGGTCCCTCCTAATGAGAATAATCACTTGAACTGCAATAATATTGGCATTAATGTTAGTAATAATAGTTCTACATCACTTTTGGTTGCAAACTCTCTATCCAATGCATCTATATCTACCTCTTTGACACCCTTAGCTAAAGGAAAAGCGATTGATCATATAGGAATGGCTGATGTGCAATATTTAGAGATAGTCTCTACCCCTGATTTAGGTATTTATGTTTTGCCCGCCTCTAATACTTCTTGTGCTTCTTCTCCTAACCTTGACCTGATTCCTAATCCAACTAACAATGATTTGAAAGATGGTGAAATGGCATGCAATGCTGACCACAATGGGTCTCCTTTTCCCAAGAAATTTCTTGATCAATCATTATCTAACGGTGATGCTGTGGACATGGAAAATAAATTTCAGACAGTTTTTAATAAGAAAAATAAATCCTCTAAATTAAAATTTCTTAGCTTTGCTAGAGTTACTCGATCTAGCTCCTCTGCCCAAAAATAAATTGTTTCCTTCCTTATTTGGAATGCAAGAGGGATTGGTACCCTCTCTGTTAGAAACAGAATCAGTAATTTAGTTCGTTCGCATAATATTTCTTTCTTGGCCATTTTGGAACCCTTTATTCTCCCATCTAGCATTGCTTCTGTTGCTAGAGTGATTGGTTTTGATAATTTTTTTGTTAACTCGAGTAATAAAATTTGGATTTTTTGGAAGAGTCCCTTTATTTTGCAAGTTATGCAAGATTTACCCTAGGCTGTAAATGCTAAAATTAATTATGATAATTGGTGTTGCTTTGGGTCTTTTGTCTATGCCTTTTGTAATAGGAATGGTAGAAGGATTCTAGGGGAAGATCTTATTAGTTTCTCTTCCTCTATCAATGCTCCCTAATTTGTGGGTGGGGACTTTAACATTATCTCTTCCTTTTCTGAACGAGTTCGTGGAAATGCTCCTAACCTATTTTCCATTGAGGAATTCAATAACATGATCCTCGATTGTCATCTTACTAATATTGGATTTATTGGATCTCATTTCACTTGGAATAACCATAGACTGTTGCAAATATAAGATAGAATCCTTTTTAACAATCTATGGATCAACCTTCTTCCTACTACCTCTGTTGAGCATCTCAGTAGAACCTATCGGATCATTCACCCTTGCTCATCTCTTCTAAGGTTAGTGCGGATAAACCCCATCTCATATTCCATTCTGATTTCAAAATATGTGGCTTATGGATGATAGATTTATGGAGGTGGTTGCTAGTAATTAGGGTGAACCTCTCCATCCTGATGACTCTATTGTTGGGATGACGAGACTGTGGTTTAAATTAAAAAGGCTCAAATAATTCTTTAACTGGTGGAACAAACACTATTTCAAAAATTTTTTTGCCAACATCAAAGAGTTAGATCTTGAGGTTATAGTTTTAGAAGACACTATTGTTAATGATCCTTCCAAAATTTCCTTATTTACTCAAGCCAAAGATAGGTTAACATGTTACGAAGACATGGAGGAGACCTATTGGCAATAAAAAGCTACTACAAAATGGATATCTGATGGTGATCAAAATACCAAATATTTCCATGCCATGGTTAAAAAGAAAAAGGCTCTAAATCACATAAAAAAAAAATTAAAACTAATGTCATTACTTAGTGTACTGATAATAAGGAGCTTATTAATTCTGGCATTTCATTTTTTATTGAGCTCCTTAATAAAAATGTGACCTATGATGAGATCTCCTTGCCTGAAGTTATTCCTAATCTCATTTTTGATGAAGATAATAATATGCTTACTTCAATACCTTCTTAATCTAAAATTGCTAACATTTTGTAGAATATGAATACAGATTCGGTGGCTGGCCCTGATGGCTTTACTACCTTATTTTTTTAAAAATGCTAGTGTATTATCAAAGAAGATTTGATTAAAACTATTTTGGATTTTATCAAGGGAAGTATCCTCCCCAAATATTTTTCTAGCACCTCCATTGTTCTAATTCTGAAAATAAAAAATCCTGAACTTTGGAGCCATTTTAGGCCAATTAGCCTTTGTTCCTTTTTTAATATGCTTCTCTTTAAGATTTTGGCCAAAAGATTAAGTATCTTACTTCCTAAAATTATCTCCCCCAACCAAATTGGTTTTGTTAAAGGCCAATCTATCTTTGATAATGTTCTGTTAGCCTAAGAGATGATTCATGATTTAAACACTAAGGTTCGTTGTGGTAACCTACTTTTTAAGTTGGACATTTCCAAAGCTTATGATAACATTGGTTGGGCTTTCCTATATAAAATTTTAACTCTATTTGGATTCTCAAGTCAATTTATTACTTTAATTAAGAATGGTATTGAGAACTCTTGGTTTTCCTTACTTATTAATGGTGAAGTCCATGATTTTTTCTCTACCTCCCATGGGCTATGGCAGGGGGATCCCCTATCTCCCACTCTTTTCATTATTGCTGTGGAAGACCTCTCTAGAAGTCTTGAGTAGATGTTTTGTAAAATTCCTAATATGTACTACAAAACTAGAGGTGGCTTTCTTATTTCCTACCTCAGCTTCATTGATGATTTCATTATATTCTGCAATGGTTCTACTCTCTATATTAAAAAATTATGTAAATTCCTTACTTTGTTTAGTAGGGAAAGTGGTCTGAAGATTAACCCTGATAAAAGTTATTTTATCTCTAGTTCGTCGATTTCATCATCTAGAATTTATGCTTTTAAGAACATTACATCCTTTGCTCATCAAACCCTGCCAATCAAGTATCTGGGTACTCCTTTATATTGAGGAATGAAAAGATCTTCCTTATTTGATGATGTTATTCAAAAAATATATAAGAAAACTTCCTCTGGGAGTTCCATTTACTTTCCTTTGGTGCAAGACTTATCATGATCAAAAGTACTCTTTCCTCATTGCCTTGCTATCTTTTTTCCACTATTGTGCCTACCATTTCTATTATTAAAAGGATTAATAGACTTATTAACAGATTTTTTGGGGTTCTACCTCTTCTTCTAAAAAAGTTCATTGGGCTAGTTGGCATAACTATTGTGGGACTTTGAATTAAGGTAGTTTAGGTTGTAAATCTTTTGAAGATTCCATTAAATGTTTTTCTCACAAAATATGGTGGAATCTTAGAGATAATCATAGCTACTAGTCGCAATTTATGCTTGCCAAATATTATAAGGTGAAACACCCCCTCACTTATACTTACAAACCTAGGGATTCTCCGGTGTGGACAAGACTTTGTAATATCAAGTGGGCTATTGAAAATCTAATCTCTTGGGGTGTGAACTCAGGATCCTCCTTCTTTTAGCAAGATAATTGGCTGGGATAAGGTTCTATTGATTCTTTTCTGAATACCCATTCCACTAAGAGGCTTAAGGTTAATCAGTTCATTATTCAAAATACATGGGATGTCGATCAATTAATTTCCATTAGTCCCAAATGTGATTGTTAGCAAAATCCTTAATATCTATCCATTACCTAATAAATCTGACCAAATCCTCTTTAAAATTCCTCATCTGGTGATTTTGTTTTTAAGGATGTTTGGCATTCATTCAGACTTAAATCCCAAGAGTCAATAGTTTTCTCTAAAATATGGAGTATTTCTATCCCTACCTCCTTCTCGATTTTAACTTGGCATATTCTAAAGCACTACATTCCTATTGATGCTACCCTCCTCAAAAAAGGTTTCCATCTCCCCTCTAAATGCCAATGTTGTTTTCACATTGAAACTATGGATCATGTGTTTATGAATATTATATTCTTGTTAAGGTTTGGGAGTATGATAGTATGTTTTACTCTCCATTTTGATGGATCATTCTCTATCATGCAACTCCTTGAAACTTGTTTCTCTAATACCTCTAAAGGCCATGTCAAAGTTGTTCTTGCCACTACTCTTCTGAGGTATATTTGGTGGGAAAGGAATGATGCTAAACATCATGATATCCTTATGAACTTTCATCGTATTACTACTAGAACCAATTATAAAATTAGGTCTCTTTATAACACTGATCTCTTTACTTCCTTTAGTTTTAAAGGATATAAATATATGGCCTTTAAACTTGGAATTAATCTTCCTTCATCTGGTATTGATCCTACCCACAAAATTATATAATGGAGGAAGCTGAATTTTCATGTCATTAAGGTTAACACTGATGGTTCAGTTTCTAATGGCTTTTATGGTTGTGGGGGGATTTTAAGAGATCATAGTGGACAGGTGATCTCTGCTTTTGCTACTCCTCTACATCCCTGCTCTGTTTTATTTGCTAAACTTAATGGTTTGCACTATGGGATTTTTATTTGCCTCAAGAAAGGATTTCAAAAAATTTGGTTTGAAGTTGATGCTCTCCTTCTTCTTGACATATTAAATTTATAAGCTCATGGCAATGCTGAAATGTTTTATTTACTTAGTCATACGAGGAGACTTCTTGCCAAGTTAGACTATCATATTTCTCATATCTACCGGGAAGGTAACTCCTATGCTGATTTTCTTGCTAATTGGGGAGCAAAATCCTCTTCATTGAATATGTTCTCCAATGATGATATCCCTTCCCTAGGGCTTGTGAATCTTGATAAACTAGATTGCCTTATGTTAGAAGTTCTTAGCTATTTATCCCTTTAATTTTCCCGATGGATGCTATTGCTAGCTATGGCTTGCTTGTGGCTCTGGGTTAGCTGGGTCTATGCTATTAATTCTATTTACTTCTATGGGAATTTTGTTTTTATGATGCATTTCCCTGCATCTATTTTCTAGATATCATGTAATGGTGAATCTTATTACTGTAACCCGAACTGTTATTTAGCTGGTAATTGCTTCACTATATGTGGGTCATTCTTATCTATTTTTCCTTTATGGTATGGTGTCAAGCTGCTTATTTTTTTGATCTGCTGGTTGGTGCTTGATCTTCTCCCAAATTATAATTATGGTGAGATATTGTGGCTATTTTTTGAATGTGTTTTCTCTATTGATTGGTGGGTGGTTAACCTTGCTAGTGGAGCCTTATGCAAGCTACCTAATGTGGTTGGATTCTGCTTGGCTCTATGGTCTATCCACTGCCATGTGGCCATCCTTATTAATTGTGAACTTGATGTATGGAAGTATCCACTATTTCACTATATACTTATCTCTTTTAAAAATATAAATAAAATATTTTATCATTTTATTAATATGATGGATGATTTCATCTATTGTGCTGACCCTATTGGTATTTCCTCATTATGGGGTGATCTCTGGGTTTGATTATTGTGGGCTGTACATTCTGATATTATGTTGCCTCTGCTTGGGTGTTATATCTTAAAAAAGAGTGGTTCCATCCCTTTACCATTCAGATTTATGTTGTTTTCTCTCCCATGTGTATGTGGTTGTGGCTTGGTAAGCTGGTAACTCTGATTGATATGGCTCTCTGGTTTAGGGAATTTTTGGCTATTATTTCAGCTGTTACTTGGGCATTGTCTAGTGTTTATTATCTTAGAAAGGAGTGGTGTCATCCCTTTGTCATTAGAACTTATGGTGACTTCTCCTCCATTGTGTTTGTAGTTATGCTTTGGTATGCGAGGATTCAAGATCACACAACTTTCATCCATTGGTTGTCGCTTTCCCACAAGTTTGTAGGCTATGATGGTTGGGATGTTTTCACCCATTCCTTGGCTGGTAGTAGCACATCTGATGTACCCCTTCGTTTGAAGTTTGGATGCTCATGTTTGCGGCTGCCCCAATTTGGTGTGACTGAGCCTGAGCCTTTCTCCTCATATTTAACTATACTTTTTTTCTGTCTTACTTTCAACTAGCCTGTATCACCTTGACGGTGCTAACTCTTTCTTCTACATGGTTGTAGATTCTGTGTTATTCTTTTGTAGGTTCCTTCTCTCCTGGAGGCATAGATTTTTCTCATCCTCAATATCTTCTACTAATTCTGGCCTGCTTTCTCTTTTGCTTTATTTAAATTTTTTGCTTTCTTTTCCATTTTTAGATGTTTGGTTATACTTAGCAAAGGAATTTACTCTATAGGTTATTTGTAGCTCTTTGAGTAGTAGTTGCTTGAGTTTATCCCCTTTTAAGGATCTTATAACCTTTTTATTGTAGTAATAAAATTCCTCTATACAGGGTTCCCTAAAAAAATGTTCTTTACATTTGTCAAAAATCCAGGTGTCAAAGATAGTCACTTTTCCTAACATCAATAGAGTTAACCATGGTTAAAATTTCGAGAGTAAGCCACATGAAAGATGATCTCGTGTCAGAATAGCAGCATTCATCCCAATTTTTTGAAAGAGTATTTGTAATCTCTTATGTGCATAGAATCAATTTAGCCCAGTGATCTTCATATCTATTGTGCCCGCTCTCTTTTCATTATCTCTAATATACATCATTGTTTAAAATTAAGGCATGCCTCAAAGCCTTTCACAAATTTCCATGCCCAAATCACATAGTTTTGATGTCTATGGATTTTCCACTAGAAAAGCTTGTCTTTGGGGTTTCGATTATTTTGAATTTATTTGATCTTTAATTTAACTATTTTAGCAAATTGTGCACATATTCAGTTTTTTTGAATTGATTAAAAAATTGTTGCATTATGTAAAATTTGTGCTTTATAAGATACTGATTTTATGACCCCCAACAAAAGTAACATGATGGTGGTAAACTAAGTCCCAAAAGAAGAAATATGTTTTATTCTTGAGGTCAAAAAAAATAAAATCTTGTCAACAAACTTGTTTTGAAGGAAATTTCAGCCTTCTAATTTTTCTATTTGTAGGATGTAATTAAATTTAACCATGATAAAGCCTTAACACATCCATTTGCTATATATATATATATATATATACATAATACAAGACAAATGAAGTATAATTACTCGGGTAAAGATGCAACTTTTTCTCGCATCCTCTGTACAAAGCGTCCATTGTGAAAACTCTTGCCAGTAACATGTGACCCATATTTCTCCAAAGGATAGGGAAGCTTAGTACTCTGCCCATCCTTTAAGAGTGTGTGTCCATAAATTTGTTGAGCATCGATTTCTTTAACACAATCTACATCAAAGAATGAGAAAGCTTTCATCTTGACAATGTACTCCTCTAAAGGTAATAAAAAACACTTTCTAAAAAATGTAGTAGTAGTGAACTACAAAATAAAATTGATTTTTCATGTGTGAGGGAACTTCAATAAATAATCAGAACCAAGACTATACCTTCAAGGCATAACTCAACCAATTTTAGGTAGCCACCTGGCTGTAAAAGTTCCTCAATAATTCTATGATGCTTTGTCAAATCTCTTTCAATGACATGTACTTGACGGCCAACCTACAAAAAGTAATAAAGAAATAAGGGAGATTAGGCTTGTTAATGTAACATGCAATTTGAATAGTATGTATGGTCAACAGGGTATTTGATTGTCTAGAATGAAAATAAAACTGCAAAGGAAATAAAACTCATACTGCAAGACTAATTCTTCTATTAGTATATTACTAAAGAGTAAAATGACTATTTTTCACATATTACTAACAATAAACAAGAGAAGCACTAAGCTCTCCTAAATATTATAAATTCTAAGCATAACTATGATCAAAATGAATCTTTTATCAATTAAATCAAATAAATGCTCGTGATTCAATTTTAACTCAATAATGGCTCATCCTAAATAAAATCTTGGGGGAATTACCACGAAATATCATGTTATAGTACATTAAAGAACATTTAGGAAGTTTAGGGCACTCTAAGGGAAATGCCTCTCATACAATGGCCAATAACGCTAATTACGTAGCATCCAATTCCAACAAGTTTGAAAAGTTATAGATGGCATGGGTGGATATCTAAAGGGTAAATAGAAAGCATATGGCCATCTTAAGCTAACCTTTATATGCTTAATAGCAGACAAGTGTAGATCATACTACTCCTAAAGCATAGCATGTTTCCCTACTGATAGTTATGCAATCGGTTGCTAAAAAAATTATTGTAGTAAATTTAACTATAGCTGAAAGTATTTTGACTGTAATTATAACTAGTAAGTGATGTTTGACTCCAATAAGGATTTAGCAAATCCTATAAATCAAAAGTTAGTAAATCATAAGAAGAATAAAACTTGGAAGCTCTATAATAAACATGTATTAAATTGAGGTCATACATAATGTGAACTTTAACCAATGCCTCACAATATAATATTTAATTCTAGTTTAGCTCAGTATTGAATGAAATGTTATTTTTCTACACAATGGTCATAAGATCATCCTTCATGTCATTCTTCTCCCCTCTCCCTCTTTAAATTCTTTCAATACGTATTCCACATCTATTTCTTCTTGTTCATCACTCTCAATCAATTTAAGCATCAAAGCATACCAGTAGTCTCATACATGCCAAGTTCACCCATAAACTCTAGAACTTACAAACACTTGCATCCAATGCTTGTTGTGCACTTTTTGTGCTTGCATCCCACCACAGACTTAGTCGTTGAAGCTACCTCAATACCACCAACCCCATCACCATGCTTTCTTGATTCACACAACTATGGCATCACAACATGTGCTCCCCACTAACTTCCCATCTCTGTCCGCATGAATTTCCATGTATCCCATTGTCAGTCATGCCCCATCCTTGTCCACATTTTTGTTCAAACTTATTGTCACTATTGACTCTTTATATATTATAGGAAGCTTCTAAACCAACTTAAAAGAGCATGATGAAGACTATAAATTAAAATTTTTAATTAGGATTTGAATTGTTTTTTATATATTGTAATTTTATTTTGTAAGAAGGTGTTTGTGTTGAATTGGGATTTTGTTCTGACATACTAGAGGCATGGTTGTCGACCACACATTGTAAGGATTTGGTGAATCTACTTTAACTTGTCACTTTGGAGTGGTCAAATTAATTTAATTTTATGTAAACTCTTATTTTCTTGATGGAGAATCATAAATCTATCCTTCCATTATCTCTTCACATACTTTTTCTCCATTTATTCAATAAAACCCAAAGAAATTCCAACCTAAGTGTTGTCGACCAATGATTGAAGAAACGTTACCTTATCTTATTTTTTTGAGTATTTGGTCAACCTAAATCAATTAAAAAATTATAAAAATTTTCAAATATGATATATTCCCCCACCATCTATAAGTATTGACACAATTTTTCTATATCCCTAAATCCATCTATTAAAGCCAAATATCCAACCAAGAGCTAGCAACCAGACTGGGGTCATGCAATCTACATATCAAGTCTTTTATAAAACCTAAAATAAATCTAAATACCTTTAAAAATCATGAAAACTTATAGATCATATCTAGATACAAAAACTTAAATTTTTGGTGTTATAAGGACCTTGAGTTCAGGACTAAGTTAAGTGTTGCAGAGATGAGGATGCTCAGGTGGATGAGTGGCTATACTCTTAAAGATAAAATACGAAATGAGTACGTTTGGAAAAAAGTTGGAGTAGCTCCAGTGGTAGATAAGATTAGAGAGAGTCACCTTAGATGGTTTGGCCACATAAAGCATGTGTCAGATGACCGGTTAGAGAGTAGATGCATTAGATTTGCCTTATGTTAAGAAAGGTAGAGGTAGACCTAAAAAGACTTGGTTAAGATGTATTAAAAATGACCTTAGTATACTTGAATTAAATGAGAATTTGACACATAATAAGACACAATGGAGACAAAGGATTCATGTAGCCGACTCCACTTAATGGGATAAAGGTTTGTTGTTGTTGTTGTTGTTGTAAGGTCCTTGAGTTCCCTAGATCCTCTATGCTAAAACCCAAAAACAAATCTAAGGGGCTCGGGTTGAAATCTCCAACCCAATTGGCTAACCATCAAATTGGGTACTACTTGATATCCACTCCTCCAAACCCTGGCCCATTGCTTGTAGACCTTTAATAACATTTTTTGAAGTCTTCCAGATCATATTACACCCCCATTATTAGGCCAAACCCAAGCCTCCATCAAATCTAGTCACAACATTGAATAAACTTCAAAGGATTTGCACATAAGAAAAAATTTTCCTCAATTAATACTTGAGGAATCCCCTTTTGTTATGTCATTTTCCTTTTAATGTTGTGCATTTTCATCTAAGATAATATATTTGCTTTTGTAAGGCCAAATTTATGAAAATAATGTCATTCCTTTAATTAGTTGAATCTACAAAATTGACCTAGTCATTTACCATAGCTTACCATTAAATATTATTTGAATGACATCAAATTTCAGATAGTGGGCACCACATAAAATTATTTTTGAGTCTTTTATCTCTAAAATTAATCAAAACATAAAACCTAGTTTATTTCTTTCCATAAATAAGTTAAAACTTCATAATTTTAACATATGTATTACCTATTTAAGTTTATTTCTTATAATTTTTTTACAAACCAAAATTTTGAATTGTTTTGAAATTCCAAGTCATTTTGCATCATTTAAAGAATCTCATAATATCAAGCACACATTATTGTACTTATATTTAAGTCAACTATTTGCTTACATAATCACATAATTTGTACATTAAAAACTCACTAACAAAACATGTCAAATAAGTTAACTAATATGAAGCAAGTTAAGGGATTAGCCAAGGGGGTAGAAGAGTTAATTACAAGAGAAAATAATCATGAAAAAAGATTAGAACAAACCTAAAATTTCTTGAAAAAATAACAATAAAATATGAACCTTATTATAAATGACTAAGATCAACTAACTTAATCTTAGGCTATAGACTCCACTTTTAGCACCCCCTAATTAGAAAAGTTCATGGGGAAAACCACCATATTAAGTTTAACCAAGGAAGTAGGAGCAATTTTAGGGGAGAAAATCATATAATGAATGGGGTTGACTTTAGTATATCAATTAAGAAAGTCAAGGTAAAAGTTTCAGCATTTGATAAAGTTCATGATTTTGTTTAGTTGGCTAAACTTGAAAAATAATGTAAAGTAAAAGTAATATATTTGAAATACCATTAGATTCTTTAGATGAAAACTCTACAAATGTATGATTTCACCTTTTTGTTTGGTAAAACCAAAGTAATGTAAAGTATTTATTAACGGGCAATAATGGGCAAAGACTACAAGTAGCGTCGACTAGTGGTGATAAGTTATGGTGGTCGATTACAGCAGTAGTCGGCAACGGCAAGTAGTGGCAGCAACTGCGGGCGGGGAGGCGGTGAGCGACAACTGACGGTGGGTGGCTACCAGTGGTGGTGAGCGGTGACCAGTTGCAGTAAGCGATAATCAATGACAGCGGGTGGTGACAGTGGGCGGTCTCAATTTACACTGGATGGTGTATTTGGAATTTTCTTGGATTGGGTGAATTCCAAATACATCAAAATTGAACTAACAAGTTTACTTCCAATCAAACAACCCCTTAGCCAAATGGGTGATTCTTTTATTAGTATTAGATGAATGACTATCAATAAATGGCTTTTTACAAAGGATAACTCATGAGCAATGCAAAAAACTAACATCTAATACTTTGGCCAAAGAAGAAAGACTTCTCAATTGAGTAAATATAAAAAAAATATTAAGATCTCTATATTGTCCAAGGCATTATGATCAAAAGCATTATGGATAGTTAATGACTCTTAAATAAAAGAATATGCAAGTCATTGAATAACTTGAACACCTTTGAGGATTTAATAACCAGGACATGATAATGATTGATAACTTGCCAATAATTTTGTCAGAAGCCTTAGGATGGAAATTAACACATGTGATAGAATTGTAATATCCTTAAACTCATGAGGATGCAGTCCACTATGCCCACCTCTTTAAAAATTAAAATAAGTTGTCATTCATCACTAGAACTAAATCCAATCCACCTCTCATTTTACCCAAAGGTCCTAGAAACCTAATTTTGACAAGTTAGTGTCCAGATAACTAAATCCATTACTTAATCAACCTCTAAAAATAACAAGAACATAATTTATTTTAAATGTTATAAGAAAAAACATATTCAACACTAGTGGAAAGCCTATATCTTATTTTAAAAGAATGATCACAATTTTGGAGAATAATAATATATATGAGATTATTGATGAGACACCACTACCATCTAATGAATGATTTAGGAGATATGATAGAGAACTCTATTAGTGTGATGAGATGCCTATTTGTAGGAAAGTATAAATAGAATACTAGAGGAAAAGAGATATCTTTAACATATATATTGAATATAATAATAAAAAATGAAAATTAGTAATTGATGGAAGTAATGTTATAAATATAGTTTCCATCTAAGCACTAACAAAGGAAAACCTAAATATTAAGCCTCATTTATAGCCATTTTAGGTCAATTGGGTGAACAACACCTCACTTCAAATCACTACTGTATATATGGTGTTAATAAAAATGATAAACTATAAGGACCAAATCTGATGCAAAATGCTTCCTATGAATAGAGCCCATGTATTAGAGAGAATGCTATTCAATATGATGGATAGAACACCTACATGGATAAGTTTGTACTTAATTGTAACACTTGCAATTAGACAAAAAGAGCAAAATAAAAAGCTAGAAAAAATATTATTTTCCTTATATCCTATAAGCCCCATAATGACATATCTATAGATTTTGTGCTAAGATTACCTAGGATAATGTTGCAAATGAACCAAACATTCAATAAGCTACTCATGACTTAGCTTAATAAATGTCCATTCATGATTGTTTGATTAACTAAATGAACATATGCTTGAACACTTCAATAAATACTTGACTGTTAAATATATAAGTTTCAACAACGTGTTGCTTGATTAGTTTATGTTCATGAATAATATCATTAAAAGCTCATGAACTAGCTCATTTAGAACTTGATTAAAGCTTGAATATGGCTTGATATAATACTAGATATAAAACTTGATTAAGGTTCAATAAAATGCTTGATTAAGGCTCATCATGACTGTTTGAATTTCATCTTTTATTTGGACATTTAGAAGTTGTATAAAGTATAATTTATAAAATGTAAAAGATTAAATTGAACTGTTTAATGATGTTGTCCGTGAACATGCTCTATAAAGCTCATTTAGTTAGCTAAAAAGTTGCATTCATTATAAGGCTCGATAAGTAACAAATAGGAAGACTGCTAATTTGCTTGATTAGGCTTATTTATTTTACTAAATGATTACCTTTTTAACAAACTCATTAATCATAATATGGTCCAAGCTTGAGACAAGCTCAAACCCAACTCGAACATCTACATTCTTAAATGAATTGAGCTTGATAAAAAGTAGAAAACCTCAAATTAACCTCTAGCAAAGCTCAAATATGTGTTGATAAATGAGTTGAGCTCGAACAAGTCTTGGTCAACTCAGCTCGATTCATTTGCATCCCTAACATAGGATAGATAGGATAGTTGATAATGTTTTTATGGTGATGAATAGATTTTCCAAGAGCATATTTTTTAAAATAAAATAAATGATGCATCCTATATTACTAGAATATATTCAAAGAGATAATAAGAATACACAGATTTCCTAATATCATAGTATATGATAGAGCTGTTAAATATATATCATATTTTTGAAAACAAATACTATGAAAGCATCAACCTTTCACCTCCAAATAGATGAGCAAATAGAGATAATCAGTGGGTCACTAGGAAAATTATTGAGTTCTTTAGTAAAAGGAGTACAAGAAATTAGGATTTGCAATTAGCTATTTCAAAATTTGTCTATAATAGTACTTTCCAAAAATAACAAAAAATCATAATTTGAGATAGTATATTAATTTAATTCCCAAAGACTCTTGACATAATTGATATTCTCACAAATGTATTTTCAAACTTTATATTTACTATTGTAAAGATTTATTATCTAACATGAAAAAATATATAAAAATAAATTAAATAAAAAGGCATTAAATAAACTTAATTTGTTAATAAAATTATATCTATAAAATAATATAAAGAAGATGATTTTGTGATGATTAATATTAGATTTAAAAGAAATACCAACAAGATCAAGATACTTTATAAAAGAGCCAATGACCCATTTAAAAATCTTAAAACAAAATTATACTCGACGCATATTTTTTTGAATTCCCACATGGCATACATGCAAGTTTTATATTGTTTATATTTAAAGTATACTAATCTTTAAGATAAATATGTCACATAAAAGTTTAGAGACTAACCCTTTTTGTGGTTAAAACAACCAAGTGTATGTGGATATTTAAACTGATGTCCTAAAAGTGGAGTGTATATTGACACATGGAGTACTAGTTTATGACAAGGAAGAGCACATATTCTTAGCAAAGTAAAGACAAAGTACTTAATGATGATATATAACTTAAAAGGATTGATATGGGAAAGATAACTCCTAAACTTTTGAAAGACTATCTAGACTTTAATTCTCAAGAGAAATGTTCTTTAAAGACCAAGAGAAATGATGCAGCATAAGAAACTTCTAGACTAATTACAAAAAGCATGATGAAAACTATAAATTAAAATGTTTAGTTAAGATTTAATTATTTTTAAGCATTTTAGTTTTATTTTGTATTAATTGTGTTGAATCATGTAAAATTTTGAAAATTTTAATTTCATTGGAATTTGAATTTTCATATTAAAAGGGAGAATTATGCACAATTATGAGAAAAAAATTTTAATTACATTCAATCATGCACTTAGTATATATTTTTTTCATTTTTGCTGTTTGGCCAAAGGAGGAATTATTTCTTTCCTTCAATTCAAAGCTAGGACTAGCTCCTCTTCCCCTGCTTTTCCTCTTTTTTATTATTTGCTTTAGGGTTATTATATGGGCAATTATATTTGCTAGAAAGATGAATAGATAGATGGTTGATGTTTAAAGAAAAAATGGGATTTTATTCCAACGAAATGGAGGCATGGTAGTCGCACATTAAAGAGATTTGGTAATTTAATTCAATCTATTGCTTTGGTTAGTGATAAGATTAATTTGATTTAATGCAAACTCTTACTTTTTTACTATAAAATCATATATCTATCCTCCACCTACTCTCCACATAATTTCTCTCCTCGTTCCTCTACAAAACCCTAAGAAATTCCCACCTAAGGGCCATCGACCATTGCTTGAGAAAATAAGACCTTATCTTGTCCTATCAAGCATTTAAGCAGCCTAAACCACTTGAAAATTTGTAAAGAGCTCAATTACATATTTAGTATTCTCTTGAAGATACATCTTGTCAATTACAGGAATTGAGGTAATAGCTATAAAGCTCAATCATTCATATGGATGATAAAAATAAAAGATCAATCTTCTAGAATCTTTACTTGAGCAATTTCTCCTAGTACTCTTTCCAAAATTCTAGGTATCATTCATATTAGATGCTTTTTCCATCTAAGTCGAATGCCTAGTGGTGACAAATTCTTGTTGCTTAACTAGTTACGACCTCTACTTTCCATATTCACATTTTTTGGCTTTACTGATGATTTTAGATATTGATCTAAGCTTATTGCATCTTAAAGAATGTTAGATCCTAAATTATCCATAGGCAAAACTAAAATCTTATTAATAAAAAAAAAGAATTTATATACATTTCATATAATTCTTATGTATTTATGTATCTAACATTAAAACTATAATAGTTACATATAAAAACACCTAATTTTTAACATCGCATAAAAAATTACAAATATTAACTTTTAAAAAGTGAAATATACCTTTTGATGCATATATTTTGATACAATTGTCACACTAAAATTTTATATAAATAAATACCAAAGTTTAGCTGTTAAGGATGCAAATACATAAGAATCATGAGGTATGTATGTAAATTCACCTAGTAAAAGTAAGACAAATACCAATTCATAAAATATAAGAGAGAAAGAGAGTTTAGAAAAAAAAGCTTTGAGATTAACATATAATTGTTGTCAACAAATACAAACTGATGTAACATAGGTCAATGAAGATCTATCAAAATGTATCAAACTCGATATCATACCAAAAAATCCATCTCACCAATCATATCTTACAATGCAATACTTGAATTGTAAACTTTTGAAATTAAATTTAAAACCATCCAAACTTTGATTTCAACAAACTTATTAAAACAAATATTTAGATAAGATAAATCTAATGAGACCAAAAGTGTTTTGATCGGAGTTCAACTAAGTGCAAATCAAGTACTTAAAAGCAACATTAAAAATTTTATAATGTTATTTGAGAGAAAAATAATCTCCAAATCTTAGATGCTTATAATCAAAATGAGTATCCTTATTAGATGAATATGATTAACCCATGATCACTCAAGTCTAATGTTATTAAAGTGTTGATATGCCTAAGGAATAGTCTATGATCAAGAGAATTAGCATAAGCTATCTAATGAAGTGTTTGAAGATTTTATATAAAATTACAAAAATATCATTACAAAAAATTATAAATCAGCCATCATTCTTCACATGAAAGATATCTAAACCTAGAAAACTTAGGGATTTAAAGAACTTCTAAGTATTATCTGATGATTAACACTAACAATCATTACTTAATTATTATTTCCCAACCTTAATAACTCAATCACCTTCATTTAACTATCATCACACAACCATTATCACCTAACTATCATCACTTAACCATCACCACCTAATTGTCATCATACACACATTGGCAACCTATGATTCTCTCCAAACAACCACCATCCATTTATGGCATTGATATTCATCAACAACCATCCATTTCTTGATCGCCATCACTGCACACTTCATTCACTGCACTTCATTACTTCTCCAGCATTTTTAACTATAATCACAGGGTAGTATTTTATATATCATCATCTCATCTTCTCTAACTTATAGGAAGAGTAGGCATATTGATTTTTGTCTATATAGTGAATTATTTCATCAAAGGCAAGCCTTGTTATTTTTTCACTCATTGAATTTTTTACATAAAAACTTTGGTGTCCCCTATGACTTCTCTTATCTATCTAGTTAATTTATAGGAAGAGTAGGCATTTGGATTTTTTCTATATAGTGAACTATTTCATCAAAAAGGCAAGCCTTGTGATTTTTTCACTCATTGAATTTTTTACATAAAAACTTTGGTATCTCTTATGACTTCTCTTATATATATATATATATATATATATATATATATATATATATATGTATATATATATATATATATATATATATATATATATATATATATATATATATATATATATATATATATATATATATATATATATATATATATATATATATATATATATATATATATATATATATAATGCAACACTAAGAAAATAAATTCTTACTCCAAGGCTATATTTTTTTATCATGCAACAAGACTCATCCCTTGGCTAGCTACTTATAGGCTTAAATTGAGATTTGCACCATCAGAAAAGCTTTATTTGAATAATATAAGTAAACTTATGAATAATGTCTAATATATGTTTGCTTAAAATAATATTTAAAAAGGCAAAATCAAGAACTAGGGCATTTTACCTTAGCAATGTAAGATGTAAGCCTTGAGGTGAATTGAGGCGTAAGCCCCAAACAAAAAAAATTTATAAATAATTCATAAATATGACAAACTATCAATATATTCATCTAGTTTATTATCATAAAGACACAAATCATAAATCATAATCTCAAATATTAATATTAAATATAAAATTGAAATGAGATTTAATGTAAGCACTCATTTAAAATTTAAATGCATCATAAGGATCAAGATCTACAGTTGTCACATCAACACTTTCATCATTTTTAGAAGCATCATTATATATAATAATTGTAATCTTCATAATATGTCTCATCATTTTCAAACTCTTCTTCAACTATTATAACTTTTTTCTTACTCCCTAAATAGTTAACAATATATTTAATATAATTTAAAAAAAAATAGATTAGTAACACGGAGAAAGATAGAGGCATTAATCTATCTCATGTTGCTTGGAGGAGAAGAATAACACTAGCTCGGATTATCTGAGAGTGAGTCGCTCGAAATCAATAATTGTAACTTGTGTGAGACTATGATGTGATAGATAAATAGATATAATAATTTATAAAATATATTAATATTATAATAAATTAATTATAATTATTATTTATAAAAAATAAAGTGTGGTGCCATCACAAAGTGCATTGAGTCATACACCTTGAAAAAGGTGTAAGCCTCACTAGATTGAGTGAAGTTTAAGTCTTGAGGCACTCTTTATGCACCTCAATTCAAGCCAAGCCTCACGGCACATGCCTCAAACACCTTTTTAAGCAATGGCTTAAAGTTAATAAATCTAAATAACTTTTAGCTGCTAAATTATATAGATAATACATGATGAGCTCTAGACTAATATTTGAGAAGGAGGCTTACTTTGGTGTCTATAATGAATTCATTATGTACTTGGAGAGTATTTTATAAGTTGGTAAGTAACTTCAGAATTTTTTTCAACTCCATGAGTTGAGTTCTTGGTTGAGACCATAGATGAGTTGAAGCCATCTCAAGGCTGAATAAAACTCTATGCTTAGAAACTTGACCATTCTTTGAAGTTGAGTGAATGTTTAGTTCTTTAAGTGTTGAATATAGACATCAAGTATGAAGTAGATATGCTAAATAGCCTTCTGAATGAGGCTTGACATCATTCGATGCTAGTAATTTACTAAACCTAATTTTTCTTTGATGACTGAGATTTTAGTGTACTCATCCAAACTATTGCTTTAGATCCTTCTTATAGTTGAAGTAAATAGGAACAATCTTAGTAAAGCCCACAAGCCTTTGAAAATGGCTTCTCTCTATCATAGGATTGCATAGAATGGAAGAACTACAAATAATAATGTATTTATAGAACAAATCACCATTTTAACCAATTCAACATTAGGAGTCCACATGATGAGCAGGTGGATGACTCAACACCTCATCAAATAAGGCAATTACCAGAACCATAACGCTCCAATTACATAGAATTCAAGTCAACCAAGGCTATGCCACTTCAATTTCAGAATGTAGATGAGTAGTTTTTTTTTTTGCCCAACAGAAGATAAATTCTTATTAGGGGAGCGAGGGACGTGAGCACTTATTATTGTATGGTTGGGAATTTTTTTAATTTTTATTGTTTTTTATATAACATGCAAAATTTCCATCAAGCATTCAACTACATCCTTAATAATAATAATATAATAATAAAAGAATTCCATTACAATTTTAATAATGTTGAATGCAACCTTATTATTATTCTTATTATTTGATTTTTGAGAACAGTTAGCACATTAAATATAATTTTGTTAACTGTTAGTGAGAGACAAATCCCTGAACAACTCAACTATTCTATTCACATAAGAAAAAGAAGAAAAGAACTGTAAAAGAAAACAAAAAAATGAAAAAAAAAAAAAAAGGAAAAATGCTCATCTAATTCCTCATATGGAAGAAACATACTTCAATGATGAAAATCAAAAGGAGAAAGCAAAGGGTTTGAGAAAAACGAACCTCACCTTCTTGAGGGTGTAGGCGAGTGCAGATCCAGCAATGCCGGCTCCTACAACGATAACATCGGCCGAACAAAGTGATCTGACGTTGGCCAGTGTCAACACCGTATGAATTCTGGCCTTGCCAGACTTATTCTTTCAATTCCTGAGGAGTAAAAGAAAACCTAAGAGAGAGGTGACGATGCATCCGAATATATACTACAGCAGCAACATTCTCGCTGATGAAGCCTCCTCTTCTTGCTTGTCCGCAATCCATTTTCTCTGATTTATTCATTGAGCTCAAAGGCAAAGGGACAATTAATATAGCCTTCAGTCCTCTATCTCTTTGCTTTGTTGATCTTACTCCCTTCGCATCAATTTTCAGCTGCGCTTGCATGGCCAACCTAGTGGCATTACCTCCAAGCTAAAATTTAGTTTATTTATTTATTTTGGAGAAAATGATAAGAGACTCTATGGAAAAAATCTCTGTCTTTCATTAATGATTATTTCTCCAAAAATAAAAAAATAACAAAAAAATAAAAATAAAATAAAATCTAATGATATTATGTCATTTAATTAAAATAATATCTCTAAGAGATTATTTGATTGTAAGTACATGCCTAATATATTATCAATAAAACATATATCTTTTGATTATTTGATTGTAAGTACATGTAATTTATTGATAAGGGACTCTATGAAAAAAATCTTCATCTTTCATTAATGATTGTTTCTCTAAAAAAAAAGAAAAATTAAAATGTAATGATATTATGTCTTTTAATTAAAATAATATCTCTAAGAGATTATTTGATTGTAAGTACATGTCTAATATATTATCAATAAGACATATATCTTTTGATTTTTTTTATTTTTGATTGAAAAAAATAAAGCATTTTGATTTATTTTCAATGTATATAGAATTCATTAGATTTGAGTAAATTTTTAATATATATCTTGTGAAGCTTATTACTAATGTTGCTTGTCAATAGACCCATTAAACACCCATTGCCCACTTGTTGCTAGCTACACTTTGATGTCACCGCTCCCCATCATTATCAAAAGTATGTGAAATACTAATTACTAGTTATCGATCTCCACTATTGGCCCCCATTCATTGCTATAATTGACTCCCCTCATTCACTGTTGGTCATCGACTTTAGTCATCGGCTGGTATTGTCACCTATTCCCAATGATCGTTACTCTTAACTATCATTCAAGTATTTAAAATACCTTCCAAGCAATCAAAGACAAGAAAATAAATTCATATAGTTTTTATAAATAATCAAATGCAAATAAAATATTATAAATACATGATTGTAATATTCATTATATTTAGAATGCTTCATAATTTCAAATATTTACAACCAAACAACCCCTAAATAAATTAATATGTGCAACCTAAGAACTTAGGATTTTAAATAAAATACCTTAGTTCAAGGCCTCATATATATTTGTCATTATATTCTCCTAAAATTACAAATTATAAATGAAAAAAAAATTCTAAGATATGATGGTCTTAAATTTTATTTTTAAAATTCATTGAGATTTGTGATTAATTAAGTAGATTTTTGGATGCCATATAAGATTCCCCCTATTTTAGGACATTAAAATTCATTACAGCTAAAAAAAATATTAACCACAAAATTAGTTTTTTTTTTTCATGAGAATACATGTGTTATGTAGAGTTAGTTATGGGTCAACTTTCACAATAAGACTGGTGTGAAGTTAAAAGGGAGTAATGAGTTCCCCCCTCTTAAGATTTGTTAGTGTAACCCCATAAATATTTAACATATGTTGTTGTTTTAGTGTTCTAATCATTGAAAAAAAATCAATTATAAATTTGGACCAAATATTTGTCACATTTATTCCATAAACATCAACATAGGCCTCCCCTTAGGATCACGAATCAAGTAAAGTTTTTCTCAATTTTAAATTCATCTTTTATTGAATCCAATGAGTCAATTAGAGTGACGATTGCTAAAAATAGCTTTTTTCTCCAAATTCATTGAAATTGATCAAAAATAGTTATAGAGCTTTCGTTAGTCTCTAAAAATGCTAAAATTAAATCTAGAATTTTGAAAAATGGTTTAAAGAACCTCAAAAATATCTAAATAAGATTATCTTGACCAAAAAGTGACTCAAACACATATTGGTGGGCTGAAGCGATTGATCACCAGCATGGGTGATGTGGGGGTTGATGTGTATGCACATAATAATGCTCACCTCTTGTGGTGATACGTCAAGTGCCCACTGCACATGCAAGCCTTTAAACCCACACCTTGTTGTTTTTTTTCTTTTTTATTTCTAAAAAAAGGAAGAAATTTTATTTTTACCTTTAAAAATTCTTAATTATTTGATAAAATAATAATTTTTTTATGTTTTAGTTTCTTTGATTTATAAATACCCTCCTAGAGAGGAACAATTCTCTCATCTATGCTTCAATTTTTATTTATAAAATTTGTATAGAAAATATTTTTTTTGTTATGCTACTTTTGTGTGCTAATCATTAATGGGGTGTTGCACCAATATTCTCTAATTCAAAAGTATAATTTATCGATTTAGAAAAGGTGGTCTCTTTATCTATTAGTTTCATTCTTGTTTAATTGTGGGTAAAGTAAGCATCTAAAAAAATTAAGCATTATGTGCCCTAACATGATATTTATGATTTTATCTATATAAGGTAGAAAAAAGTTATCATTTACCTAAACAAGGAAGTGCATTTTTATGTAAATCTAGCTTTAAAAGAGTTTACTAGCTTTTAGTACAATTTCTTGGAGATAATATATTACAAAATTTTATCTTATTTAGAAGATTGACTTAAATATGTCAAGTCAATCATGAGAAAATGCATAAATATCTCGTAGTCAACCTAGGCATATTTAATGAGATTTGAACAAAGATGTCTTAAATCTTGCACAAAGAACCGCTCTACTCTAACTTCTATTTTTCAATGAGTAGAGATTCAACTTGTACTGTTTATAGAAGATGGTCATCAAGTAATCAAAAGAGTTCCCATTATAAATCAAAATTCTTTTAACATTCTAGCATGGGTCACCAATTTTTATTAATGATGATTGGATCTTGATGTAGAATTTGAACCCTTGCAAGGTAAAAGTCATCAAAAGTGATTGATGGTTAACACATAATTTTTTTTGTATAGGCTTATTAGAGGTAGAAAAAAAAAACATTTTGATGAAAAATAAGTCATTTTGAGATTATTTCAACTTTTTGTTGATTACTCTATTGTTGAATTTGAGCTTATTGCCCTACCTTTGGAGTGGTGCTTGTATGGTCGGATTAATTATTTATGAACTATCTGAGAAACCCCTATCAATTCAACTTCTCAATTTCTTCTTTAGGTTATTTCTTTAGTTCAGTAGTATATCCAATGCTTCGATGAAAGTAAACTAGTATTGAGCTTGATATTAATTAGTATAACCACTTAATAATCTTCTCATCTCAAATAATCATATAATATTAATACAAGATGTGTTGAGTGGTGTATGCTCCTTCTTCGGTTAGGGCTCGCATCATTGGTGCAGAGGTTGGGGGAGGTCATGATTATGTTGTTGCTTGTATTTCTTCTATTGAGATGTTTGCTTATTACTTCTTCAAGCATTCATGCACTTCCCTATTAGTTATTCAAATTACTTTTAATGGGCATTGATAAAATCACTAGTGATGATTCATGTTTCTATTTAATGGATAAGGTTAACATAAGAGTGAATAGTTTTTCACATTAATAATGAGTATAATGGATCAAGATGGATCCCTCTAAGAATGACTCTACTTAGTAACTTAGGAGTTACTTTTAGGATTTAGTATACCTCATAAGAAAATTACTAAAAGTAATCCTTAATTGACTCTTTTAATTTAGCAAGTTCTTAAGATGTGGGAAAAGTCCTTAGTAATTATTCAATTGATAATAAATTTATCTACAAAATAACTTAGTACATTGGACGTACATTCTTTAGGCTAAATGACATCACCTAGTAGCAGTAGAGTTCCACTCTTGTGAAAAATGTTGTCTTGGGATCCATCTTAAGAACTTGGGAGATAGAGAACTAAGTATTACCCGACCTTGGTAGGGAAGACTTGATAAAGGAGCATAATAAAGGATCGTCGAATGTGTATGATGGATAGTGGTTGATGCATTTGTAAGGATCAAATTCCCTACCATAAAATTTTATGCTTAATGCTTGAAGCCTATTGAATGGAGTATTTAAGAATTTCTTCAAAAAAGGTGAAGTTTAATATAACTTATGACGAGAAAAAATGTTTATTATCATTCTTCGGAGAGAATCTCTCTTAGATTATACATCATTATTTATCATGTATAATGTGATGAAGAGTGTTAATGAAGTAAGGTTGAGCCAAAGTTTTTAGCATTTTTTAATGGATATAGTGTTGCTTGAGAAAAATGTGTAAAACTAATAGTATCAAGAAGGTTAACATTAGGCTGTGGTGTGTAAGAAGAACTCGATCTTAAGTTAGGGGATCCTATATGGGTACCTTTGAGCTAAACTCGTTCAACTAATAAATGATTTTGATGAAGGTGGATTAAGTCATGAGGCACTGATGTTGGTTGTCGAACTTCTTGTAGAAGCTGAAGGATCATGTTATGAGAATTTGACCTTCTATAATTACGTGTGAGTAATTATGGCACCTAGAGGGGGTGAATTAGGTATTTAAGAAATATTTTATAAGTTAAAACTTAAATTTAATTTTTGATAGAAAATAATTTTAAATTTATAATAATGAATAACAAATAGTCACAAAGCAATAGAAAAATAAAAAGAGACAAAATGCATATAATTTTTTTGTGGTTAGGCCAAAACTCCAAATAGGCCTATGTCCCCACCAAGCTAGCCTAACTAGGAAATCACTATCCTAACAAAAATAAATAACAACCGTACTCTCTTACGATGAGGAAAATACAACCCCTAGACTAATCATGTACTAATCTACAATGGTACAACCTCAACTAATTTTTAAAGCACAACAAGAAAATACATCAATAATAAATTTTGACATAATCAAGTTGCAAAAATTTAGCAATTTATCCCAAAAGAAATGGTTATCTTACAATACAAAAATGATCATCTTCCAACAATAAATAATTTGTAGTAAAATTAGCAAGGTAAATAACTCAATTGATTTTAATAAGAAATGACATGTTAATTTTCTTAAAAATAAATTTAGCAAAATATTTTTTTAAATGCTAGCAATAAACTAAAGCAAAAATAATTTTGAAGTAAATACACAATATTCTATTACACAATAAATCAAAATCACTAAATATCAAATTTATTTTCAAGAGTGATTTTGACTAGCTTCAATGTAGCAATGTAAAAAATGATTGATTTTTCACTAAACTGATTTTTGTTCAAGTATGGGACAATAAATTCAGTAAGATAAAATAAATTTCAACAAGCTAAAATTTAAATCTAAGTAAGGATTAAAGTATAGAATATAATGATTGGTTAACATTAGATCAAATACAATTTCTATAACATAAATCTTAATAATCCAATAATTTTTATAATAATTTTAAGAAATTCAGCAAAACTAAAATTTGGTTTAAATAAAAATTATGCAATTCAAATGATGATGCGGCTTTCAAATAATAATATAGTTAAATAATTTTAATCAAACCAATTATTTTTATAATGAAATAAATAGTTCAGTAAATTAAAATTAATTTCAGCTAAGATTCTATTTTGTTTCTCTCAAAATAAAGCTCTTAAATGATTCTAATGATAAAATTGCTTTTATATAAATCTTAGGATAAATAATTTTAAGCACATAAATTATTTTTATAAGAGAAAGAAAATTTTTGCAGTATAAAAAATTTTCTACAAAAAATCATAAAAGTTTTTTTACCATTATGATTTTATTTAAAATGAAAATATTCGGATGATTTTTCAATCAAGATAAGCTCTTATGAAAATATGACAGTTTGTGCATAAAAGTTTTAACCTAAAATTGATAATGATTATATAAAAGAAATTTTAAATCAATATGTAATAATTTCAACACAAATCACATAAATAACTTGGAGAATAATACTCTTTCAATAAGATATTTTAGTAAGCTTGAAGAAGAATACTCCTTCAATAAAGCAAAGACGTTTAGTGAGTCAAATATACATGTGAATAATTAATCATAAAAAATATAAGAGGTTAAATATTAAATCAATTCAAATCACAAAGAGAACTACTAAATAAAAGATCTCACTCAAGGCTTTAAATGATTTGATCAAGAAAACTTCATCCTTTAAAAAGGAACTTTCTTTTTAAATGCAAAGTTCTCCTTGTGAAAGAACTTCATTCACTAAAATGAATCTTGCAAGAGAGCTTCACCAAATCTCCAAAATAGAAATTACAAATATGTAATAAGGCTCATGGTTTTGGAGAGGAAGAAGGAATGCTTTTGGTCATCCAATGTGTTAGAAAAATTAAGGTTAAACTTAGGAAAGATATTCAAGTGATTAGGATATAGTATGAATAGTTTTAAGGTTGATTAGGAGGGCATTTTAAAGCAAAATAAAATTAAGTATGCATTTACAAGTGGTCGGTCCTAACTTGACTTTATAATGGCTAAGGAATAATATGTCAATGATTCAAATTGATTTGGAGGGAATTACAATTGCATTAATATGAATAAAACCTAGAAAAAATCTAAGGAAATTTGTCCATGAAATAGAGGCAAAAAGATGTATTTTATATTAGGAAAGTAAGGTATTTAATTTATTCATTTAATAGATTAAAATCTCAAGAAAGAGTAAATAGAGAAATTCACAATTAAAATAAAATAAAATAATAAATTTAATGCAAATAACAGTACTTGTATTTATATAAATTTACATTTAATTTAAATGACATTTATCAAGGTAAAGTTTTAATAAATTAAGCTAATAAGAATATTAAAAAAAATTAAAATTCAAGCCCAAATAAATTTAATAAAATTATGAAAAATATAAAATGAATTAAATACAAAATTAAATAATTTAAATTATGATTTAAAAAATGTTATTTTATTTAAAAATAGAATTTTCAAATAATAATTTTGCAATTAAAATAATAGTGAATTATGTAATGTGCCTATGATTTAGTAAAATAAAAATGCACAAATGTTTTAATAAAAAAATCAAATTTATGATTAATGAGATTATGAAATAATGATTAATATTTAATTTGTTTTAAAATGAGCTCGTTTGTCAACTTTATTGCAAATATACAAAAAAAGACTTTAATCTTAACCAAACTCATAAGAAATAACATTTGACTTTTCTTTACTTATTGAATTCTATTTAGTTTTGTACTTTTCTGGAAAGTCTCTAAATAAATCATTACTAATTCAACATATATATTTGTTATCATCAAAATTCAAATAAGATGTCCAAGCGCTCATGGAGCTAACATTGTGGATCTCTAGAGATAGGTTCAATGTAGCTTCCCCAATAAGGTAACACTTTCAAGGAGGAAAGAGGTTGAGGTTAAACATCCCTTATTTAGATGCTAATTTTTGGATTGATAGCTATTGATGTGGGAGGCATCATTATTATAGGTATTATACCTTTAGCCTTCAAATTGGTTTTTATAGAGTTTGCAATGGTGAGATTTCTATTCTTGCAGATGGTACTAAATTAATGCATGAGAAAAAAATTATGATAGTAGATTAAAAGATTTTTTCATATTAGTTTAAAATGAAGATCTCACATAAACATATGAATAACATGAGCATATAAGACGCTATAGTTTTTTCTTATGTAATACTCAAAGGGAAAAACTACTTGGTACTACCTAGTTAATATAATTTCACTATGTAAGCATAAGTTTTAGAGCATTGCTCATCTATAGAATATGAAAGATGAGATTATAATAGCATACATTTCTTAGCTTGGCCTTTTGCATAGATAATAAACTGATCAATCTATTATGTTTGAATGTTGGCTATCTTTCAATGGGGGTTATATAATGGTGATCTGATGATGGATGATAGATGATGGCAGTCAATTATTAGTAGTCTGATTACAAGGCTTGAGTGGCGGTGGCTTAACAATAATAGTCAACAATAATAGTCATAAGAAGGTGGCCCTAAGATGATTGGGTGGCAGTCGTTTGATGATAGCTATCAGGTGATAGTTCGATAAAAGGGGTTAAGCAGTTATGGTTTGATGATTGTCATTTAGAACTCAAGGATTATTCAAACCTTTGAGTTCTCTCTCTCTCTCTCTCTCTCTCTCATCTATCTATCTATCTATCTATCTATCTCTCTTCTCTCCATCTTTAGTTCCCCATATAAATAGTGTGGTTCTATTTATAAGTTTTGAGAGTCACATTATCAATAAATATAGGCAATATTTAAAATAATCTATGAGACGGATCAAGGCAATCTCTTAATTGTGAGATTTTTTTTAATATTTAAATGATTAAATAATGTCAAATTGAGCAATCTTGATCTCATTGGATTCATTTCATTGAGATACTCGAGTTGAATATAAATGTGCAAATTTGGGGCTCATTTTATCTTCCAACTAATGTCTCAAAGCTTTCTATTATGCCTCACTTGATTTAGGCTCATTTGAACTTGAATTGGATCACTTCTAGTGTCATTAGATTCATCTCATTAAGATATTCAATTTTACTACCATCTGTTGAAATCAAAATTCAACTAAAATAAATAAAACCTAAACCTAAACCTAAAATAAACTAAACCTAAACCCTAAACTAAATAAAATAAAATATACTAAAAATAAACCTTAGCCTAAACTAAAAAATAAAACCTAAAAATAAACCTAAAATAAAAACCTAAAACCTACACCCTAAACCCTAAATGCTAAAATGCTAAAAACCTAAACATAAACTAAATAAAACCTAAAAATAAAATATATAAATAAATGAAATTGAACAAAAATAAAATGAAAACTAAACGATAAATAAAATAAAGTAAACATAAAATAAAATAAAATAAGAACTAAATAAAAACCTAAACCTAAAATATAAACCTAAACATAAAACATAAAAATAAATAAAAAATTAAAACCAAAACCTTAAACTAGAAAAAAAACCTAAACCTAAAATAAGCAAAATAAATTAATCCTAAACCTAAACTAAAATAAATAAAACCTAAACCTAAACCTAAAATAAACCAAAATAATCCTAAACCTAAACTAAAAAATAAAACCTAAAATTATAACCTAAAATAAAAAAAATAAATAAAACCTAAACCTAAACCTAAAATAAAAATAAAACTAAACCTAAAAAAATAAAATAAAAAATAAAACTAAACTAAAAAAAAATAAACATAAACTAAACCTAAAAAAAATAAACTAAATAAAATAAAATAAACCTAAATTAAAATAAATAAACTTAAAATAAATAAAATAAACTAAATAAAATAAAAAAATAAACCTAAAAAAAATAAAAAATAAAATAAACTAAAATAAATAAAAAATAAAATAAAATCTAAACCTTTAACCTAATTTAAAAAATTTAAAACTATAAAACCCCATCCTAAACCTAAACCCTAAACCATAAACCCTAAAACCCTAAACCTAAAACTTAAACTAAACTAAACTAAACCTAAAACTTAAACCTTAAACCTAAACCTAAACCTAAACTAAAAAACTTAAACCCTAAAGCGTAAACACTAAACTCTAAACCATAAACCCTAAACCCTAACCCTATGCACTAAACCCTAAAACCCTAAACACTAAAACCCTAAAACCTTAACCTCAATCCCTAAACACTAAACCATAAACTCTAAAAACTAAAAAACCTAAACCTAAAGTAAATAAAACCTAAAATTAAAATAAATAAATAAACCTAAACTTAAACAAAATTAAAAAAAATAAAATATAATATAATCCCAAACTAAAACTTAAACATAAACTTAAAAAAAATTAAATAAAAAATAAAAATAAACTAAATTAAATAAATAAAAACCTAAAGTAAATTAAAAAATAATATAATTTGAAGAATAAAAAACTAAATAAAATAAAAACTAAACATAAAATGAAAATAAAATAAACCTAAAATAAAATAAAATATAAACTAAATAAAAACTTGAACGTAAAAGATAAACCTAAATATAAAACCATAAAATAAATATAAAATAGAACCCAAACCCTAAATGGAAAAAAAACTAAATATAAAATAAAAATAAAATAAATAAAATAAAATAAAGCTAAACTTAAACTAAATTAAACTAAACTAGAATAAATAAATCTTAAACCTAAACCTAAAATAAACTAAACTTAAACCTAAAATAAACTAAAACTAAACCATAAACTAAATAAAATAAAATAAACTAACAATAAACCTAAACCAAAACTAGAAAATAAAACCAAGGAATAAACTTAAAATAAAATCTTAAATCCCAAACCCTAAAAGCTAAACCTTAAAAAGCTAAAAACCTAAACCTAAACTAAATAAAACCAAAAAATAAAATAAATAAATAATATCTAAACAAGAATAAATTGAAAGCTAAATAAAAAAGTAAAACTAAAATAAAATAAAATAAAAACTAAATAAAAACTTAAACCTAAAATATAATCCTAAAAATAATACGTAAAAATAAATAAAAAATAAAGCCTAAACTTTAAACTAAAAATAACCTAAACTTAAATAAATAAAATAAAATAAACCAAAACCTAAATTAAAATAAATAAAACCTAAACCTAAAATAAACTATACTTAAACCCTAAACTAAATAAAATAAAATAAACTAAAAATGAACCTAAACATAAAGTAAAAATAAAACCATAAAATAAACCTAAAATAATAACTTAAAACCTAAACCTAAAAAAATAAAATGAAAACCTAAACCTAGACCTAAAAATAAAAAATAAAACCTAAACCTAAAAAATAAAATAAAATTTAAACTAAACTGAAAAATAAACATAAACCTAAACCTAAACTTAAAATAAACTGAATAAAAAAATAAACCTAAATAAAAATAAAATAAACTAAAATAAATAAAAATTAAACTAAATAAATTAGAAAAAAAAACCTAAACCTGCTGGTTTACCAAGTTTTTTTTTTAAAAACCTTTAACCTTGAACCCTAAACCCTAAACCCTAAATCCTAAACCCTAAACCCTAAAACTAAGCCTAAACATTAAACTGTAAACTTACAACCCTAAACCATAAACCTTAAATATCAATAAATCTAAAACCCTAAACTCTAAACCCTAAACTAACCCTAAATCCTAAACCCTAAACCTTAAACCCTAAACCCTAAACACTAAACCATAAATCCTAAACCCTAAACCCTAAACCCTAAACCCTAAACCTTATAACCCTAAACCCTAAACCTTAAACCTAACCTTAAACCTAAACCCTAATAACCCTAAATAAAGCCTAAAGCCTAAACCCTAAACCCTAAACCCTAAACCCTAAACTAATCCTAAACCCTAAGCTAAACCTAAACCCTAAACCTTAAATCCTAAAACCCCTAAACATTAAAGCCTAAACACTAAACCCTAAACCCTAAACCCTATCCCTAAACACTAAACCATAAAACCCTAAACCCTAAAACCCTAAACCCTGAACTAAATTAAACCCTAAACCCTAAACCCTAACAACCTAAAAACCTAAATCAAAAGTAAATAAAACCTAAAAATAAAATAAAGAAAAAACTTAAACCTAAATAAAATAAAAAATAAAATAAAATAAAAACCTACACTATAACCTAAACCTTAACCTAAAAATAAATAAATTAAAAAAAAAAATAAAGTAAAATAAAATAAATAATAACCTAAACTATACTAAAAATAAAATAAACATAAGAATAAAAAACCTAAATAAAATAAAAACTAAACATAAAATATAATTAAAATAAACCTAAAATAAACTTAAAATAAAAACTAAATAAAAACCTAAACCTAAAAAATAAACCTAAAAATAAATAAAAAATAAAACCCAAACCCTAAACTAAAAAGAAAAGCTAAACCTAAAATAAAAATAAAATAAACAAAATAAAATAAACCTAAACCTAAACTAAAATAAACTAAACTAAAATAAATAAAACTTAAACCTAAACTTAAAATAAACTAAACCTAAATGCAATACTAAATAAAATGAAATAAACTAAAAATAAACCTAAGCTTAAACTAAAAAATAAAACCTAAAAATAAATTAAATAAAAAAACTAAATAAAATAAAATGATAACTAAATGAAAAAAAAAATAAAGTTAACAACAACAACAACGACAACAATAAGCCTTTATCCCACTATGGGTCACTACATGAATCCTTCATCTCATGCCTATTATGTGTCAAATTCTCATTTAATAAGGCCATTTTTTTATACACCTTAACCAAGTCTTTTAGGTCTACCTCTACCTTTCTTAATATAAGGAAAATCTAATGCATCTACTCTCCTAACTTCATCGATGACAGGCTTTATGTGGCCAAACCATCTAAGTGACTCTCTAATCTTATTTGCCATTGGAGGTACTCCAATTTTTTCCCGAACATACTCATTTCACATTTTATCTTTAAGAGTAAAGCCACTCATCCACTTGAGCATCCTCATCTCTGTAACACTTAGTCTTATGCTTCTCTTTTACTAGCCAACATTCTGCACCATACATCATTGTAGGTCTTACCACAATCTTATAAAATTTTCCCTTAAGTTTAAGTGGAACTTTTCAATCACACAAAGCCGATGCATTCCTCCACTTCAACCATCCAACTTGAATTCTACTAATAACATCTTCATCTATTTCACCATCATTTTGAACAACAGAGCCTAAATATCTGAATCACTCACTCTTATTAATGACTTGTTCACCTAATGTCACAAAATTACCACCATAACTTCTATGATTAAAATTACACTCCATATATTCAATTTTAGATCTACTTAAACAAAAACCTTTAGACTCTAATGTTGACCTCCATAATTCAAGTTTCTCTTGGACTCCATCTTTAGTCTTATTAATAAGAAGAATGTCATTAGCAAAAATCATACACCAAGGTACATCTTCTTATAAATACTTAGTGAGAACATCAATAACTAAAGCAAAAATATAAGGGCTTAAAGCTGATCCTTGATGAAATCCAACTGAAATAAGAAAATATTTTGTCAATCCTCCTTGTGTTTGGACACAAGTAACAACTCTATTATACATATCCTTAATGACTTGAATATAACCAATATTAACTCCTTTCTATTCTAGAACTCTCCAAAGAACATCTCTTGAAACTTTATCATAAGCTTTCTCTAAATCAATAAATATCATATGTAGATCCTCCCTACTTTCTCTATACTTATCCATCAAACCTCTTAACAAATGTATAACATCCATAGTAGATCTACCTAGCATGAAACCAAAAAACCTAAAAACCCTAAACTCTAAAGCCTAAACACAAAACCCTAAACCCTAAACCCTAAACCCTAACCCAAAACCCTAAACCCTAAAACCCTAAACCCTAAAACCCTAAACTAAACTCTAAACACTAAACCCTAAATATTAAACCGTAAAAACATAAACCTAAACTAAAAAGACCTAAAAATAAAATAAATAAAAAACCTAAAACTAAATCAAATATAATAAAAACTTAAACTAAAACCTAAACCAAAAAATAAAATAAAATAAACAAATAAAAACAAACAAAAATAAAATAAATAAAAACCTAAATAAACTTAAGAATAAAAAACCTAAATAAAAAAAACTAAAGAAAGTAAAATAAAATAAAACTATAAAAAAATTAAATCCAAATATAAACTTAAACCTAAAACATAAACCTTAAAATAAAACCTAAAAATAAATAAAAAATAAAACCTAAACCCTAAACTTAAAAAAATAAAAATAAAAAAAATAAAATAGACCTAAACCTAAACAAAAATAAACTAAACTAAAGTTAATGAAACCTAAACATAATCTTAAAATAAACTAAACCTTAACATAAACCTAAACTAAATAAAATAAAATAAATTAAAAATAAACTTAAACCTAAACTAAAAAATAAAACCTAAAAAAAACTAAAATCAAAACCTAAAACTTAAACCTAAAAAATAAAATAAAACCTAAACCTAAACCTAAAAATAAAAAATAAAACCTAAACCTAAAAAATAAAATAAAAATAAAACTCAACTAAAAATTAAACCTAAACCTAGACCTAAACTTAAAAAATAAACTAAAATAAATAAACCTAAAATAAATAAATTAAAATAAATAAAATTAAAAAATAGATCTAAATAAAAATAAAAATAATATAAACTAAAATAAATAAAAAACCATAAACCCTAAATCCTAAACTTACAACCCTAAACCCTAAACCTTAAACCCTAAAAAACCCTAAACCTTAAATCTCAAACCCTAATGCTAAACCCTAAACCCTAAAACCATAAACCCTAAAACCTTAAAACCTAAACCCTAAACCCTAAATCCTAACCCTAAACCCAAAACCCGAAACCTAAAACCCTAAACCTAAATCTAAAGTAACTAAATGAATTTAAAAAAAAAAACTAAAGCCTAAAACCGAATAAACCTAAACCTTATGAATTTGGAAAACCTTGACAGTAGGAACATCACCATCAACCAGGCTCAGTTTAAGTCTGACGGTGGAGGTGAAGGCGGAGATGGCAGTTATCACAGTGGTGTTGGGGGATCTGGAGGTGCTGGTGGATATGGAGGTGGTGGTCAGAGCAATGGTGGTTATGGCGGTGAGAGAAGCGACGAAGGTTACATCCGTCATGGTGACAGAGGGAGAGATTGGAGATATGATTGCAAAACACACTCAAGAGGTGGGGGTAGTTCTGATGGGAACTAGAGAAATGGAAGAATGACCAATTCAATCTGCTGCTTATGAAATAGTGTCTTTATAGTATAGATGGTCCTACTTATCTAGGTTTTCTGATTTTCTTATGAAGAACGACATCCTTTTTGATAAGTGCTGAGAATGGCTGACAACTTCTTGATAGGTTATATATAAAGCATCTTAGATATGCCGACCACCTTAGAATGATCCGAGTTGAGTTAAACTTTTATGGGGCATTTCTAATATCGCCTTGATCATCTCCAAATCAATTTCAATTCCCTAGTGTCAGACAATAAACCCAAGGAATTTCCCTGAAGCTACTTTGAATGCACACTACAAGAGGTTCATTTTGAGGTTAAATTATCTTAACTATTTGAAAACTAGTCTCAAGTAAAAGAGATGCTCTTCCTTTTCTCTACTTTTGATCATGAGATCATCAACATAGCACTCGACTTGATGATGAATGAGTTCGCCAAATATTCGAGTCATAGCCTGCTGGTATTTAGCACCAGCATTTTTAAGGCTGAAGGCATGACCTTATAGCAATAAATTTTGATCGGGGTTCTAAAAGTAGTGTTTATTTCATCTTCAGGGGCCATCTTTATTTGGTTATATCCATAAACCATCCATGAAAGAGAAGAATGCATGATGAGGCAATGTCCACCATCGCCTTGGATTGGTAGTAGAAATTCATCTTTTGGACATGCCTTATTTAAATTTCTAAAATTGATGCATATATGAATTTGGCCATTCTATTTCTTAACTAGGACAATGCTGGCTAACTAGGTAGGGTATTTTTCTTTTTGAATGAAGCCAGCATCGATCAGTTTCTTGACTTCAAAAATGAGTTATTGTTCTATGTCTAATCGCATGTGTCTTGCTTGAGAGGGTTAATAGTAGGCTTTATTCCTTGTTTATGGACTGCTACGTCAAGAGCCAATCCAAGCATCTCTTCATAACTCCATGTAAAGCAGTCCTTAAACTCAGTCAATAGCTTAACTAAGTCATTGGTTTCAATTTCATTCAACAAAGAACTAATATATGTCGGGCGTGGATCTTCTTCAATTCCTAAGTTAATTTCTTTTAGCTCATTGATGGTTGACTTGTTCTTTTCTTCGAACTCTTGCGGTGCATCTTTTACTTCAAAATCATTTGGATCATCTGAAGTTTCTAAGCATAGCTCCTCGTATGAGTTAATGAGATTTAAAAAGAACCAATCAGACTCCAAATGATTGATGATGATAAAGTAGTAATCGTCATCATCGACTAAACCCACTATACTAAATCCTAGTTTCGATCTTGATTGAGAGTTTTTGCATTTGCTCTTCTATATTCTTTTGAAGTAGTTTGACTTGTGCTTTGACCAAGTATAAGGGATTAACCTTTTCTTTACTAAATTATGAACATAAGATAAGTACCAATCGAAAGGTAATTCTATTAAATCTTTATATGAATCCTCCTCAAGTTCTACATAAATTTCTTGACTTGAGGTTGAAGCTCCCAGAAAGAACCTCTGAGTCTTCAAACCTGTTGTTGACTTAGGGGCTTCTTTAACTGCCAAACCCTCAGCTTTTTGAGAGCAAAGTGAGGTTAACTGATGCCTAATTATTTCACATATAGACTTGGATGCACTTATGCTTTGCTTTGGAGTCCAATCTTCATCGTTATCTGGCTCAACAGCTCCAAGGGAATCTATTGCTAAGAAGAGCTGGCTGGTGTGCTAACCATATAAGACTCATCCTATGAACTAGATTCTAAGTCTATATGGATAACAGGTCTACTCCAGAGAGCTAGTACATTTCTTCTATTGGGTGGCCAATAGAGAGGTTTTCCACCCCTGGGACTGCCTCTTTACTAGACTATTCCTCTACTTAGTGGAGGTTAGGTTGGCTTACCCATATGTTCGAATGGAGTAATGAACAGTGGATGGAATTTAATGTCATGCTCCACTTCCTCCTCGAAGTCTATTTCTGGTCCCTTTTATTTTCCTTTTCATTTTCTCTTTTCTTTTCTTTTTTCCTTTTCTCTTTCTATTTCTTTTTCTTTTGCTTTTTTTTATTTTTAAATTTTGGCCAAGTTCGCAAGAATAGACTTGTTGATTTTGAGGGAGGTAGTAAGTCGCATCCTCATATATGTCGACCTCGTGAACTATAAATAACTTGATATCTCCTTTGACATAATAAACAATCCCACCTCTCATAAACTTCATACACTGATGTAAAGAAGATGAAACTATATTGTTCCCATGTATCCATAGTCTCTCAAGCAATTCGTTGAAATATGTATCTGAGTTTATAATGTGAAATTGGGCTTCGGTCTTCCAATCATCTATCTCCATGGGCAACACTATGGAGCCTAAAGCCTATTGTCCTCAGTTTTGGAGTGTGGGTTCAATATTTCCATCTTAGACTTAGGAGTCTTCTAGACACTAAGACTTCTCTAGTCATAAGACACTTCTAATAATTAGGTAAACACTTAACCTAAGCCTAAGGGCTTAGAAGGGTTAACCATAGGATTAGGTTATGCCTTAGGGATTAGGATAATCCACCTACCCTACAATCCAAATCCAATCTATGGTCAACTTCTCAAACCATACCTCCAGTTCAGTTTAAACATCAAATTCAAATCCAAATCCAAACCCAAACTCCAAAACCAAATGATTGAAGCCCATGATCAAATCCAAACTTGAAACCCTTCCTAAGCCATATGACCTATCCCATGGACTTAGTGAAATATTAATCCAAATCAATCCAAAATCAATTGATTTTCTCATAATAAATTTATATCTTCAATCATCTTCCTAAATGTAAATCAAATCTACATTCAAATGATTAAAAGTAAATCAAACTAAATCAAATTAAATCGAAACCCTTCCAAGGCCATATGACCTATCCCATGGACTTAGATAAATATTAAACCAAATCAAGTCAGACTCAATTTATTTTCTCACAAATCAATCATATTTTCAATCATCTTTACAAATTTAAATAAAAAAATATATACAAATCATCAAAACTAAATCAAACCAAATCAAAATCCAAACCAATGCCACATGACCCAACTCCATGGACTTAGCCAAATTCCTTCATTCCAGAACCCAAATTCAATTGATTTTCTCATGAATCAATCATACAATAAATTATATTCACAAATATAAATGAAATCTACAAACATAAAGCCAAACCAAAATCAACCCAAGTCAAACCCAACTTAACCCTTTTGACTTGAAATGTTCAAATGAACCAAAACCCATTTGAACCCAAGCCAATTGCAATTGAATTTATATATCAATCCCAAATCCATATATAAACTCAAATAAATTAAAGTCAACCCAAAATCAAGCCAACTAAACCCAATTGGTCCACTTGACCCAAAGTGACCAATTTGACCTATTTGAGCCAAGTTCTAATCCTACCCAAATTGGATTGAACCAAGCTTATCAAAACCTCCCATCATGATTGTTGATCACCCTAGGTTGATCATTTATCACAAATTGGATCAAAACAAGTCAATTGGTCATTTGACCAAGTCAACCCTTAACCCATATGAACACAAACTAGCCAAATTGTAACCAAAGCCAAATCCCTTGAAACCAATGATTCATACCAAATCAAAATCAATATTTGAATATGACTTGACCTTCAATTGAGTCAAACCAAACCCAATTGACCTTCTTGACCCAAGATGACCCAAATTGACCTAAAAGACCAAACTGGGCCAAATCGAAATATAAACCAAATTGATTGCAAGTAATGGCTCAAGTTCATTCCAAATTGATTGTTGAACTTGACCAAAGCATTGATTGGAGCCATTGAACCCAATGGACCTAAAAGTTCAAGTTGGCCTAAAACAAAACTAAATCCAAATTAATTGAAATCAAACCCTACAATCATCTTCAATTGGACAACTAAACCCAAGCCAATTTAGCCAATTTGGTCAAATTAGTCAACTTAACCCATTTGACCCAAATGAATTCAAATGAACCAAAACAAATCTAAGCCAAACTAAACCAAACCAATTGAACCAAAACATCCCAAATGATCATATGAACTTGACCCAACCCTTGGTTTGACCCAATTTGACCAATTGGTCAACTTGACCCAACCTAACCCAATTTGACCTAAATGAGTCAAATTGAGCCAAACATAACCAAATCAACTCCAATTGACTTGAAATTCGGGCTAGCCTACTTTTGGCTCATTTCAAATCTACGCAAATCAAATCCATTATCAAATGGTCATTCTACCCTTGGGTAAAGGGCATCACATGAGATAAATCACCCATATAAGTGGTCATTTTCATTCCTTAGCCACTTGGTACTCTCCCAATGGTCCACTTAAGTACCTAAGACACTGCCCAACCTGACCTAAGGGATGGTTGGATCGGCCATGACCCATGGGAGGTAAAATCACCTCACCTTCCCCATTAGAGCATTTGAAACCCATAGGACACCCATGATTCCTCCTTGGCATCCACCTCCACACCTTCAACCAAACTAGCCAAGCCAACTCACCTCCTCCCTGCCACCCATGACTCCCTGAGATGGTCAGATGGCCACTAGAAGCTAAACACAATCCCACCATCCGATCAAGATGATGGTGGGTATACACCTCCTTGTTTCCCCTCAAACACACATAAAAATAATTCCTTAGAGCCTTAACTACGCAAGATGAGCCATTAGAGAAATTCCCTAAGCTCCCAAGCTCATTTCATGATAAAAAATGCCATTCCAGTCCATCATGAAACAGGGCACTCCCATTTCTGACCTAACTTTCCCATTTCTCCATCAAACTCAAATTAACTTTGCACGCACCTTTTATAGGCTTTGTCCAGCAAGGAGGAATCATCGCTCAAGCTTTTTGAGCACCAGAGTTGGGACTTCGATCAATGCTGATCTCCAAATCATCAATTTGTGGCCTTTTGAGTGAACGTCAAGGAATTGATCCAATTGCTGCTCAATAGGGCTTCATCTCCACTAGATGAAGCTTTCTCAATCGTTCGAGCCTTCGGTCTTGATCTCCATCGGGGTATGCTTCAAAAATCGATCCTTAAGTAAAAATGGGTTGTAGCTTTTTGAAGAAAACTTCCATCTCGTGTGATCTTGACCGTTGGATCCCATCCGATCGATGTCGTGAAGGTGTGGGATACTTTTGGAGTTAATCTGAGCTTAGGTAAGCTCAGATCAAGTGAGTATTAGTGGACAAACTCCATTCTCCCTCACTCGTGTGATGTTGGATCATGTATCGTCCGTTCTATGTGATCGAAATGGACTATTATGATTAGAATGCTAGATCGATCTAATTTATTCCTATTAACCTATGGGATTAATCGTAGTTGTCTGATCTTAGACGGACGACGAACGAGAAAGCATGTCCGTTGCTACCACATAGGCACTGAGTCAGATAAGTTTTAAGTAGCCAATCCCGCGGTGCTACGTGGAAAGCACACCACGTGGCTCCAACAGGATTATGCTTTCATTAGGCTTAATTAATCAATTTTAATGGCTGAAATTTATAAAAATCATAGGGAAATCAAAAAATTCAAAAAAAATATACATTTTAAAGGTATTTCAGAAGAGAATTAATTAAAAAATTTATTAGCTAATTTTGAATAGTAATTAAGGTTTAATTAAGTTTAATTATAAAATTTATTAGCTTAATTACTCCTTAATTAATTGAGCAATTAATCGCAAATTTTGTGGGTTAGTTTAATGGGATGACCTCTGCATCCCATGATTTTCTTGGGATATATTGCTCACTTAATTATGAAAAGTTACTAATTAAACCTTAACTTCTCTTTTAAGTTAATTAATGATTAATTAATACCATCAATAATATCAAATTGGTTAATTAAGTTTATTAGTCATTATTCAACAGTAAGAAAACTAAGGAATAGGGTTGGGACCCCTTTCCCTATGTTCATTTCACTCTATTTTAAAATGAAATTAATTAAGATTTAACTGGTTAATTAAATCACTTAATCAAATTACAATCATAATCACATCAGACATTAATTAATTAAATCATGGGGTAGATCTTTAGTTGTTTAATAACCTAAAGGAGTTTAATGATATTATGGTTAGTCCACATTTGTAGGAAAATCATAAAAGTAATTAATTAAGTCCCTTATTCTAATTAACTATTAATCATGAGCCAATTGCATTATGCCCCTTTTATTTCCTGGTATTATTGCAAGTTTATTTTATATGCATATCATGTTGGCTCATAATTGTTTAGTTAATTACTTTAAGGTGACATAGGTAAGGGTAATTAATACATCTAATTAAAAGTTTAACTTAATTAACTCATAAAATCAACTTAATTACATTTCTTTAAATTAAATCAAATCATTAATGTGGGAATGGGTTTAACTCAGCAAGTAATGATTTCTCTTCTCCTTTTTATATCATATCAAATCCAAAACATAATTAATAAAGAAGCTTTGGTTTGCTTTAAAAAATCTTATTTGATTTAATAGTCCTTAAGAACTAGTTTGGTTGAATGAATCACATGCTTATATTTGATTATCCTCTTTCCAATCATGTAAAATTTGGTATGTCATTTGAATTCATGCATCCATCTTTTCAAAATCAAGTAAAATAAAATGGATTTTCTTTTATGTAAGCTTGCATGTGTTGATTTAATTTAATATATGTGTGGCTATTATCACTATTAAATCCAAATATATTTTTCAAAAGCTTATAAATGAATAATAATATGTGTTATCATGCTAGTTCTAAATACATAAAAAATGAATATTCTTATAGCTTAAGTGCATGAATATTGAGTTCTTTTTCCTCTGTTCATGTGTTGATTTATATAAGATTGATTGGTAATGGGTATATAGTCTGGACATCCCGGAAACACGAGACTTTGGCAAGCCCCAAGGAGGTCATTTGACTACCTCACTTCCCTGGTTTGTTATTTTGTCGATGAAATTGAAAAGATGAAATGTTGAATCTGAATTTATTCTCTATTAAAAAAAACTAAAAACCCTAAACCATAAATTAAAACCTGAACCCTAAACCTAAAACTTAATCTCTAAACCCTAAACCCTAAAAATCCTAAACCCTAAACCCTAAACCTTAAAACCTACAACCCTAAACCTTAAACCCTAAACCCCAAACTCTAAACCCTAAACCTAAACTAAATAAAACCTAAAAATAAAATAAATAAAAAAACTTAAACCTAAATAAAATAAAATAAAATAAAATAAAGTAAAAACTTAAACTAAAACCTAAGCCAAAACATAAAAGTATAATAAAATAAAATAAAAAATTAAATTAAAATAAAATAAATAAAAACCTAAACATAGCTAGAAAAATAAAATAAACCTAAATTAAATAAAAACGAAATGTAAATTAAAAATAAAATAAAGTAAAAACTAAATAAAAACCTAAACAAAAAAAAAAAAAAAAAACCTAAAAATAAATAAAAAATAAAACCTAAACCCTAAACCTAAAATAAACAAAATAAAATAAACATAAACATAAACTAAAATAAACTAAAATAAAATAAATAAAACCTAAACCTAAACCTAAGATAAACTAAATCTAAACTCTAAACTATATAAAATAAAATAAACTAAAAATAAACCTAAACCTAAACTAAAAAACACCTAAAAATAAACCTAAAATAATAAACTAAAACATAATCATAAACTTAAAAAAATAAAATAAAAACCTAAACCCAAACCTAAAAATAAAAAATAAAACCTAAACCTATAAAATAATATAAAAATAAAACTAAAAAAAAGAAGCTTAAACCTAAACCTAAACCTATAAAATAAACAAAAATAAAAACCTAAACTAAAATAAATAAACTAAACTAAATAAAAATAAAAATAAACCTAAACATAAAAATAAAAATAAAATAAACTAAAATAAATAAAAAATAAACTAAATAAATAAATAAACCTAAACCTACTGTTTACTTAAAAAAAACTACCCTAAACCCTAAATCATAAACCTTAAACCCTAAACCCTAAAATTAACCCTAAACCTACAACCCAATGCATACAACCTTAAACCCTAAATCCTAAACCCTAAACCCTAAACATTAAACCCTAAACCCTGAACCCTAAAACTTAAACCCTAAGCCTTTAAATTAACCTTAAGCCCTAACCCATAAAACCTAAAAACCCTAAACCCTAAAGCCTAAATCCTAAACCCTAAGCTAACTCTAAACCCTAAACCTTAAACCCTGAAAATCCCAAACCCTAAAGCCTAAAGCCTAAACCCTAAACACAAAACCCTAACCCTAAACCCTAAAACCTAAAACATTAAACCCTAAAACCCTATACCATATACCCTGTACCCTAAACCCTAAACCCAAAAAACCTAAAAACCTAAAAACCTAAACCTAAACTAAATTAAACCTAAAAATAAAATAAATAAATAAACCTAAACATAAATAAAATATAAAAATAAAGTAAAATAAAAACCTAAACTAAAACCTAAACCTAAACTTAAAAAGTAAATAAAATAAATTAATAAAAATGAACTAAAATAAAATAAATAATAAATAAACCTAACAATAAAAAACCTAAATAAAATAAAAAACTAACCATAAAATAAAAATAAAATAAACATAAAATAAAATAAAATAAAAACTAAAAAAAAAACTAAACCTAAAAAATAAACATAAAAAAGACTTTAAAATAAATAAATAAAATAAGGCGGAGGTGGCCGTTATCACAGTGGTGGTGGGGGATCTAGAGGTGATGGTGGATATGGAGATGGTGGTCAGAGCAGTAGAAATTATGGAGGTAAGAGGAGCGATTTAGGTTACAACTGTTATAGTGGCGGAGGGAAAGATCGGGGATATGATGGTGGATCCCGCTACTCGAGAGGCCATGGTGGTTCTGATGGGAACTGAGAAAAAAGATCAATCCGATTAACCGCTAAACTATGTTCACGAGATATGGTTCTAGTTATCTAAGGTTTTTGATTTACACTATGCGTGCTCATTTTTTATTTATGTCATCGCTTGTGTCTTAGAAAACTTGGTCTTTTCTTGGTTGATGAAATCGAAAAGATGAAATGTTGAGTCTGAATTGGTTCTCTACTAAGAAAAAACCAAAAACCCTAAACTAAAAACTGAACATTAAACCTAAAACGTAAACCCTAAACCATAAACCCTAAAACCTAAATACCCTAAATCTAAAGCCTAAACCCTAAAACCCTAAACCCAAAACCCAAAACCCTAAAACCTAAACCCTAAACCCTAAACCCTAAACCCAAAACCCTATATCCCAAAAACCTAAACCCTAAACCCTAAACCCAAAACCCTAAACACAAAACCCTAAACCCTTAACTAATCCTAAACCATTAAAGCTAAACCCTAAACCCCAAAAAGCTAAAAACTTAAACCTAAACTAAATAAAATGTAAAAATAAAATAAATAAGAAAGCCCAAACCAAAATAAAACAAAAAATAAAAAATAAAAAAATAAAAACTAAACTAAAATAAAATAAATAAAAATATAAACTATACTAAAAAAAATAAACCTAAAAATAAAAAACCTAAATAAAATAAAAACTACATTTAAAATAAAATAAAATAAAAACTAAATAAACACCTAAACCTAAAAACTAAAACATAAAAATAAATAAAAAATAAAACCTAAACCCTAAACTAAAAAAAAATCTAAACCTAAAATAAACAAAATAAAATAAACCTACACCTAAACTAAAATAAGCTAAACTAAAATAAATAAAACATAAACCTAAACTTAAAATAAACTAAACCTAAACCCTAAACTAAATAAAATAAAATAAAATAAACAAAAATAAACCTAAACATAAATTAAAAACTAAAACCTAAAAATAAACCTAAAATAAAAACCTATAACTTGAAACTAAAAAAATAAAATAAAAACCTAAACCTAAACCTAAGGATAAAAAAAACCTAAACCTAAAAAAAAAAAAACTAAACTAAATTAGAAAATAAACATAAACCTAATTTGAAACTTAGAAAATAAACTAAAATAAAAAAACGTAATATAAAATAAATAAACTTAAAATAAATTAACTAAACTAAATAAAAATAAAAATATAAACATAAATAAAAATAAAAAATAAAATAAACTAAAATATATAATAAATTAATTAAATAAACTAACTAAACCTAAACCTACCAATTTACTTAATTAAAAAAAAAACTCTAAACCCCAAACCCTAAACTCTAAATCCTAAACCCTAAACCATAAAACTAACCCTAAACCTAAATCATAAGCCTTAAATCGTAAACCCTAAACCCTAAATACTTAAAAACCTAAACCTAAAGTAAATAAAACCTAAAATTAAAAAAAAATAAAAAATCCTAAACCTAAATAAAATGAAAAGAAATAAAATAAAATATAATCAACACCTAAACTAAAAATGAAACCTATACCTAAATAAAATAAATAAAACTAAAAATAAACTAAAATCAATAAATAAAAACCTAAACTAAGCTAAAAAAAAATAAAATAAAGCTAAGAATAAACACCTAAATATAATAAAAACTAAATGTAAAATAAAAAATAAACCTAAAATAAAATAAAATAAAATCTAAATAAAAACCTAAACCTAAAAATAAACCTAAAAATAAAACCTAAAAATAAATAAAAAATAAAACCCAACCCCTAAACTAAAAATAAAAACTTAACCTAAAATAAAAATAAAATAAACAAAATAAAATTAACCTAAACCTAAACTAAGATAAACTAAACTAAAATAAATAAAACCTAAACCTAAACATAAAATAAACTAAACCTAAACCCTAAATTAAATTAAATTAAATAAACTAAAAATAAACCTAAACATAAACTAAAAAATAAAACCTAAAAATAAACTTAAAATAAAAACCTAAAACCTAAACCCTAAACCCTAAACCCTAAAAAGCTAAAAAACCTAAACCTAAACTAATTGAAACCTTAAAATAAAATAAATAAAAAAACCTAATCTAAAATAAAATAAACAAATAAAATAAAATGAAAACATAAACTAAAACCTAAACCAAAACCAAAGCCTAAAGAAGAAAATAAAATAAAAAATATTAACTAAACTAAAATAAAATAAATAAAATCCTAAACTAAACTAAAAAAAATTAGAAACCTACCTAAAATTAAAACTAAACCTAAAATAAAAATAAAATAAAGCTGAAATAAAATAAAACAAACATTAAAAAAACCTAAACCTAAAAAATAACCCTAAAAATAAATAATAAATAAAATGTAGACCCTAAACTAAAAAAAACATAAACCAAAAATAAAAATAAAATAAACCTAAACCTAAACTAAAACAAACTAAACTAAAATAAATAAAACAAAAACCTAAACCAAAAGTAAACTATACCTAACATAAACTTAAACTAAATAAAATATAATAAACTAAAAATGAACCTAAACCTAAAGTAAAAATATTAGCTAAAAATAAACCTCAAATAAAAACCTAAATTCTAAACCTAAAAAAATAAATTAAAAACCTAAACTTAAACCAAAAATAAAAAAATAAAACCTAATCTAAAAAAAACTAAATTGAAAAATAAACCTAAACCTAAACCTAATCCTAAAAAAAACTAAAATAAATAAACCTAAAATAAATAGACTAAACTAAATAAAAATAAAAATAAACCTAAATAAAAATAAAAAATAAAATAAACTAAAATAAATAAAAAATAAACTAATAAACCAAAACCTACCAGTTTACTTAATTAAAAAAAATTAAGAATATAAAAAAAATCAAAAAACATTCCTAAACCCTAAACCCTAAAACTACAACCCTAAATCCTAAACTTACAACCATAACACCCTAAAACCTTAAACCCTAAACCCTAAACCCTAAACCTTAATACCCTAAACCTTAAACCCTAGACCCCAAAACCTAAACCCTAAACCCCAAACCTTAAACCTTAAATGCTAAACCCAAAACCCTAAACCCTAAAAACCTAGAAACATAAAGCTAAACTAAATATAACCTAAAAAATAAAATAAATAAATAAACATAAACCTAAACTAAAATCTAAACCTAAACCTAAACCTAAAAAAGAAAATAAAATAAAAATTAAAAACAAAATTAAAATAAAATAAATAAAAATGTAAACTAAACTAAAAAAATAAAAAAACCTAAATAAAATAAAAGCTAAACCTAAACTAAAGATAAAATAAACCTAAAATAAAATAAAATAAAAACTAAATAAAAAGCTAAACCTGAAAAATAAACTTAAAAATAAATAAAAAAATAAAACCTAATCTCTAAACTTAAGAAAACAACTAAACCTAAAAAAAATAAAATAAACCTAAACCTAAAATAAAATAAACTAAACCTAGACCTAAACCTAAACTAAAACTAAATAAAAAAAATAAACTAAAAAATGAACCTAAACCTAGACTAAAAAATAATACCTAAAAAAAACATAAAATAATAACCTAAAACATAAACCTAAAAAAATATAAAAAAATCTAAAACTAAACCTAAAAAATAAAATAAAAATATAACTAAACCTAAACCTAAACCTAAAAACTAAACTAAAATAAATAAACCTAAAATAAATTAATTAAACTAAATTTAAAAAAATAAAACTAAGTAAAAACAAAAAATTAAACTAAAAATATAAATTAAATAAACTTAACCTACCAATTTATTTAATTTAAAGAAAAATTAAAAAAAACCTTAACCCTAAACCTTAAACCCTGAGCTCCAAACCCTAAACCTTAAAACCCTAAAGCATAAACCCTAAACCTTAAACAGGCCCTAAACTCTAAGCTAACCCTTAACCCTTAACCCTAAACCCTAAACCTTAAACCCAAAACCTTAAATACTAAATCCAAAAAACCCTAAACCGTAAAGCCTAAACATTAAACCCTAAACCCTAACCCTAAACCCTAAACCTTAAAACCATAAACCCTAAAACCCTAAACCTTAAACCCTAAACCCTAAACCCTGAAACCTAAAAACCTAAATTAAAACTAAATAAAACTTAAAAATAAAATAAATAAAAAAACCTGAACCTAAATAAAGTAAAATAAAAACCTAAATTAAAACTTAAATTAAACCTAAAAATACAATAAAATAAAAAATAAAAATAAACTAATATAAAAGAACGTAAAACTTAAGCTAAATAAAATAAAATAAAATAAACCTAAGAATAAAAAGACTTAAAAAAATAAAAACTAAACGTAAAATAAAAATAAAATAAACCTAAAAGAAAATAAAATAAAACTAAATAAAACTTAAACCTAAAAATAAGCCTAAAATAAAAAACTTAAAATAAACAAAAAATAAAACCTAAACCCTAAGATAAAAAAAATAAACCTAAAAAAAATTAAAAAAAATAAAAACATAAAACCTAAACGTAAAAAAGAAAATAAAAACCTAAACCTAAACATAAAAAATAAACTAAAATAAAAAAACCTAAAATAAAATAAATAAATTGAACTAAATATAAAAAATATAATAAAATAAAAAAATAAAGAAAAAAAATAAAATAAATAAATAATAATCAAAATAAACTAAACCTACATGTTTACTTAATTTTTTTTAAAAAAAGAAAACCCTGAACGCTAAACCTTAAAACTAACCCTAAACCTTAAACCCCTACACCTACAACACAAAACCTGTAATCCTAAACCTCCCTAAAAAACCCTAAACCCTAAACACTAAATCCTAAACCCTAACCTTAAACCCTAAACCCTAAAAGCATGCACCCTAAAACCTAAAACCCTAAACACTAAACCCTAAACCCTAATCCTAAACCCTATACTCGAAACCATGAACCATAAACCTAAACCTAAAGTAACTGAATAAATTAAATAAATAAACATAAACCATAAAACCTAATAAACCTAAACATAAACCTAAACACTAGGAAAGGGGCAAAACCTTGATGGTAAACATCATAAAACCAAGCTCCCTAAATCAAGAAAGGCAGGCAATGACAGTAGTTATCAGAGTGGTGGTGAGGAATCTGGACGTGGTGGTCAGAGCAATGGTGGTTACAGAGTTGTGAGGAGCGACGATGGTTATAGTCATGGTGGTGGTGGAGGGAGAGATTGGGGATATGATGGTGGATCCCACTAATCGAGAGGTTAGGGTCATTCTGATGGGAACTGGAGAAACTATATAACTGCCAATCTGATCCGCTACTTATGGAACTGTGTCTTTGGTTTTGCTCTATGCGTGATCATTTTTTTATTTATGTTGTCATTTGTGTCTTAGAAAACTTGGCGTGTTACTTGGTTGATGAAATTGAAATGAAGAAATGTTGAATCTAAATTTGTTCTATGTTAAAAAAAACCCTAATCCCTAAACTATAACCTCAACCCTGGACCTAAAACCTAAACCTTGAACCCTAAATAGTAAACCCTATAAACCCTAAACCCTAAACCCTAAACACTAAATCCTAAACCCTAAACCCTAAACCCTAAACCCTAAACCCTAAACCCAAAACCTAAACCTTAAATCCTCAACTAACCTTAAACCCTAAATCCTAAAAAGCTTAAAACCTAAATCGAAACTAAATAAAACCTCAAAATAAAATAAATAAATAAACCTAAACAAAAATAAAATAAAATGAAAACATAAACTAAAACAAAAAACTAAACCAAAACCTAAAATAAAAATAAAATAAAATAAAGAAAAACCTAAACTAAATTAAAAATAAAAAACCTAAATAAACTTAAAACTAAACCTGAATTATAAAATAAACTTAAAGTAAAATAAGAAAACTAAAAAAAACCTAAACCTAAAAAATAAACCCAAAAAATAAAACCAAAAAATAAATTAAAAATAAAACCTAAGCCCTAAACTATTAAAAAAAATAAAAAAATAAAATTAACAAAATAAAATAAATCTAAACCTAAACTAAAATAAACTAAAACTTAAACATAAACCTAGAAATATAATAAAATAAAATAAAAAATAAAAATTAAACAAAAAAAAAGAAATAAAAACCTAAAATAAACTAAAAAATAAAATAAACCTAAACATAAAAAACCTAAATAAAATAAAAACTAAACCTAAAATAAAAATAAAATAAAATAAAACCTAAACCGTAAACTAAAATAATCCTAAACCTAAAGAAATAAATAAAAGAAAATAAACCTAAACCTAAACAAAAATACTTTAAACTAAAATAAATAAAACCTAAACCTAAAACTTAAATAAACTAAACCTAAAACCTAAACTAAATAAAATAAAATAAACTAAAAATAACTTCAAAAAAACCCTAAACCCTAAACCCTAAACCTAAACCCTAAAGCATAAACCCTAAACCCTTAAACCCTAAAAAACCCTAAACCCAAAACCCTAATAAACACTAAACCCTAAAATAACCCTAAACCCTAAACCCTAAACCCTAACCCTAAACCATAAACCCTAAACCCCAAACCCTAAACCTAAACCTAAGGTAACTAAATAAATTTAAAAGTAAACCTAAAGCCTAAAATGTAATAAACTTAAACCGTAAGAATGGGTAGAACCTTGATCGTAGGAGCATCACTATCAACTAGGCTCAGTCTAGATCTAGCAGTGGAGGCGATGGTGGAGGCGATAGTTATCGCATTGGTGGTTGGGGATCTAAAGGTGCTGGTGGATATGGAGGTGGTTGTCATAGTAGTGGTGGTTTTGGAGGTGGGAAGAGTGATGGAGGTTACAGCCACAGTGGTGGTGGAGGGAGAGATCAGGGATATGTTGGTGGCTCTCATTACTCGAGAGGCGTGGGTGGTTCTGATGGGAATTAGAGAAATTGAAGAACGATCGATCCAATCTGCTGCTTATGGAAGTGTGTCTTTACATTAGAGACAGTTCTAGTTATCTAGGGTTTTTGATTTTCAGTATGCATGCTCATTTTTTATCTATGTCGTCGCTTATGTCTTAAAAAACATGGTGTGTTACTTGATTGATGAGATTAAAAAGAAGAAATATTGAATTTGAATTTGTTCTCTGTTAAAAAAAAATTTAAAAACCCTAAACACTAAACTAAAACTGAAACCCTAAACCTAAAAACTAAACCCTAAACCCTAAACCTAAACCATAAAAACCCTAGACCCTAAACCCTAGACCCTAAACTCTAAAACCCTAAACCCTAAACCATAAACCCTAAAACATAAACCCTAAACCCTAAATACTACACCCCAAACCTTAAACCCTAAACCAACCCTAAACCCTAAAACCTAAGAAGCTAAAAACCTAAACCTAAACTAAATAAAACCTAAAGATAAAATAGATAAAGAAACTTTAACTGAAATAAAATAAAAATATAAACTAAAACCTAAACTTAAACCTAACCTAAAAAATAAAATAAAATAAAAAATAAAAATTAAAGTAAAATAAAATAAATAAAAACCTAAACTAATCTAAAAAAACCTAAATAAAATAAAACTTAACCTAAAATAAAAAATAAATAAAAACTAAATAAATACCTAAACCTAAAAAATAAACCTAAAAATAAAAAAAATAAAACCTTAACCTAAAATAAAAATAAAATAAATCTAAACCTAAACTAAAATAAACTAAACTAAAAAAAATTAAAACCTAAGCCTACATCAAGATAAAGTAAAATAAATTAAAAATAAACCAAAACTGAAACTTAAAAATAAAACCTAAAAGTAAAACTTATATAAAAACCTAAATCCTAAACCTACAAAAATAAAATAAAAGCCTAAACATAAACCTAAAAATAAAAAATAAAACCTAAACCTAATAAATAAAATAAAAATAAAACTAAACAAAAAAATAAACCTAAACCTAAAAAATAAACTAAAATAAAAAACCAAAATTAAAATAAATATACATAAAATAAATAAACTAAACTAAATAAAAATAAAATAAACCTAAATAAAAATAAAAGTATAATAAACAAAAATAAATAAAAAATAAACTAAATAAACATAAACCAACTAGTTTATTTAATTTTTAAAAAAATAAAGAAAAGTTTAAAAAAATTAAATAAAAAACCCTAACCCTGAACCCTAAAACTAAGCAAAATCCCTAAACCCTAAACTTTAAACCCTAACCCTAAGACCCTAAACCCTAAACTCTAAACCCTAAATCATAAAACCTACAACCCTAAACCCTAAACCCTAGAAACTTAAAAACCTATACCTAAACTAAATAAAACTTAAAAATAAAATAAATAAAAAACATAAACCTAAATTAAATAACAAATATAAAATAAGATAAAAACCTAAACTAAAATCAAAACCTAAACCTAAAAATAAAATAAAATAATAAAAATAAAAACTAAACTAAAATAAAATAAATAAAAACTTAAACTAAATTAAAAAAATAAAATAAACCTAAAAATTAAAAACCTAAATAAAGTAAAACCTAAAAATAAAATAAAAATAAAATAAACCTAAAATAAATTGAAATAAAAATTAAATAAAAACCAAAACCTAAAAAATAAACCTAAAATAAATAAAAAATAAAACCTAATCCCTAAACTAAAAAAAATCCTAAACCTAAACTAAAATAAACTAAACTAAAATAAATAAAACCTAAACCTAAACTTAAAATAAACTAAACCTAAACCCTATACTAAATATAATAAAATAAACTAAAAATAATGTTAAACCTAAAATAAAAAAATAAAACCTAAAAATAAACCTAAAATAAAAACCTAAAATCTAAACCCGAAAGATAAAATAAAATCCTAAACCTAAACCTAAATAAAACCTAAACCTTAAACCTAATAATAAAAGTAAAACTTAAACTTAAAAAAAAAAAAAAAAAAACTAAACTAAAAAATAAGCATAAACCTAAACCTTAAAAATAAACTAAAATAAAAAAACCTAAATAAAAAAAAATAAACTAAACTAAAAAAAAATAAAATATAAACCTAAATAAAAATATAATATAAACTAAATAAACCTAAACCTACCAGTTTACTTAATTAAAAAAAAAATTCTAAACACTAAACACTAAATCCTAAACCCTAAACCCTAAACCCTAAAACCTAAAACTAACATTAAACCCTAAACCTTCAATCTTAAACCTACAACTGTAAACTCCTAACTAAAAAACTAAAAAACTAAAACTAGCAAAAAAAGTAAACTAAACCCCCAAACCCCCAAACTAAAACTAAAAAATGAAAACATAAAAATAATAAAACTAAAACTAAAATTAAAAACTAAAACCCTAATAAAAAACTAATAAAAACCTAAACCCAAAAGAAAACTAAAACCTAATAAATGGAACTAACCAAAAAAATAAAAAATTATATAAGTAAACTAATTAAAAACTATTAAAACTAGTAAAAAACGAAAAAAATAATAAAAAAATAAAATAGAAAAACCTTACTAATAAAACTAAAAAAACAAAAACAAAAATAATAAAAACCCCTAAATAAAACTAAAACTAATAAAAAATGTACACTAAAAAAAAAAAAGTAAACCTAAGCCCAATAATAAGAATAATAATAACCTAATAATAATTAAAACTAAACTAAAAATAAAATATAATAAATAATAAATAACTAAAAAACCTAAACCTTAAAAACAAAATAACTAAAAAAAAACCTAAATCCTTAAACCAAAAAAACTAACTAAGCTAAACCAATAACTAAAAAAACTTAAACCCCTAAACCCTATAATAAACTAAAAACTAAAATAAAAACCTAAACCCATTCCATGACCCCTTCCTGTTTTGAGCTCTGGCGATTCTTGAATCCCTTTCCTTTTCATTCTCCTTCTCATTATTTATGTGCTTATTTTTTAGAAATTTCTTCTAGCTTGGCTTCGGATCTTCTGCCTTAGGCTGATCCTTGTTTGGTTCTTAAGTGGCACCATTTACCATGCCGTCAGGTTCTACGAATACTTAGGGAAAACCAAATGCTCTAGCTACTCTGGCTCGAGCTTCTGATTCTTTGGGTATAGCTAAACCTTTGCCTCTAAATCCTTCAAAGATGCCTTATCTGGTAAGGAATCTTCAACTTCTTCTAATCTTTCTTTAAACCTGGTTCATACAACCTTCAAAGGTGTTCCGACTATTATGTGCTCTGACTTGGATACTAAAAAACTAGCCAAGCCTTATGTGTATACTTTGATTGGAAAAATTTCTTTTCAGCATCCTGGTATGGAGGAAATTTGATTTTTCTATCATGATTTGAATAATTTCTAGTGTTTTTTTTTTTGGATTGGTTTACTAGATGGTAGACATGTGCTGATTAAATTGTCTAATGACCTTGGTTATAGTCGTATCTTTGCTCGCCGATCTTATTATGCTAAAAATTTTGAAATGCATATTCTTAAATGGACTCCATTTTTTGACTTTAAAATGGAATCTCTTATAGCACCAATTTGGTTATCTTTACCTAATTTTCAAGTTCACTTTGTTAATTATCAATTCTTGCATGCTGTGAGTTTTATTTTGGTAAACCCTTGCAAATCAATCAATCAACCACAGCCAAATCCAGACCATCGATTGCTCGAATCCTTGTTGAAATTGATGTAACAAAGAAATTTCCTAAGGAGGTGTGGATTAGATCAAAAATATATGGATATTTCTAGCAGGTTGAGTTTAAAAACTTCCCTGCTTTTTACAATCATTGCAAAACTCATGGGCATGATGTATCAGAATGTTTTGTTCCTCATCAACAACTTTGAAAGAAAGTGGTTAAAGATCTTAAGGTTGGTGGAAAAATTGGAGATTTAAAAAGTGATTAAAGAAATTCTGCTTTAAATGAAAAGGATAACGGTGTTGTGAATGAAATTGTTGATGTTTCTAATGATGTTCCTAATGTTTCTAATGTTGTTCCCAATGTAAGTGGTAGTGATAAGCTTGCTAAAAATGCTTATGTAACTGTTTTGGAGAGTAATCAGGTTTTGGCTATTATTATTTTTGATATTCCTGAAAATTTGCAAGTGGATAATTTTCCTATTTTTATTTCTGATTCTAAGGAGATTTGTGAGAAAGTTGCTAATAATATTATAGAAACTGTTTCTCTTATTTTGCAAAAAAAAATTTGAAAAGAAAATCTTGTTTTATCTTCTTTGAATTTGGGCAAGAATGATGGTATGGAGCTTGTTGATAATGTTCAGCCAAGTTTTTGTTTGGTTAATAAATCTATTTCTGCCTTTTCTTTAACTATTATTTTGAATGGTATTTTGCTTATTGAAAATTCTCATTTAATGGAGAATGAGGATTTATTTTATTGTCAAATGGAATCTTCTCCTAAATCTATTGTTAATAATGATGACAAAAAATTTTCTGATGATCAATCCATGGAAAATGAGACCAATTTTCAAACAATTTTTGTGAAAAGAAAAAAATAATCTAAAAATTATCCTCCTAAAGTTTCTAGATCCACTCGATCTTCTTCATCTTCTTTGCCTAATAAAAATTAATGTTTAACTTTCTTATTTGGAATGTGAGGGGCATTGGTACTCTTGTTGTTAGAAATAGAATTAGGAATCTTTGTAGAATTTATAATGGTGGTTTCTTGGTTATTCTTGAACATCTTTTTTTTTCTAAAATAATGCATGCCTGATGATTGGTTTTAGCAATTTTATTTCAATAGCAATAATAACATTTGGTTATTTTGGAATATCTCTTTTCTACTAATGTTATTAATGATTTTCATCTTATTAATGTGGATATTTCATTTGGTTATTATCATGCTTTTGGTTCTTTTGTTTATGTTGCTTGTAACAAGTTAGGAGGAGAATTCCTTGGGATAAATTATTGAATTTCTCTTACATTGTTAATAATTTGGATTGTTATGGGGATTTCAATATGGTCCTTTTTTGAATGAAAGGAAAGGGGGTTCTTTTCGAATTTACATTAAATAGAAGATTTTGCAAATATGATTTTGGATTGTAATCTTTATGATGTTGGTTTCATTGGTTCTCAATTTACTTGGAATAATCATAGATTGTGGCAACGGGTTTGATGCATTATTTAATAATTATTTGTTAAATTGTTAGCCTTTAACTTCATTGGAGCATCTTAATAGAACTCTCTCAGATCATGCTCCTCTTGTGGTTTCTATTAAGGATGTTGTTCATAACAATAATGTCATTAAAAAATTTTGTTTTCAAAATATGTGGTTAAAAGATAAAAGTTTTTTTGATGTTATTGCTTATAATTAGTTTGCTCCTCTTTCTCCTGATGATTCTTCATTTGGTATGATGAGATTTTGGCTTAAGCTTAAAAGGGTTAAGCATAATATCACTTGGTGGAATAGAAACTGCTTTAAAAATCTTTTTGATAATATCAAGAAAAACAAAAGGTGAAAAATTTGGAAGAACTTGTTATTACTGATTGTTCTTTCTGTTCTAATCTTGCTAAAGCTAAAGATAATCTCATTAAGTTTTAGGATTTGGAGGAGACTTATTGGAAACAAAAAGCTGTCTCTAAGCATCTTCCTGAGAGGGAGAGAAACACTAAATATTTTCATGCTTTGGTAATGAAAAGGAGAGTTCTTGGTTACATTCATAAAATCAAGAACTTTGATGGTTCATCAAAAAAGAGGATATATTTTCTTCTACTCTTAATTATTTTAAAGATCTTTTAAATAAAAATTGTCAACTTGAGCATTTATCCAATCACTCTATCATCCCTTCTATTATGTCTATTGAGGATAATGAGTGCTTGGTTGCCTCCTTCGATCAAGAAATTTATAATATTTTAATGGTATGAATTACAGGATGGTTACACTACTTTATTCTTTCAAAAGCTTGGTTTATTATTAAAATTGATCTTGTTGATGTTGTTAAGGATTTTTTTCAAGGGAATTCTATTCTAAATATTTTACTACTTCTATTATTCTTAATCCTAAGAAAGATAATCTAACTTTTGGATGACTTTAGACCTATTAGTCTTTGTACTTTTTTTCAATAAATTGATTTCTAAAATTTTGATTAATAGCTCAATAAGTTTCTTCCTAAGATTATCTCTCAATCAAACCGGCTTTGAAAGGTAGAACTATTTTGGATAACATTGCTTGCTCAAGAATTGATTCATGATTTGAATGTTAAAACTATGGAAACTTACTTTTAAGCTTGACATCACCGCTTATGATAACATTTCTTGGATTTTCTTAATATCATTCTTACATTATTTTTTTTTCTAATCATTTTCTTTCTTTGGTTAACAATATAATTAGAAATGTTTGGTTTTCATTAGTTATCAATGGTGAAAACTTTGGTTTGTTTAATTCCTCTAAAAGTATAAGACAAGCTGACCCTCTTTCTCCATTATTTTTTATTATTGTGGTTGAATATTTGTCTTGTTGGCTTAATCTTTTTTTAGAAGAACTCTATTATGTATTTTAGGAATCTTGGTGGTTTGGCTATCTCTCACTTAAGCTTTGCTAATGATTCATAATTTTTTGTAATTGCTCGTTACATTATGTTAAAAAACTTAATGATTTTTTAAATAAATTTGAAAATGAAAGTGGCCTTTTGATTAGTACTCATAAAAGTTGTTTAATCACTTCTAATTTTATTTCTGTTTATAGAATTTATAAAATAAAGGACATCACTAGTTTTTCTCATCAAAATCTTCCTATTAAATATTTAGGCTCCCTTTTATATTAGCCATAAGAGATCGCATCTCTTTGATGAGGTAATTCATAATATTCAAAATAAAATTTCTACCATTGAATTTCATTTTTTATCTTGTGGTAGATTAATTGTTATTAAAGTATTCTTTATTTTCTTCCTTTTACTTGTTGCTTAATATTGTTCCTACTTCGTTCTTATCAAGATTGAAAGACTTTTCAATAAGTTTTTTCTAGGAATTCGGCCAAAAGGCTTCATTGACTCTAATATGTGTGGTACTATTTATGAAGGTGGTATTGGGTGCAGATCATTAAGGGATTTTGCCAATTTTTTTCATATAAGCTTTGGTGGAATTTTTGGAAAAATGAAAGTTTTTGGGCTAAATTCATAAAATTTAAATATTGCAAAGGTAAGCATCCTTTAATTTGCAATTATAAACATGGTGACTTTATTGTTTGGAAATGGCTTTGTGATATTATATGGAAAGCAGAACATCTTAATAATGGATTTTATTTCTTTAGGTGAGATAACTGGATGGGGGATTTTTCCAACGATTCTCTGCTTAATACTCACTCTACTTCTTTGACAGTTAGTCATTTTATTTATAATGGTGAATGTAATTTCTTTCATTTAAATGATTTCATTCTTGATTTCATTAGTAATAACATCATTAATATTCCTATTGAAAGTAATTTTTAGATCAAATTATTTTCAAAATTTCTAGTAATGGAGAATTTTATTTTAAAGATATTTTGACCTCATTCTTGGAAGAGGTCATTTTAGCAATGAGAAGATCTCAAGTTCAAATAGAGATTTCTAATTCAATATCCAAGTCACTATGCTTAGTAACTTAGGAAATGCATTTTGAGCTAAATCCAATCTACTTGGTTTGATGCAAAACCAAGTCAAATATCCAAAGATAAATTAAATCAAGTAAATCAATGAAAATAAAATGGAAGTTCAAAGTCAAACCTAAAGTCAACTCTAGTCAACCTAGATTGACTTAAGTGGACCCACTTGGTCAAAAAGTCAACCCACTAAAATTTGACCAAATTAAATCATCAAAAATATTGCAAATGATCAAATAAACATGTTTGATCACAATGTAAAGAAATTTGAGTCCATTGAGACCTAGATTAGGTAAGTTAAATTCCTTAAGTCAAAATAACCTAAATAGGCTACATTGAACTCAAACCCAAGGAAAATTCAAATCACTTTCAACCAATGCATATGGGATGGAGACTAATCCTCTTAAACCTTGCTAATGAAGGAATTAAGTGCTAATTAACCTCCCTAACTAAGCCACTTAAGGAACTAAATGACAAAACCCAAAATGAATTAAAAAACCAAGGGAAGGTAAAATCCATTTTCCCTTCCCTATCTCCCCACCTCTTCAGCCTAGACACTTGTAAGGTAGAGAGGGAATCTAGCAAGCTTCCAAGCTCTCATTCCCCCACCACCAAGGATTAGCCAAAAAAGAGCATTTAAGCTCTCGACCACATAGCAAAAATATAGATACACTCTTCCCCAAGGAGAATTGAAGTTTCCATCACCTTCATACATCCAAAACAAAGCCAAATGAAAGCTCTTCCCCCTCCTAAGTGTTCTTAGCCATTGCAAACCACTAAAGCTAAAATTTCTCAAGCCAAGGGTTTGTCTAGGGAACAATTTGTAAGGAATTAACCCAATTCCTTTTGCAAGCAAGTTTGATTCGAGGTTCTGAAGCTCTGCAATCAATTCCAAAGCCAATCGTCCAACAAATTGAGGTATGCCATTAACGAGTTTGAGTTTTTCCTTAAGGAATTCAATTGTGATCATTTTCAAAAAAAATGTGATCTTCATTAGACTGGATGCCTAGGCTTGTTTGTTCATTAAACTGGATGTTAGGGCGTTCTTTCTAGATTTAACACTATTTTTTTGCAAGGGGTTGTGTTAAAGGGATCACTTTAATAAATAAATCATAAAATTTTATTTTGTGCTGAAAATCCTTTAACATAGTCCATAGACCTAGCAAGCAACTAATGCTAAGCACATATGTTTGAAATATAAAGCTTTGTGTGTTGTGTGTATTTCCAACATCTTTTTGATGGGTGTAGGATTTCTTTAAAATTTTAAATGTAAATTTGAGCATAGAATTAGGTTAGGATCTAAGATTGGTGACAACCAAAAGATGGTGTAGTGGTCCCTTGGGGCTGATGGATGTCCCTAAAGAAGGAGACTTTCGAAAGAAGACCCATAGATCTAAACTTGTAGTTCTAGGTTGTATATAGTGAACTCGACCCATGTTTCTTTCTTGGGTGTACATGGGTACCCACATCGACCTTTTCTTATATAATTTAATTTGGTTTGATTTATTTTATAATAGAAACAACATGCTTTTTCTAGGTTTCTTTCTATGTTATGTTTATGTTGTGATGTATTCCTAGACGTAGGCTCATAGGATAAACTAAATTTTTTACCCAACTAAATCAATCAAAACAAAAATAAATGCAATTCATAATCTTCATATAAAGCCTAGGCATTAAAGCAAGATAAAATATGTAGCAACCCCTTAGTGGATGTTTTAACATAATGCATAAATTATATTATTTCACTTGATTAAGAAGGGCTTCCATCTGAGAACTCTTGACCTTGAGAGCCTATGATGGAAGAACACCTTCTTCTATTCGATTTGGCCCATAACCTTTTCTAATTACATGCATTAGGCATAAATTGCATTCCTATGACCTACATGAATCTTGAGTCAAAATTCATAAAACCTGGAAAATATGCATTAGTTAGATGCATCCTCATGCCCTACATGTTCTTAGGGATTAGGGAGTGAGTCTAGTTTCATAGATTTATTTTCTAAAAATGCAATAGCCCAGCCATCTTGCATTCATTTGACCTGACCGCATAAATTTAAAATATGCTTAGGTGGTGTTAGCTGGTAGCCTTCTCCAGTTGTAAGTCCAAGAGTCGAATAGGCTAGTTCCCTCGTGTGAGGAGAATGGCCAATGATTTCTAAGGATAGAACTAGGTCAGCATCGACATGTGTCAAAAGCTCAGACTAGGTCAAGCATCCTTTTAGGAATAAGTCTTCAACCCTAGGCATTTCTACAATCTTGTGCTAGAATCTAAGCCCTAGATTTCTAAGAAAATGACAACTAAAAATCTAAAATTAAATCCCAAATTTGAAGCCCAATCAGGTTGAAATGTCTACTATCCCAATATCAATAGGCATTTCCTACTCATTCCCATTTGACTCTTGAAAATGACTCTCTAATTTGGACCTCAAATTGAATTTCCAAAATCAATCCTTCAAAAGCTACCTTAGTAGTCTTTAGAATAACCATTTATTTCTTTAATCGAGAGTATTCTTAGGAAGAGACCTTCCTAAGATGTAATTAACTATAAAGGATTGCTTTATAGGAAACCATGATCCCAAGATAAAATAAACCTTGTTATACCTTTCCATGTAGTTAAGGGGAAAATACTCTAGTACACGAAAGGCTGATTAGCCTCATGAGTATTTTATTGAAATGATTGAATCCATTACAGGATAGCTTGTTTATTTATTAAGATAATATGTTTATTCCTTAATGTTGTATTTGGTCATCTAAATAAAATATTTCTAAACTCTATGTGGTGTCATTTCTTTTATCTATTCCAGAATAAACACCAACATATTTTTTGGTGACTCCGCTGGGAATTGGTTCCTCTCTCCATCTTTAGAAATAAAGGTTTATTTCTATATATCGGCAGTGTACTAGTGCCACTCACCGGTCAAGACAGCCTTTCTTTCCATTGGATACCTCTCCATTTCATTCTTGGTTGAGCCTATCCAACATCTTAGATAGAGGTTCTAGAACTCTTCGTTTGTCATAGTTAAACGATTGGGTCCTAGAACCAAATCCTGAAATAAAATGAGAGAAATAAATGAAATCCAAGTCATTTTTATTAAGACCTAAATTTGGTCAAGATGGATTTAAAACCATTCCAATATGGAAAAGAAATGTTAAATTTAAAAAAGTATAAAAAGTATTTCAAAATTTGAAAAGCAAATCTCCAAAAAATAAAGTCTCAAAGTTAAACTTATCCTTGATGTTACTTTGGCTTTGTACTAGAGCTAAAGATAATCAAGGCAGGGTCCTTGAATGGATACCCTTTGTTTTACAACATTCAAAGATGGCAAAGACCTAAGGATGTAGATTGAAATGAAGGCGTTCCTTCAAATCTTGAGAAAATCCAAATCAAAAGGTGGCATATGCCTATTTCCCTTTACCACCGATTGAAGTTTGAATTGCATTTTAAAAAAAGGATAAAACAAAATCATCCCAAAAGAGATTGCCTTAGGTAGAGGTTGATTAAGGAACTAAATGTGAATCTTCTATTCTATAGAAGAAAATTTTACATAAATGCAAATCGCTTTAATCTCAATTCATTTCCACAAGTCCACTAGAATATTGAAAATTGTTCAAGTTGATTGGCCAAATCTAAGGAGTGACTTGAGGTAACCCTCTTTAGACCTTTTCAAAACCTTAAATTCTTAAGAGCTCAAGAGAGAGTCAAAAGAGGAAGATGAAATGACATAAATAAAACAAAAGTGAAAGGATTCTACCCTCAAGCCCTAATCAATAAATAGTTTTAAACTAAAAATTCTAATGAGAGTTATTAAATGAAATGAGTGATTTTAATTAATTATAAAGCTAAATCATGAAAAAAATAAATGAAGAGTTTAACTTTCTAAATAAATCATGATCTTAGGATTGGGTCCTAAGGGTGATATTTCTATCTCAGTAAAAAATATGAAACTTTATCTCTGATAGATAAATAACTTAATGCATTGTCAATCCAAATGAATGAAGAAAGCCTTAGTTTTCTTTGTTCAGAGACTAAGCCATTATATGCATTCAATACAAAGTGAACCTAAGGAGAATCTTTTGCAATGTCTTATGACTGATTTGCCATTATCTTAATGTCAAGTGTGGTGGTCAAAGATTTCATTGCAAGCTCAGATTACTTATAATCTTATATGTGCTATAAAATAATGCAAATCAAACTTGACTTTCTAATAGCATAACATATACCCTAGAGGGTCCTCTTTAAATAATGATCCTTTAAATGAATAGATAATGAGGTCTATTGATCTATTGAGGATAGAGTTAGACCTACCTTCCCTGCATATCAAAAGGGAAATTCTTGAAATCAAATTCAAAATGGTAGAGTTATTCCACCTCAAATGACATTGAAAATAAATGGCAAATGAGTCATCTTCAAAATGTGATGTCTTGCCCATCTTAGAGAAGTTGCTTGCAAAATCAAGCATCATAATGCTCTATTAAAAATAATATTAAATATGAAATAAAATAAAAAAATAAAAAAGAAATGAAAGTAAAGGCATTACATAATCATGAAATTCTTACTTAACTTCTGATGTGGCATTCCACTATGAAAAGGTTCTAGGGTTATCTTCATGATGAAGATAGACTACTAAGAACTTATTGACATTTTAGTCGATGCAAAAATTCAAAAGAAGAAAATCTCCAAACCACTTGTTGATCCGTGCATTGGTCAACATTAATTATAAATAAAAGTGAATTTATATAGGCAATTCTAATCAAGCTTTGATAAGATGAGCCATATAAATTCAATCAAATAAAGAAAGTAATTTTAGCTTCATGAAAATTCAATCTTGAAAACACAACCTAGAAAAGAACTTAGTCTCAATCACATTGTTCATTGAAGATAAAATTCAAACAGAAAAAAAGCAACTTAGAATTCATGAAACATCTTTAAATGCTCTTGGATGGTCCTATCCAGCCCAAAAAAAAAATAAGGGAATCAAATGGAAATAAAAAGAAGAAACATATTGATTGTTGAAGGATGTTCATATTCATCCTAAAGTGTTGAGTCTTTAGGAATATCATTCTGCCACTCCTAAATGACCTCACTACATATTTGATTCCATTAGAAAATTGTGATTTTAGAAGTGTAAAGTTTTCAAGGAAGTCATTATGCCAATCTTAAATGACTCACTCCACTAAATAATTTTGAATTCATAAGTGTAACATCTTTAGAAAGTCATTTTACCAATTTTAAATGGCTTTACTAGATTTATTGTTCCATGAAAAGATGAAAAGAAATAGAAATGTTGGATCATATTATATGATCAATCAAGCAAAGACTTGAATCATATCAAAAGTCAATCAATATAATGTTGTATTTAGCAAAAAGTCAAATACATCAAATTTCCTAGCAAATCATTTAGTGAGTCATTTCATAAAGAGTGAAATGTTATGGAAATGAGTCAAATACATCTATCTTCTTAGTGAATCTTGTAACTAGAAAAATTACCAAATGTAACCTTTCATAAAGAAATGAAATCGAATATTACCAAAAGAAAGAAAGAAAGAAAAGTAAAGGGATGGAAGGACTATATCCAAGAGCAAAAGAATGAAGTCTAAAATTTACATGTGGACATTTTGACTTTAAAATTCTCCACATCAAAATAAAATGGTAGGGTTAGAAGTTAAAATTGTCCCTAGCTAAACAAAATAATCAAATATCTCATGCTTTGTCATTTTAGCCTTTTGCCATGATTGGGTGAGCTCACTTGTAGGTTAAACAAAAGATAGTGGATCTTCTTTTTCAAGTCCATATTTTTTGAATGTCAAGGGTCCCATTGAGTATACTCTGATTCCATTACAAATGAAGTGAAAATACCAAATTTAAATGGACATTTTAACTTCAAACCTCTCCACATCAAAATAAAGTGGTAGGGTTGGAAGTCAAAAATTGTCCCTAGCTGAAAAAAAATAAGCAAATATCTCATACTTTATCATTTTAGCCTTTACCATGATTGGGTGAGCTCGCTTGGTGGATTAAAAGAAAAGATAATGGATCTTCTTTTTCAAGGTAAAGATTCTACCCTTGTGGCAAAGATCTCATTGAGTATACTCTGATTCCGTTGCAAGTGGCCTATAACCATAGACAAGAAAAGTTATGGACTCATAGAGCCATTGTAGGATAAAAAGCTTAAGTAGTTTTCCTAACTTTCTTTCAAAAGGCACTCTAGATAATGCATAAATTTTGTTTAGATGTGTCCGAGATTTATATAGTCTTCAAGTTTGGGATGCACTCTTAGAATTTGAAGAAAAATCCCATTCCACTAATTGACAAGTTGATATCAATGATCTAACTCTTTAATGAGTTAGCTATTGATGACTTGATCAACCTATCTTTTGGGTTTAAAGACTACTTTATCTAGAAATAAATTGAAATGATCTCCGATGTAGTGGTCTATATAAGCTTGATGCCATTTCCATAAACTAAGTCCCTTGATTGTGGTCAAATTCAAAAGAAAAGTAAAATTTTGCTAAATTAAAAGCTAGAAAATGATGGATGTACATGAGAAGAAAACATTCTTCTTGGTTAGCTAACATCATTATTGACCCACATCCTGGGACTAGGTAGAATCTTTACCTTGAAAATGGGTTCATATTACCCATATTTCATTTTAAAATCAAAAAAGGCTTTCATGCATAAGATTATCCTTCTTAAGGATAACTTATCAAAATTGTCAAATTAAAATAATTTCTAGAAAAGAAGAATTGAAAGCATATGATATGACATTCAAAATCCTTACAAGAATGTTCTATTATAGAGTCATATCATTCAATCTCAAAATATTTGGGGCAATTTAGCAAAAGGGTCTTGATCAAGATTTCTTATAATCCCACTTTCAATTAGAGAGGTTATATTGAAAATCTTGCTAAAGAAGAAAAAGAAAATAAAAGAAACATCAATTTGAAGAACAATCTTATTAATATAGAGTCTTGAAATTTACTTTTGAAGTAATTTCAAAGACCTTGTAAAGAAATATAAAAGGATCAAAAATGCAAAAAAAAGAAATGAATCAAAGACAGTCATGAAATTTCATTTCATATATCCTTTAAAATAATAATAAATTAATTGAAGAAATTCAATTTCAAACTTATTAGGAGAATCTTAATTTTTCTAATAAGTTAATCCTTTCAATTCCATTATTGATTAGGGATAAAATTTTTGTCTCCATGAGAATCCAAAAGATTATCTTGATTCTCATTCACTTTGAAAAGCTTTAAAGGAATCTTTTGATCTCTATTGATCCCAAGAGAATGCCCTATAAGTTGTTGATTCATGTCAACAAAGCAAAAATGACATACATGTTCAAACAAAAAGAAATAGAAATTACATTTGAGAAGCATTGACTGACTTTTGTTCTTACTACCTAAACAACTACACAGTCAAATGCAAGCTCAAAAAGATAGAATTCTCATGTTAATACCCTATGATGTCTTGCCTTCAGTGACATGGACATCTAGCATGGTTCATTGTAACTTTGAGATGAAAAGAAGAAAGAAAAAAATGATGAACTTCTATGCTCATGGCATAGTAAAGCATTGGGTCCAAAATATACGCAAATCCTCCTTCAAAAAAAATAAATTCCAACTCTTTGAAACCTTCTTCACTAAACTTCTTCATGTGTAAGGAGTATTAGTGAAATCAAGAAATGGAAGCAAACCTTCCATCACCCTTTCATCAAGTTGATCAAGTAAAGATTAAGTTCATGAAACTCTTGCTTATTAGTCAAAACTTTTGGGGATTAGGAGTAAGTCACTTTGACCCCTTTTTCATCATTCATATCACCTATAAGGTGGGAGCAAGCCCTTTTTGGCACCTTTCCTATACATGACATGAGATGGGAGCAAGCCCTTTGTGGCACCTTTCTCATGTCCTTCTGGGTTTGGAGTAGGTCTTTGTGCACCATTCCCATGAAAAACTATCTTTGTAGGTTTGGAGAAAGCCCTTCGTGGCACCATTCCTACTTTCCATAAGTTTTGAGCAAGCCCTTTGTGGCACCATTCCTATTGTGTACATGATTGGATCAAGTCATTGTGACTCCTTTCATGTTACATAGGCTATTTAGATTGGATTAAGTCTTTCTGACCCCTTTCTAATAGCCAGAAAGATGTAAGTCCCTTAGTCAGTATTCTTTCTAAATATCTAGGAGTAAGTCCCCTAGTCGACATCCTACTTTTGTGTACATGATTGGATCAAGTCATTGTGACCCCTTTCATGTTACACTAGCTATTTAGATTGTATCAAGTCTTTAGGACCTTTCTAATAGCCAAAAAGATATAAGTCCCTAGTCGAATTCTTTCTAAACACTGAGTAAGTCCCCAATATCCTACTATTGTGTACATTATTGATCAAGTCATTGTGACCCCTTTCATGTTATGCTATTTAGATTGGATCCTTTATGACCCTTTTCTAATAGCCAAAAAGATGTAAGTCCCTTAGTCGACATTCTTTCTAAACATCTAGAGTAAGCCCCCATCCTACTATTGTGTACATGATTCAAGTCATTGTGACCCCTTTCATGTTACAGGCTATTTAGATTGGTTCAAGTCTTTATGACACCTTTTAATAGCCAAAAATGTCCCTTAGTTAGCATTTTTTCTAAACATCTAGAGTAAGTCCCAGTTGGCATCCTATTTTGAGGATTGGATCATGTCTTTAAGGACCCTCTCCTCTAATTAGGATGGATCATGCCCTTAACAACCCATCTTATTAGGTAATCGAAAAAGTAAGTCCCAATATTCTTTCTAATTAGAAAGAAGTGTTCCTAGGCATTCTTTCTAATCAAGTAAGAGTAAGTCCCCCACTTACATCCTACATAAGTGTAAGTCCCCAGGCATCTTATTTTGAGGATTGGATCATGTCTTTAAGGACCCCTTTCCTCTTTCAGTTAATGGATTATGCCCTTAACCCCATCTTATTAGCTAATCACATTAGAGTAAGTCCCCAGTTGGCATCCTATTTTGTGGATTGGATCATGTCTTTAAGGACCCCTTTTCTCTTTTTAGCTAATTATGATAGATCATGCCTTTAACAACCCCATCTTATTAGCTAATCAAAAAGATGTAAGTCCCCAGTCAATAATCTTTCTAATCAGAAAGAAGTAAGTTCCCTAGTTGGCATTCTTTCTAACCAAATAGTAGTAAGTTCCCCAGTTGGCTTCCTATTCAAATTTCTATGGAATGGAACCAAGCCATTGAAGGCCCCATTTCTTTGGACTACTCAAATAGATTAAGTCCATGCACCTATTTAGTAGTCAGCGGATTAGGATCAAGCATTTCAAGCCTCTTCTCCCTAGCATAGCTTTTGAGGATTGGATCATGTCTTTAAAGACCCCTCTCCTCTCTTTAGCTAACTAGGATGGACCATGCCCTTAATGACCCCATCTTATTAGCTAATCACATGGATCACTACTATTCTATTTTAAGAGTAAGTCCCTTTGAGCATAGTGATTTCATTGGGAATTGATCATTCTTTGATTCCATTCTTATTCATCTTAGAACTTAAAGAAGCTAAGTTTCTAAGAATGAATCACACCACCAAAAAAAAGATAGGTATACATATACGTATCTTTCATAATCGAAACCTAAATAGAAATTCAAATCAAAAATCAAAATCATGAATTGGAATCCCAAATTTATGGTTGTATGTTGATCAATTTGGTCAACACCAATATGTGCAGTGTATTCTGGTTGATCCACTTCACATATTGGGGGTCCAATTGTTGACCTCATTTTCGGAAGAGGTCATTTTAGCAATGAGAAGATCTTAAGTTCAAATAGAAATTTTCTAATTCAATATCCAAGTCATTATGTTTAGTAACTTAGGAAATACATTTTTAGCTAAATTCAATCTACTTAGTTTGATGCAAAACCAAGTAAAATATCCAACATAAATTAAATCAAGTAAATAAATGAAGAAAATGGAAGTTCAAAGTCAAACCTGAAGTCAACTCTAGTCAACCTAGGATTGACTTAAGTGAGCCCACTTGGTCAAAAAGTCAACCCACTAAAATTTAACCAAATTAAAACATAAAAAATATTTCAAATAATCAAATAAACATGTTTGATCACAATATCAACGAAAATTGAGTCCATTGAGGCCTAGATTAGGTAAGTTAATTCCTTAAATTAAAATAACCTAAATAGGCTACATTAAAATCAAACCCAAGGAAAATTCAAATCACTTTCAACCAATGCATATGGGATGGAGACTAATCCTCTTAAGCCTTGCTTATGAGGAATTAAGTGCTAATTAATCTCCTTAACTAAGCCACTTAAAGAACTAAATGAGAAATCCCAAAATGAATTAAAAAAATTCACCAAGGGAAGGTAAAATCCCCTTTCCTATCTTCCACCTCTCCCCTAGATACTTGGGAGAGGGATCCTAGCAAGCTTCCAAGCTCTCTTTACGCCACCTAGCTGACCAAGGATTAGCCAAAAAAGTTCTTTAAAGCTTTCGGTCACATAGCAATAACATAGATACACTCTTCCCTAAGGAGAATTGAAGTTCCCTTCGCCTTCATACATCCAAACTAAAGCCAAATGAAAGCTCTTCCCCCTCCCAAGTGTCCTTAACCATTGCAAACCACCAAAGCTAAAATTTTCAAGCCGGTTGGTCTAGGGAACAATGTGGAATTAACCAATTTGGCAAGTTCAATTCGAGGTTCAAGCTCTAGATCAATTCCAAAGCCAATCGTCCAATGAATTGAGGTATTCCATTAACAAGCTTGAGTTTTTCCTTAAGGAATTTAGTTGTATCATTTTCAAACAAAATGTGATCTTCATTAGATTGGATGCCTAGGCTTGTTTGTTCATTAGACCGATGTTAGGCATTCTTTCTAAATTTAACACTATTTTTTTGCAAGGGGTTGTGTTAAAGGGATCACTGTAATAAATAAATCATAAAATTTTTGTTTTCTTGCAAGTGCTGAAAATCCTTTAAAATAGTCCATAAGACAGTTGGGCCTAGCAAGAAACTAATGCTAAGCCTGTATGTATGTAAAATATAAAATGCTTTGTGTGTTGTGTGTATTTCCTAACATCTATTTTTTTAGGTGTAGGATTACTTTTAAATTTTAAATGTAAATTTGAACATAGAATTATGTTAGGATTATGGGATCTAGGATTAGCAGAACCAAAGATGGTGTAGGTCTGGGGCCCCGATGGATGTCCCTAAAGAAGGAGACTTTCTGGAAAGAAGACCATAGATCTAAACTTGTAGTTCTAGTTGTATAAGGGTAGAACTCACGCCCATGTTTCTTTCTTTGGGGTGTATATGGTACCCACATTGGCCTTTTCTTATATAATTTAATTTGGCTTGATTTATTTTGGGTGTGCAATAAAAAACAACATGCTTTTTTCTAGGTTTCTTTCTATGCTATGTTTGTGATGATGTATTCTGGCTCATAGGATAAACTAAATTCTTTACCCAACTAAATCAATCAAAACATAAAAATAAATGCAATTCATAATCTTCATATAAAATCCTAGGCATTAAAGCAAGATAAAATATGTTGCAACCCCTCAGTTGGATGTATTAACATAATGCACAAATTATATTATTTCACTCTTAATTAAGGAAGGGCTTCCATCTTTGCTAGAGAACTTGGGCTTGACCTTTGAGAGCCTATGATAGAAGAACACCTTCTTCTATTCTGATTTGGCCCATAACCTTTTTCTAATTGCATGCATTAGGCATAAATTGCATTCCTATGACCTACATGAATCTTGAGTCAAAATTCATAAAACCTGGAAAATATGCATTAGTTAGATGCATCCTCATGCCCTACATGATCTTAGGGATTAGGGAGTGAGTCTAGTTTCATAGATTTCTTTCCTAAAATGCAGACCATCTTGCATTCATGTGACCTGACCGCATAAATTTAAAATATGCTTAGGTGGTGTTAGCTGGTAGCCTTCTCCATGCAGTTGTAAGTCCGTAAGAGTCGTGAATAGGCTAGTTCCCTTGTGAGGAGAATGGCCAATGATTTTAAGGATAACAGTTGAGCATCTGACATGTGTCAAGCTTATAGACTAGGTTCAAGCATCCTTTTAGAATAAGTCTTCAACCCTAGGCATTTCTACAATCTTGTGTCGCTAGAATCTAAGCCCTAGATTTCTAAGAAAATGATAACTAAAAAATCTAAAATTAAATCCCAAATTTGAAGCCCAATCATATAGTTGAAATGTCTAGTATCCCAACATCAATAGGCATTTCCTACTCATTCCCATTTGACTCTTGAAAATGACTCTCCAATTTGGACCTCTCCCAATTGAATTTCCAAAATCAATCCTTCAAAGCTACCTTAGTAGTCTTTAGAATAACCATTTATTTCTTTAATTAGAGTATTCTTGGAAGAGACCCTTCCTAAGATGTAATTAACTATAGAGGCTTGCCTTTATAGGAAACCATGATCCCAAGATAAAATAAACCTTGTTCTACCTTTCCATGTAGTTCAAGGGAAAATACTCTAGTACACGAAAGGCCCATTAGCCTTAAGAGTATTTTATTGAAATGATTGAATCCATTACAGGAGAGCATGTTTATCTTTTGAGATAATATGTTTATTCCTTAATGTTGTATTTGGTCATCTAAATAAAATATTTCTAAACTCTATGTGGTGTCATTTCTTTTCTCTATTGAGAAAACACCAATAGATACTTGGCATTATATTAGAGTTAAAAAATCCTCTTCTCCTATTTTCCTTAAAATTGGGAATAATATTATTCCTACTTTTATTCTATTCTTGTGTGAGAATTTTAAGGGATTGTATTGCTATTGATTCTTTACTCTTAAACAAAGGTTTTATCCACCCTTTAAATGCATGTGTTGCTATCATATTGAGAATGTTAGTCATGTTTTTGTTAATGGTGCCATTACATCTAAAGTTTGGAGTTGGTATGAGGATTTATTTAAATTAAGTTGTTTTAATGGTAATTTAACTTTAATGCAACTTCTTGACTCTTATTTTCTTAATACTATTAAAGGGCATATCAAAATTATGGTGGCTATTACTTTGATTTGGTTTATTTGGCTTGATAGAAATGATGCTAAGCATCATAATGTGCCTTTGAATTATAAGAGGAATATTGCTAGGACTAAAGATATGATTTTTCTTTACATATCGCTTCTTAGTGGTACTAATTTTAGAGGTTGCAAGTTTCTCTCCTCTAAATTTCAATTTTTATTGTGACTTGTCTCAGATTATAAAATTCTTCATTGGATTAAGCCTCTTAATTGTTGTATTAAAATTAATACTGATGGATCTGTTGCATAGAACAAGTCAAGTTGTGGTGGTATTTTTAGAAATAATCTTGGGAATATTATCTTGGTTTTTTCCACTCCTCTCTCTACTAATTCTATTATTTTGCTAAATTGTTGGTTTATCATGCTCTTAAGCTTTGTTTGTATAGAAATTTTCATACTATTTGGTTGGAATCATGTGAGATGGTTGTTGCTATGATCAATTCTAACCATAAGGGTAATGTTGCTTTTTTATTAAATTAGAAATATTAAAGCTATTATATCTAAACTTTCTTTAAAATTACTCATATTTTAAGAGAAGGTAATGCTTTGTGCGATTTCTTAGCTGGTTTGGGTTGTAATCTCTAATTTTACTTTTTTACCAACGTGAATATTTCTAAGAAATTAAGAGGGCTATCTAATGTAGATAAATCTGATTTTCCTTATGTTAGATTTTCTTAGTATTTTTTTCTTGCTTTCCCATTGGTGGTTTTCTTGGGCTTCGTTGGGAGCTTGTGGTTTTGGTTTTGTTCTTGTTGGCTTATCCTTTCTTGGAACTTTCTTTTTTGTTTTATTCTTGTATTTTATAGGTTGAATGTGGCTTTTGCTATTTTGGTTATCGCTATTGTCGCTACCTTACTCTATTATGGTATCTCTTATGGGTTTATTTTTTGGCTTTTGGTTGGTTGGTTGGCTCTTTGGGGCTTTGTGGTTGGTCCTTGAGCTTAGTTTTGGGTGCCTTCTGATGTGATGTTGGTTGTGCTTCCCTTTATTTCATTTTAGAGGTTAGGTTTGGTTTTGGTGGTGCTACTTTCCTTTGTGGTTTTGGTGGTTGTACTTACTTATTGGTGGTTATGTGGTCTTTTTGGTTTCTTTAGTGGTGAGTTGGTGATTTGGCTACTCTCTCTTCCCCTTGCTTCTTTTGATATTTCCTCCTTGGTTGGTGATTTTGTTTCTCCTACTACTTTTGGTTGATGCGCTTGAATTTTTTTCTTTGTTGGCTGCTTTTTTCTATTGCTTTGGTGGCTATTGTTGTTCTTCCTTTTTTGGTGGTTTTAGATTATTATTGTGTGCTGGGTGCCTTTGTGAGGTTTGTTAGCTATGATGGCTAGGATGTTTACTCTTTTGTTGGTAGCATTTTTTGTGATGTAACCTCCTTTCGAGTTTGGCTACTCACAAATTTTTGTTGCCCTTCTAAAGTTTGATTGATCTGAGCCTTTTCCTTACTTTTCTTTCATTTCTTTATATTTTATTTTATTTTAATTATGTGCTTTATTTTTTTCTGTTTTCCTTCATTTTTTTGGGTCTCTTGTGGTATGCTAATCTCAGGATTTTGTTGTAGTTTTTTTTTAGTTTTCCTTTTTTATTTTTCTTTTGTATTAGAGGATTTTTCTTTAGGTCTTTTGTAGCTCTTTGAGCAGTAGTCTTTGAGATTTATCCCCTTTAGACATTGTATCCTTCACTTTTGGTAATAAAATTCCTTTTACCAAAAAACAAAAAACCCTAAACCCTAAACCCTAAACCTAAAAAATCTAAACCCAACCCTAAACCCTAAACCCTAAACCCTAAACCCTAAACCCTAACCCTAAATCCTAAACTCTAAAACCCTAAACCCTAAAAACCTAAACCCTAAACCCTAAACCCTAAACCCTAAACCTAAACTAAAAAAAAATAAACTAAATAAAAAAAAATAAATAAAACCAAAACCTAAATAAAATAAAATAAAATAAAACCCTAAGCTTAAACATAAACATAAACCTAAAAAATAAAATAAAATAAAAAAACTAAAATAAAATAAATAAAAACCTAAACTAAATGAAAAAAATAAAGTAAACCTAAGAATAAAAAACCAAAATAAAATAAAAACTAAACATAAAATAAAATAAAATAAACCTAAAATAAAACAAAATAAAACTAAATAAAACCTAAACCTAAAATAAACCTAAAAAAGAAATAAAATAAAACCAAACCCTAAAAAAAAAAACCTAAACCTAAAATAAAATAAAATAAACAAAATAAAAAAGTTAACTTAAACTAAAATAAACTAAACTAAAATAAATAAAACATAAACCTAAACCTAAACTAAATATAATAAAATAAACTAAATTAAACTTGAACCTAAAACAAAAAAAAAAACCTAAAAAAAAAACCTAAAACCTAAACCAAAAATAAAATAAACTTAAACCTAAAATAAAAAATAAAACCTAAACCTATAAAATAAAATAAAAATAAAACTCAACTAAAAAATAAACCTAAACCTAAACCTAAACCTAAAAAAATAAACTTAAATAAAAAATGTAAACTAAAATAAATAAACTAAACTAAATAAAAATAAAAAATAAACTAAACTAAAATAAATAAAAAATAGATTAAATATACTAAATAAAACTAAACCTATCAGTTTACGTAATTTTTTTTAAAAAAACCCTTAAACCCTAAATACTAAATCCTAAACCCAAAACCCTAAACCTTAAACCTACAACCCTAAACCTACAACCCTAAACCCTAAACCCTAAACCCTAACCCTAAACCCTAAACCCTAAACCTTAAAAGCATAAACCCTAAAACCTAAACCCTAAACCCTAAACCCTAAACCATAAACCCTAGACCTTAAACCCTAAACCTAAACCTAAAGTAACTAAATAAATTAAAAAATAAACCTAAAGCCTAAAACCTAATAAAACCTAAACCTAAACTCCATGGCAGAACATCACTGCTAACTGTTCAGCCTAGATTTGGCCGGTGGATATGGTGGTGAGGTGGTGGTTATGGAGGTGTGAGGAGCATAGAGGTTACCCATGGTTATGAGGAGAGAGATCAGGGATATTATGGTGGATTCTGCTACTCAAGAGGCCATGGGATTATGAAGAACCAAGAATAGTCCAAATCCACCTTATGGAACTATGTCTTTACAAGAGAGATGATTAGTTTGGTTTTAATTTGCTCTATGCATGCTCATTTTTATCTATGTCACCACTGTGTCTTAGAAAACTTGGTGTGTTATGAAATCAAAAAAGAAGAAATGTTGAATCTGAATTTATTCTCTATTAAAAAAAATAAAAACTAAAAACACTAAACTAAAATGAACTAAACCTAAAACCTAAACTTAAAACTAAAAAAAACCTAAACTAAATTAAACTAAACTAAACCTAAACCTAACCTTAAACCTAAACTATAAAACTAAAAAAACTAAACCTAAACCCTAACTAAACTAAACCTAAAACCTATAAACAAATCTAAAACCTAAACCCTAAGTTTTAAACTAACTTAACTTAATTTAAACCTTAAAACTTAAACCCTAAAGTTAAACCTAAAGTTAAACTAAACTAACCTTAAACCCTAATCTAAACCCTAAACCCTAAACCTAAACCTTAAATTAAACCTAAACACTAAACCTCAAACTTAAACTTAACCCAAACCCTAACCTAACCCTAACCTTAAAACCTTAACTAACCCTAACCTTAACTCAACCCTAACCCTAACCACAGAAACCTAAAACCCTCCTCCTCCCAGCGCTTCTCTCTATTTTGCATCCTCATGGTGCATCCCGTGATCTCTAATTTGGCTTCGTTTGACAAAATTCAAAGACTTGAATGGCATCTATTATGTGATGCTTCATCCTTAATCATGGCTATGGTGAGTTTGATTCATATGGCTCCACCTCAAATTTTGGATGCTTTGGCTAAGACATCGACATTTTGGGATCGACCCAAATGCTACAAATTACTAAATCATTTAAGGAAGTGCTCTAAGGCTTCTCACCTTATTAAGTTAGTTAATATCATTTCAACTTCTTTCATGGTTTGCCAGTCATTTTGTTCTCTAATGTAGATGTTAAATTGTTGGTGAAACCATTTGAATTCTCTCTTGTTAAAAAATTTGCTTTACGTCCTCTGAATTTGGATAAAATCTGTACCTTTTTTAATCATCTTAAGCTTACAGGTGCCTTCTCGATTGGTCTTAGTGACACTCAGCATATTCTGATTCAACTATCTAATGATCTAGATTATTCTCATATTTTTGCGCATCACTCTTCATCTTTAATTGTCAAATGCACTTACTAAAGTGGTCACCCCTTTTTGACATTAAGGAAGAATCTCTTATTTTCCTTGTGTGGTTATCTCTTCCTAATATGCCCATTCATTTTGTTACACATCATGTGCTTTTTTTGTTGCTCTTTTGGTTGCTTTGCAACTCCACCATTAAGTGATCTCCCTTCATCAAATGAGTGGAATTAGACATAACTAAAAAATACCAAAAAGTTTGGATTGGCTGAAAAAATATGGGTATTCATAAAAGGTTGAATTGGAGAATCTTCCAATTTTTGTTCTAACTATAAAATTGGCCATGAAAATTTTGATTGCTTTATTCTCCATCCTCATTTAAGAAAGACAAATCCTCCCAAATAAAATCTTGTTCCTAGTCATAAGTCGATATCCCTACATGTTCAAAAAAACCTCATACTAAGAATGGTATGGCTATTAAGGTTGATTCCTTGAATATCAATATCATTTGAACCAATTTTGATCCTACAATTGCTTTTCATTTTCAAATGGGAAAGATGATTTACCTCTTACCTCTTCTTTAAATTTAAAATTTCTAATGTGAAGAATAACAAATTTTCAAGGTTATTTGATGATTTCTTTCCTTTGATTCTCATTGCTTCTATGCCGACTTTGATCGATGAAAATTAAGTTTTCAATGAAGATTTAAATGATGTCGAGCTAAAAAAATATTTATGATCCGGATTTAACTATGCTTTTAATGGTTCTAAATCATCTCTCATTTCTAATCTTGGTATTCATGTTAATCCTACTTTTCAACTTAATTTGGATTTGGAAGAGGGTGAACTCCCCTATAAACACTTGGAGAAGTCTAAATTGGTGACCAATGTTACTAAATCTTACTGATGATGACTCTGGGGAAAAGGAAATGGTTTTCAAACTTATCATGCCAAAAAAGAAAAAAGTGTTAAAATTACCATCACAAATAGTCTAAAAACACTAGATCTGCTATAGCCTCTCACTCTTCTCTTAATTATCCTTTTCTTTCCCCCTTTTTACTTTCATTATGTTTAATTTTCTTATTAGGAATGTTAGAGGGATTAGTACCCTCTATATTCAAAATTGTATTAGAAATCTTTGCACATTCATAATATCTCTTTACTAATTATTTTGGAACCTCTTATTCATGCTAATAAAATTAATCATGTTGCTAGAATGATCAGCTACAACAAATTTTACTCCAATTTTAATAATAAGATCTAGTGTTTTTGGAATAATTTCATTGAGGTTTTTATTATTGATGATTTTGAACAAGTTGTTAATGCTCAAATCTCTTATGGTGACTATTGTGTTTTGGGCTCTTTTGTTTATGCATCTTATAGATCTTGAAACCTCCTTTGGGATAATTTGAGAAATTTTACTACTGGTCAACAAACCTTAGTTTCTAGGTAGTGATTTCAACACTATTTTATTTTCAAAACGAGTGGTGGTTGCTCTCCAATATTTATTCTATGGAAGAATTTTCCAATATGATCCTTGATTGTAATTTAGTTGATATTTTAAGGGTTCTAATTACACTTGGGAAAACTTTAGACTTTGGTAAAGGTTGGACAGATTCTTTTAATACTCATTGGATTACTCAATGGTCTATTACTTATGTTGATCATTTAAGTAACCTTGTCTAATCATGCTCTTCTAGTTTCATTAAACATAATTCTAATAAATTAAAAACTCCTCTCCTTTTAGATTTTAGAACATGTGGATTCAAAGATATTAATTTCCTTGATGTTGTAGCTAAGAATTTGAAAGCCCTTTACATCATGATAATTCGATTATGGGGATGAATAGACTTTGGTTTAAACATAAAAGACTTAAACAAAATTTGGGTTGGTGGAACAAGCATTATTTGAAAACCTTTTGCTAATATTAAAGACATGGAAAATTTGGTTTATGATCTTGAAGTCTCTGTTATGTCTAATCCTTCTAAGCTTACGTAATAAACTTGTCAATTGGCTTTAAAAAGGTGGTAAAAGATATTACGGATGGTGATAGGAATACTAAGTATTTCCATGCTTTGGTTAAGAAAAAGAGAGCTTTGAATAATATTCAAAAAATTAAAAATGACTATGAAGATTGGATTATGAAGAAAATGAGATTAAGGATTATTAATTACTTTATAAATATGCTTAACAAGAATTGCTCTTATGAAGCTATTTCCAAATCAATTCATTCCATTATTAATAATGATGATAATGATTTGCTTACCATTGTGCCTAATGAAGATGAATTTTTTAAAGTTCTAAATAGCATGAACATTGATTCTTGTCGTCCAGGGTTTCACTACTCAATTTTTTAGAATGTTGGTTTATCATTAAAAATGATTTGATTGAGGTGATTGATTTTTTTTAATGGTAATCCTTTTCCCATATTTTCTATTACTTTTATTATTCTCATACCAAAAAAAGATAACCCGATTATTGGGGTGATTTTAGACCTATTAGTCTTTGCACCTTCTTCAATAATCTAGATTTCTAAAATCCTTACCAAGACTTAGTCCTTTACTTAATAAAATTTATCTCCCTCAACCGGTTTTGTTAGAGGTAAATCTATACAATATTTTACTTGCTAAAGAACTAATTCATGATCTTGATGCTAAGACTAGAGGGGCAACATTCTTTTCAAATTAGATATTACCAAAGCCTTTGATAACATCTCTTGGGACTTCCTTTTCCAAGATTTTGAATTTATTTGGGGTTTCTAAAAATTTATTTTTCTTATCAAAAATTATATCCATAATGCCTAGTTTTTGATTTTGCTTAATTGGGAAGCCCTGGGTTTCTTTCCCTCTTCCCATGGCTTAAGACAAGGGGATCCCTTATCTCTAGCTTTATTTATTATTGTTGTTGAGTACTTATCTAGGAGCTTCAATGATTTATTCTTAAATAATCCTAGTATGTACTATAAACTCTGGTCTCCTATCCCATCTAAGTTTTGCTAATCATTTTATTATTTTTTGCAATGCTTCTATTCATCACATCAAGCATCTTAAAATTTTTAAATAAATTTGGTACAGAAAGTGGCCTTTGATAAATGATAACAAAGCTATTTTATCACTTCCTCTAGCTCTAATACTAAAATCAATCAATTTCATATCACTAATTTTAAACATCAACAATTACCTCTAAGTACTTCTCTTTAAAGGCCCAAAATGTTCCCATCTCTTTTGACGAAATTCAAAAAATTTCAAATAACATATCTATTGGGAATTCCATTTACTATCCTTTGGTGGTAGGCTCACTATCCTTAACTCTATGCCTCTTAATTTGATTCAAACTATTATTCCACTAATGCTACACTTATCGAATTGATCATTTGTTTAACTACCAAAAGAATGCATTGGACATCTTGGAATAAATGTTGTGGTCCTTTTGGTGAAGGTTCTTGGTTGCAAACCTATTTGTGAAGTATCACATTTTCTCATAAACTGGTGGAAATTTAGAAAGAATGATAGCCTTTAATTTTATGATGAAAAATATTGCCAAACACCCTCTTAACTATGCTTATAAAGTTGGTGACTCTCTTTGGAAAAGGTTTGTTCCATTAAATGGGTTGTTGAATCATTAATATCTTATCCACCCAATTTTTTCCTTTTCTAGCAAGATAATTGATGGGTTATTGACACCATTTATCTACCCACTCTACTACTGCTATCAAAGTCAATTATTTTTGGCTTAATAACAATTGGAATGAAAATAAACTTGAGAACTATATCCCTATTTCTCTTATTGACAACTTTAGAAATATTCCCATTTCTTCTAACAAACCTGACCAAATTTTTATTAAACTTTCTCATAATGGTGATTTTGTTCTTAAAGAGATTTGGAACTTTATTAGAGATAAACATCACCCTTCTAATGTTTTTATTAAACTTTGGAACATTATCATTCCCATTTCCAATTTGGTTTTAGCTTGGAGGATTTTGAATAACTATATTCTGTGGACTTTTGCTCGACTAAATGGTTTTATTTACCTTCAAAGTGCTATTGTTGCTTTCATATTGAAAATGTAAATTTTTTGTCAATGGAGTTGTTGCTACTAAATTATGGTTTTGGGATGATGATTTATTTAATACCAAATATTTTCATGGTTCTCTTTCTTTATATCAACTTGGAAGCCTATTTCAAAAAACACTGAAAGGTCATATAAAAGTTTTAAATGCTATTACCATTATGTTCATCGGATGGATAGAAATGATGCTAAATATCATGGTATTCCTATGAACCATAAAAGGATCTTGGCTAGAACTAAAGAAAAATTCATGCTCATTTTAATGCCAATCTTATTAGTAACATTCATTTTAGAGGTTACAAATTTGCGACTAAAAATGGGGTATCATTTTGCCTGATCTATACTCTCATAAAGGTGCTAGGATTATCCGTTGGATCAAACCTAAAGACAATGTGATTAAAGTTAATACTGATGGTTCTATTGCTTCCAATAAATATGGTTGTGGATTTCTCCTTAGGGATTCTAAAGGTACACTCATTTGTGCTTTTGCTTATCCTCTCAAAGCCTATTTTGTTCTCTTTGTTGAGCTTATGGTTTAATAAAGCAATTGAAATTTGTTTGAATAAAGGTTTCCTCAACATCTGATTGAAGTTGATGCTCTTGCTTCTTGACATCCTTAATTCCAATAAAATGGGAATGCTGAATTATTTTATCTTCTTAATCATACTAAAATTCTACTTTCTCATGTTTATTTTAAAATTTCCCACATCCTTCATGAAGGTAATGGTTGTTGATTATTTAGCTAATTTTGGTGCCAACTTAACTAATTTCACTTTATTTGACAACTAAACATTGCATAAAATTATTAAGAGGTTTGGTTAATTTGGATAACACCGATTGCCTTATCTCATTATAATTTCTTAGCTTGGTTTTATTATTTGTTTTTTATGATCCCTTGTTTTTGTTTTACCCTTATTAAACCATCTTTGGGTTGTTGTGATCTATTAATTTTCCCTCTTTGGGTCTATGTTTTTCGACTCCTATTTTTTATTTTGGCCTTATTGTTGCTTCCTGGTGGTTTTTGTAAGTGTAGCATGGGGTTTTTTGGTTTTTTCCGCTTTGTGGTTTCTAATTTCCTTGCTGGGCTTTTACCAAAATTTTTCCTTTGTTGTTTCTTATTTCCTCCTTCTAGGTTGCACCTTTGGCTGCTGTAGGCTTTTTTTTGTATGGGTTTTTCCTCCTTTCTAGCATACTTCCAAACCTATTAAATCTGTTGTGGTGGTCTAAGGCTTTGTTGGCTAGCTAGGTTACTAGCATTTTGGTTGGTTGGGTTGGTTGGTTGGCTATTTTTGGTGGTTTATCTCTGGCTTGATTTAGGCATGGTGGAGGTGGTTGGGAAGTTCTGTTGATTGGGGCTTAGTGGTAGGATTCGTTATTTGTGTTTATATTCTTTTGGTTATGGGTTGGACCTCCTCCTATATTATTTTGGCTTTGGGTTTGGGTATTATTCTGAAATGGCTAATTGATGGCTACTGTGTGGTTGGGTTGGGCACCTTTATTACTACTGTTTTTGTTGGTTGGCTTATTTTCTATCTTACTGGGCTTTGTATCTTTCTATCTCTGGCTAGCTTTCCTACCCTTATGGATTGGATTTTCTTTTCCTTGATTGGGTTTGGTGGTCCCGTCTCCTTTACCCTTTCCTGTCTTGGATGGTTTTGGCTTGATGACTATTATTGGTCTTTATTGATGTTTTGGGTTGGATGACTTGGATCTTTGTGTTGAGGTGGTTTGCTAGGAGGATTTGTTGATGGTCTGGTTGTTTGTTTTGGTCGGCTAGACTGGTTGGAGGGTGGCTACTTTGGTTTTTCCGCTCCTTTGGTGACTATTGGAACCTTGGTTATCTTTAGTGTTTTTTTTTTCCTCCTACTTGACCTCTTTTCCCAAAGAACACTCTTTTTGGTGGTCTTGCCACTTGTAGGTAGTTTTTTTATTGCTCCTTTTTTATTTTGTTGAGGGATGATCTGAGCACTTATGGTTTTCCTTTTTTTCTCTTGTTTATCTCTGTTTATTATTGTTACCCATATCATGATGTTTGGTCCTCTTGATTTTGGTAATCCTTTTTGGTGGTGGTGGTGCTTTTTTGTTTATTATCCTTGCTTGCTTATCTATCTTATTAAGCTTGGTTGTTCTGGTTTGGTGGTTGACTTATCTTTGCTATTTGAGGGTTTTGCAGCTCGGAGGACCATCTTTGGATAATGTGCTACACTATGTCGCAATGATGGCCTTGATGTTTCCCACTCTTTCTTCTTTTGGCTCATAGTTATATGTAATTGTAACCCTTCTCCAAGTTTGATGCTTACATATAGTGTTGTTCTTGAGATGATTGTAATTGAGCTGAGCCTTTTCTTTACTTTTATGCTTACTCTTTATGCTTGATTAATTGTACTGCCTCTTTCAAAAGTATGTTGAAGATTTCTTTTAGTTAGGACACTCTTGCAAGTGGATCTTGGCATCAAGGACCATATGAAGCTTACATAGATTTTCGCTATTGGTTACTTGGTCATTTTGTTCTTTTGCTTTTCCCTAATTATTGTAATAGTAGGGTTTATCTCTTTAGACTTATTGAAGCTTTGAGCATTAGCTTAGAGATTTACCCCTTTATATTTTGTACCTTTTCTTTGTAATAAAATTTTAATTTTCCAAAACCTAAAACCCTAAACCCTAAATCCAAACCTAACCTTAAACCCTAAACCCTAAACCCTAAAACCTAAACCTAAACTCTAAACTAACCTAAACCCTAAACCCTAAATTCTAAACCTAAACCCTAAACTCTAAATAAACCTAAACCCTAAACTAACCCTAAACTAAACCTTAAGATAACCCTAAACCCTAAAAAACCCTAAAGCCAAAAAAGCCTAAACACTAACCCCAAACCCTAAATCTAAAAAAACCTAAACCCTAAAAAAAACCTAAAACCTAAAACCTAAACTAAATAAAACCTAAAAGTAAAATAAATAAAACCTAAACCTAAATAAAATAAAATAAAAACTTAAACTTAACCTAAAAATAAAATAAAATAAAAAAACTAAAATAAAATAAATAAAAACCTAAACTAAACTAAAAATATAATAAACCTAAGAATAAAAAACCTAAATAAAATAAAAATTAAATGTAAAATAAAAATGAAATAAACCTAAAATAAAAGAAAATAAAAACCTAAACCTAAATAATAAACCTAAAAATAAATAAATAAAAAAAGCATAAAGACCAAGCTAGAAAAAAACCTTAACCTAAAATAAAAATAAACTAAAAAAAATAAAATAAATTAAAACCTAACCTAAAATAAATAAAAGCTGAACCTAAACTTATAATAAACTAAACCTAAACCTAAACCTAAACATAATAAAATAAATAAACTAAACATAAACCTAAACCTAAACTAAAAAATAAAACCTAAAAATAACCCTTAAATAAAAACCTAAAACCTAAACCTAAAAAAAATAAAATAAAAACCTAAACCTAAATGTAAAAAAAAACCTAAACCTAAACCTAAAAAATAAACTAAAATAAAAACCCTAAACTAAATTAAATATACCTAAAATAAATAAACTAAACTAAATAAAAATTAAAAATAAAACTAAATAAAATCTAAAAATAAAGTAAACTAAAATAAATAAAAAATAAACTAAATATACTAAAAAAACCTAAACCTACAATTTACTTAATTTTAAAAAAAAACCTAATCCTAAACCATAAACCCTAAACCTACAACCTAAAACTATAAACCTTTATTTATTAAACTAAAAAATAAACCTAAATAAAATAAAAATAATAAACTAAAATAAATAATTAATAAACTAAATATACTAAAGAAACCTAAAATTAGTTTACTTAATTTAAAAATAAAATAAATAACCTTAAACCCTAAATAAACCTAAACCCTAAACCCTAAAACTTAAAACTCTAAACTAATCCAAAAACCTAAAACTAAGCCTAAACCCTAAAGCCTAAACCCTAAACACTAAATACAAACTGTAAACTGTAAACCCTATGCCCAAAAATTGACCCTAAACATACAATCGTTAACCCTAAACCTTAAATCCTAAATCCTAAAAAAACCCTAAACACTAAACCCTATATAATAAAATAAAATAAAATAAAAATAACCCTAACCTTAAACCCTAAACCCTAAACCCTAAACTAAAACTCTAAACCCTAAACCCTAAACCCTAAACTTAAAACCTAAACCCTAAAAAACCTACAACCCTAAACCCTAAACTTAAAAAAACCTAAACTAAACCTAAACTAAATAAAACAAAAAAAAAAATAATAATAATTTAGCCTAAATAAAATAAAATAAAATAGAAACCTAAACTAAAACCTAAACATAAACCAAAACCTAAACCTAAAATAAAATAAAATAAAAAATAAAAACTAAACAAAATAAAAATAAATAAAAACCTAAACTAAACTATAAAATTAAATAAACCTAAAAATAAAAAACCTAAATAAAATTAAACCCAAACAAAAAATAAAAAAAAAAAAAACCTAAACCTAAAAAAATAAACCTAAAAATAAATAAAAATAAAACCTAAACCCTAAATTAAAAAAAGCTAAACCTAAAATAAACAAAATAAAATAAACCTAAACCTTAACTAAAATAAACTAAACTAAAATAAATAAAACCTAAACCTAAACCAAAAATAAACTAAACGTAAACCCTAAACTAAATAAAATAAAATAAACTAAAAATAAACCTAAACCTAGATGAAAAAATAAAACCTAACAATAAATTTAAAATAAAAACCTAAAACCTAAACCTAAAAAGATAAAACAATAACCTAAACCTAAACCTAAAAATAAAAAATAAACCTAAACCTAAAAAAATAAAAACAAACACAAATCTAAATGTGAACCTAAAAAATAAACTGAAATGAAAAACCTAAACTAAAATAAATAAACCTAAAAAATAAACTAAACTAAAAAATAAAATAATAAAAAATAAAAAAATAAACTAAACTAAAATAATAAAAAATAAACTAAATAAACCTAAACATACCGGTTTACTTAATTTAAAAAAATACCTAAACCCTAAACCATAAACCCTACACCCTAAATTCTAAACCCTAAACCCTAAACCCTAAACACTAAAAACTCCTAAAATCAAAAAACTTAAACCTAAACTCTAAAACCCTAAACCCTAAAAAAACCTAAATCTAAACTCCTAACCTAAACCCTAAAACCTAAAGAAACCCTAAACCCTAAACCCTAAATAAACCTAAACCTAAACCATAAACCCTAAACCCTAACCTAAACCCTAAACCCTAAACTACCCTAAACCTAAACCAAAAAGTAACTAAATAAATTAAAAAAGTAAAACTAAACCTAAAACTAAACCTAAACCTAAACCCAGGAATGGGTAGAACCTTGATGGTAGGAACATCACCACAACCTAAGTCTAGATCTAGGGGGCAAGGGAGAGTGGTTATCAGTGGTGGTGGCAATCAGAGGTGCGATACAAAGGTAGTGGTCAGAGCATTGGTGGTTATGGAGGTGAGAGGAGAGACTGAGGTTACAGCCGTAGTGGTGGCAGAGGGAGCGATCGAGGGTATGATGGTGGATCTTGCTACTCAAGAGGATAGGGTGGTCATGGGAACCGAGAAACCAAGAACTCGAACTGATCTAGTGCTTATGAAACCTTATAGTTTTAGTTATCTAAGGATTTTGATTTTTATGCATGCTCATTTTTATCTATGTCATCGCTATGTCTTAAAAACTTGGTGTATTAGTTGGTTGATGAAATCAAAAGAAGAAATGTTGAATCAAATTATTCTCTATTAAAAAAAAAAAACCAAAACCAAAAAACTAAACTAAAACCTACACCTCAAACCTAAACCCTAAACTCTAAACCCAAAACACTAAAAATAAAAAAAATAAAAAATAGAAAAAAAAAAAAAAAAAGCTAACCCTAAACCTGAAATCTAAAACCTTAAACCATAAAACCTCTAACCCTAAACCCTAAACCCTAAACCTTAAACCTTGAAAACCTAAAATCCTAAAGCTAAACTAAATAAAACTTAAGAATAAATAAATAAATAAACCTAAACCTAAAAAATAAAAAATAAATAAATAAAATAAAATAACTAAACTAAAACCTAAACCTAAACCTACAAATAAAATAAAAAAGAAAAACTAAACTAAAATAAAATAAATAAAAACATAAACTAAACTAAAAAATAAAATAAACCTAAAAAAATAAAACATAAATAAAATAAAACTAAACCAAAATTATAAGTAAATAAACCTAAAATAAAAAAAAAACTAAAAAAAAACCTAAAACATAAAAAATAAAAATAAAACCTAAAAATAAATAAAAAAACCTAAACCTTAAAATAAAAAAAAGCCTAAACCTAAAATAAGTAAAATAAAATATACCTAACCTAAACTAAAATAAACAAAACTAAAACAAATAAAATCTAAACCTGAACCTAAAATAAACTAAACCAAAACCATAAATAAAATAAAATAAAATAAACTAAAAATAAACCTAAACCTAAACTAAAAAATAATACTTAAAAATAAACCTAAAATAAAAGCCAAAAACCTAAACCTAAAAAAGTAAAATAAAAACTAAAACCTAAACCTAAAAATAAAATAAAAATAAAACTAAACTAAAATGTAAACATAAATCTAAAAAATATACTAAAATAAAAAAAAACTAAACTAAAATATATAAACCTAAAATAAACTAAAATATATATAAAATAAAATAATTAAACTAGAAAAAACCTAAAACTTCCAGTCAACTTAATTTAAAAATAAACCTAAACTAAAGCCTAAACCCTAAACTTAAAACATAAACCTTAGACCCTAAACCCTAAACTGTAATTTTAATAATAAGAAAAATCCTTAACCCTTAACACTAAACCCTAAAACTAACTATAAACCCTAAACCTACAACCTTAAACCTTAAACCTAAACCTAAAACTTAAACCCCAAACCTAAACCCAAAACCCTAAATAAAACCCTAAACCCTAAACCCTAAACCTTAAAGCATATAAACACTAAACCTAAACCCTAACCCTAAACCTAAACCCTAAAACCCTAAATCATAAAACCCTAAACCCTAACTAAACCCAAAACCTAAAAACCTAAAAAAAAATAAAATAAAATAAAACTCAAATAAAAAATAAACTTAAACCTAAAAAATAAATGAAAATAAAAAACCTAAAATAAAAGAAATAAACCTAATATAAATAAACTAAACTAAATAAAAAAATAAACCTAAATAAAAATAAAATGTAAAGTAAAAAAAAAATAAACTAAGTAAACCTAAACCTACAAGTTTACTTAATTTTAAAAAAACACTAAACCCTAAATCTATAACCCTAAACCCTAAACCCAAAAACTAACCCTAAACCCTAAAAATAAAAAAATAAAAAATAAAAAACCCTAACCCTAAACTTTAAACCCTAAAACTAATCCTAAACCCTAAACCCTAAACCTACAACACTAAACCTACAACCCTAAACCCTAAATAACCCTAAAACGTAAACCCTAAACCCTAAACTCTAAATCTAAACCTAATCCTAAACCTAACCTTAAACCCTAAAATCATAAAACCCTAAACCTAAACCCTAAACTAAACCCTAAACCCCAACCCCAAACCCTAAACATTAAACCCAAACCCTAAATTTAAACCTGTAACTAAATAAATTAAAAAAATAAACCTAAACCCTAAAACCTACTAAAACCTAAACATAAACCTAAACTCTAAGAATGGTAACCTGATGGCAGAACATCATCAACCAGCTCACCAGATTTGGAAGTGGAGGCAAGGGAGAAGTTATCGTAGTGGTGGTGGGATTTGGAGGTGGATAAAGGTGGTGGTGAGCATTGGTGGTTATAGAGAGAGCACAAAGGTTATAATGGTGGTGGAAAATCAAGGATATGATGGTGGATCCTGCTACTCAAGAGGCCGGGGAGGTTCTGATGGAAATAAGAGGAAATTGAAGAATAACGACATTTGTCGCTTATGGAATGTCTTTATAGTAGATATTCTAGTTATCAGTGGTTTTGATTTGCTATGTGTGCTCATTTTATCTATGTCGTCTTGTCTTAGAATTCTTGGTGTTTGTTATGAAATTGAAAAGAAGAAATGTTGAATCTAAATTTATTCTCTAAAAAAAAAACCTTTAACCCTAAACTAAAAAACCCTAAACCTCAAACATAAACCATAAACCTAAACCTTAAAAATTAAAAAAATATCCAACCCTAAACCCTAAACCTACAACACTAAACCTACAACCCAAGCCCTAAACCCTAAACCCTAAACCCTAAGAAACCCTAAACCTAAACCCTAAACTAACCCTAAACCTTAACCTAAAAGCATAAACCCTAAACCCTAAATCCCAAACTCTAAACCCTAAACCTAAACCCTAAACCCTAACCCTAAACCCTAAACACTAAACCCCAAACCCTAAACCTAAACCTAATGTAACTAAATAAATTAAAAATAAACTAAACCTTAAAACTTAATAAACCTAAACATAAACCTAAACCCTAAGAATGCAAAACCTGAGAAGAAGAACATCACCAAAACCGCTCAATAGATCAGGGAGGAAAAGGCAGAGTGCATCGTGGTGGGGGATCTAGGTGCTAAAGGTGGTAATGGTTGTGGTTGTGTAAGGAAGAGATGGAGGTTACATGTGGTGCAGGAGAGATCGGGATATGATGGTGGATCGCTACTGAGAGTCGGTGGTCCTGATGGGAACCAAGAAACAAGAATGACCATCCGATTTGTCTTATTGAACTGTCTTTATAGTAGAGGTTCTAGTTATCATTTGATTTGCTCATTTTTATTTATGTTATCGCTTGTGTCTTAGAAAACTTGGTGTTACTTGGTTGATGAAATCAAGAAGAAATGTTGAATCAATTTATGCTCTAAGAAAACCAAAAACCTTAGACCCTAAACTAAAACCTGAACCTTAAACCTAAAACCTAAACCAAACCCTAAACCCTAAACCCTAAAACCTAAACCCTAAAAATACAAAATAAAAATAAAAAAACTAACCCTAAACCATAAACCTAAATCCCTAAACCATAAACCCTAAAACCTACAACCCTAAACCCAAAACTCTAAACCATACACCCTAAACCCTAAACCCTAAAAACCTAATCCTAAACTAAATAAAACCTAAAAATAATATAAATAAAAAAACCTAAACATAAATAAAATAAAAAGATAAAATAAAATTATAACCTAAACTAAACCCTTAAACCTAAACCTAAACCTAAAAATAAAATAAAATAAAAATTAAAAATTAAACTAAAATAAAATAAATAAAAACATAAACTAAACTAAAAAAAAATTAAACTAAAATAAAAAACCTAAATAAAATAAAAACTAAACAAAAACTAAAATAAAAACCTAAAATAAAAAATTATAAACTAAATAAAGACCTAAACCAAAAAAATAAAACCTAAAAAAATAAATAAAAATAAAACCTCCTTAAACTTAAAAAAAACCTAAACCTAAAATAAACAAAATAAAATAAACCTAAAAAAATAAAATAAATAAAAAAACTAAACCTAAACCCTAAATTAAATAAAATAAAATAAACTAAAATAAAAAATAAAACCTAAAACCTAAATAAAATAACCTAAACCTAAACCTAAAAAATAAAATAAAAAACCTAAACCTAAAAATTAAAAAAATAAAAAAATAAACTAAGAAATAAACATAAACCTAAACCTAGACCTAAGAAAATAAACTAAAATAAGAAACCTAAAAAAAATAATTAAACCAAAAATAAATAAAATAAACTAAAATAAATAAAAAATAAGCCAAATAAACTAAAAGAAACCTAGTCTGCACTTTAATTTAAAATAAACCTAAACTAAATCCAACCTAAACCTAAACCTAAACCCTAAATCATAAACCCTAAAATAAAAAAATAAAAATCCTTAACCAAAACCCTAAACCCTAAACCTAAACCCTAAACCCTAAACCAAACCTACTAAACCCAAAACCCAAACCCAACCCTAAACCCTAAACTTAAACCCTAAACCCTAAATCCTAAGCCCTAAATAAACACTAAACCCTAAACCTAAACCCTAAACCTAATCCTAAACCTAATCCCTAAAACCTAAACCCTAAACTCAAAACACAAAACCCTAAAACCCTAAAACCTTAAAACTAAACTAAAATAAAATAATGCAACTAAAAAATAAACCTAAACCTAAAAAATAAACTAAAATAAAACCTAAACTAAAAGAAATAAACCCAAAATAAATAAACTAACCAAATAAAATAAAAAAAAATAAATAAAAAATAAAAAATAAACTAAGTAAACTAAATAACCTAAACTAATGTGTTAATTTTAAATAACAAACCATAAACCCTAAACCCTAAACCCTAAACCCTAAACCCTAAAAATAAATAAATAAATAAAATAAAAGAACCCAAACCCTAAACCCTAAACCCGAAACCTACAACAGTAAACCTACAACCCTAAACCCTTATCCCTAAACCCTAAAAAATCATAAACCCTAAACTCTAAACCCAAAACACTAAACCCTAAACCCTAAGCCCTAACCCTAAACCTTAAACCCTAAAAGCATAAACCTTAAAACCCTAAACCCTAAATGTAAACCACAAACCCTAAAATTTTAACCTAAGTAACTAAATAAATTAAAAAATATACCTACACCCTATAACCTAATAAACAAAAAACCTAAACCACCATAATGGGCGTAACCTGATAGAACATCACCATCAACAGGCTCCTAGATCTAGGGAGGCGAAGGTGAGGCTATCCTAGTGGGTGGTGGATCTGGAGGTGCTGATGAATATGGAGGTGGTGGTCAGAGTAGTGGTGGTTATGGAGGTGGGAGGAGCGATGGAGGTTATAGTGGTGGTGGTGTCAGAGGGAGAGAATAGGGAAATGATGGTGGATCCTACTACTCAAGAGGCTGGGGCAGTTTTGATGGGAATTGGAAGAAATTGAAGAATGACCGATACGCCTTACTATTTATGGAACTATGCCTTTACATTAGAGATGGTTCTAGTTATGGTTTTTTTGTTCTATGCTCATTTTCATTTTTATTTATTTCGTCACTTAGGTCTTAGAAAACTTGTTGTGTTACTTGGTTGATGAAATTGAAAATAAGAAATGTTGAATCTAAATTTATTCTCTCTTACAAAAAGACCAAAACCCTAAACACTAAACTAAAACTTGAACCTTAAACCTCAAACATAAACCCTAAAAATAAAAAATAAAAAAACCCTATCCCTAAACCCTAAAACTATAACACTAAACCTGCAACCCAAAACCCTAAACCCTAAACCCTAAACCCTAAACCCTAACCCTAAACCCTAAACCCTAAAAGCATAAACCCTAAAACCCTAAACCGCAAATCCTAAACCCTAAAGCCTAAACCCTAAAACCAAACCCTAAACACTAAACCTAAACCTAAAGTAACTAAATAATAAAAAAAACCTAAACCCTAAAATTTAATAAACCTAAACCTAAACATAAACCCTAATAATGGGCAGAACTTTAATGGCAAGAATATCACCGTCAACGAGGTTCAGTCTAGATCTAGCAATAAAGGCGAAGGCAGAGGCAGCAATTTTTGCATAGGTGGTGGGGGATCTGGAGGTGCTGGTGGATATCGAGGTGGAGGTTAGGTAGGGAGAGGAGCGATGGAGGTTACAACCATGGTGGTGGTGGAGGGAGAGATCAAGGATATGATGGTGGATCCCGCTACTCGAGAGGTTGAGGTGGTCCTGATGGGAACTAAAGAAACTGAAGAACGGCTGATCCAATCTGCTGCTTAAGCAACTTTGTCTTTATAGCAGAGGCAGGTCAAGTTATCTAGGGTTTTTGATTTGCTCTATGCATTCTCATTTTTTATCTATGTCGTTGCTTGAGTCTTAGAAAACTTGGTGTGTTACTTGGTTGATGAAAAGAGAAAGAAGAAATATTGAATATCAATTTATTCATTGTTAAAAAAAAAACCAAAAACTCTGAACACTAAATTAAAACCTAAACTCGAAACCTAAAACCTAAACCCTAATCCATAAACCCCAAACCCAAAATCTAAAAATATATAAAAAATGTAACCCTAAACCTCAAAACCTACAACCTTAAACCCCAAACCCTAAACCCTAAATCCTAAACCATAAACACTAAACCCTAAACCCTAAAAACCTTAACTTAAACTAAATAAAACCTTAAAATAAAATAAATAAAAAAATCTAAGCCTAAATAAAATAAATAAAATAAAATAAAACCTAAACTAAAACCTAAACCTTAACTTAAAGCTAAAAATAAAATAAAAGAAAAAATAAAACTAAACTAAAATAAAAAAATAAAACATAAACTAAACGAAAAAAATAAAATAAACCTAAAATTAAAAAACCTAAATAAAATAAAAACTAAACAAAAAATAAAAATAAAATCTAAAATAAAATAAAATAAAACTAAATTAAAATAAACCCAAGAAAATAAAACCAAAAAAATAAATAAAAATAAAACCTAAACCTTAAACTAAAAAATAAACCTAAACCTAACATAAACAAAATAAAATAAACCTAAACTAAAATAAATAAAACCTAAACTAAAATAAATAAAACCTAAACCTAAACCTAAAATAAACTAAACCTAAATGATAAACTAAATAAAATAAAATAAACCAAAAATTAACCTAAACCTAAATTAAAAAAAACCAAAATAAAAACTAAAATGAAAACATAAAACCTAAACCTAAACCTATACCTAAAAATTTTAAAAAAAACTTAGACCAAAATAATAAAATAAAAATAAAACTAAACTAAACCCTAAACATAAACCTAAACCTAAACCTAAAAAATAAACTAAAATAAAAAACCAAAACTAAAATAACCCTAAACCCTAGACCTACAACCCTAAACCCTAAACCCAAGCCATAAAACCCTAAACCCCAAACCCAAAACCCAAAACCCAAAACCCTAAACTCTAAACTCTAATCCCTAAACCCAAAACACTAAAGCCTAAACACTAATCCCTAAACCCTATCCCTAAATCCTAAAACCATAAACCCTAAAAAGTTAAACCCTAAACCCTAAACCTAAAACCCCAATCCTTAAAAGCCTAAAAAATGAAACCTAAAAAATGAAATAAAATAAAACTCAACTAAAAATAAAAATAAACCTAAAAAATAAATTAAAATAAAAAACCTAAACTAAAATAAATAAACCTAAAATAAATAAACTAAACTAAATTAAAATCAAAAATAAAATAAATTAAAATATATAAATAAAAAGCTCAATAAACTAAATAAACTAAATAAACCTAAAAAAAACTTTAAACCCAGAATCCTAAATCCTAAACAATAAAACTAACCTTAAACCATAAACCTACGACCCTAAACCCTAAACCCTAAATAATAAACCCTAAAAAACCTAAAATTCTAAACCCTAAATGCTAAACCCTAATCCTAAACCATAAAAGCATAAACCCTAAAACCCTAAACCCTAAACCCTAAACCCTACACCCTAAACCCTAAACAATAAAACCTTAAATCCTAAACCCTAAACCTTAAAACCCTAAACCATAAACCCTAAACCATAAAACCTACAACCCTAAACCTTAAACCCTAAACCCCAAACCTTAAACCATAAATTCTTAACCCTAAAACCTAAAACCTAAACCTAAACTAAATAAAACCTAAAAATAAAATAAATAAAAAAACCTAAACTTAAATAAAATAAAAAGTATAAAATTAAATAAAAACCTAAATTGAAACATATACATGAACCTAAACCTAAACCTAAACCTAAATGTAAAAATAAAAGAAAATAAAAAATAAAAAATTAAACTAAAATAAAATAAATAAAAATCTAAACTAAACTAAAAAGTAAAATAAGCTTAAAAATACAAAACCTAAATAAAATAAAAACTAAACGTAAAATAAAAATAAAATAAACCTAAAATAAAATAAAATAAAAACTAAATAAAAACTTAAACCTAAAAAAAATAAACATAAAAATAAATAAAAAATGAAATGTAAACCCTAAACAAAAAAAAACCTAAACCTAAAATAAATAAAATAAACATAAACATAAACCTAAACTAAAATAAACTAAACCAAACTAAATAAAACCTAAACCTAAACCTAAACCCTAAACTAAATGAAATAAAATAAATTAAAAATAAACCTAAACCTAAAAATAAACCTAAAAGAAAAACCTAAAACCTAAACCTAAAAAAATAAAATAAAAACCTAAACCTAAACCTAAAAAAAACCTAAACATAAAAAATAAAATAAAAATAAAACTAAACTAAAAAATAAACTAAAACCTAAATGTAAACCTAAAAATAAACTAAAATAAAAAACCTAAACTAAAAAATAAACCTAAAATAAATAAACTAAACTAAATAAAAATTAAAAATAAACCTAAATAAAAAAATAAAAACTTAAATAAATAAAAAATAAACTAAATAAACTAAATAAGCCTAAACATACCAATTTATATAATTTTAAGAAAAAAAACCCTAAACTCTAAACCCTAAACCCTAAACCCTAAATCCTAAACCCTAAACCCTAAAACTAACCCTAAAACCTAAATCCAAGACCCTAAACCCTAAACTTGCAACCTCAAACCCTAATCCCAGAACACTAAACCCTAAAAAACCCCAAACCCTAAACCCTAAACCCTAAACCCTAAATCATAAACTAACCCTAAACCCTAAACACTAAACCCTAAACCCTAACCCTAACAGTAAATGCCCATAAACTAACCCTGAACCCTAAACCTTAAAAGCTCAAAACCCTAAACCGTAAAGCCTAAACACAAAACCCTAAACCCTAAACACTAAAACATAAACCTAAACCATAAACCCTAAAATGCTAAAACCCTAAATCCTAAAACCTTAAACCCTAAACCATAACCCTGAAAGCATAAACCCCAAAACCTTAAACTCTAAACATTAATCCCTAAACCTTAACCTTAAACCCTAAACCTAAACCTAAAGTAAATTAATAAATTAAATAATAAACCTAAATCATAAAACCTAATAAACTTAAACCCTAAGAATGTAATTAGCAGAAGAACATCACCAATGACTAGATCCGGCAGAGGGGTGAAGGCAAAAGCTATGGTTATGGCAGTGGTGGTGGGGAATCTGGAGTTCGGTGGATATGGAGGTGGTGGTCAAAGTAGTGGTGGTTATGGGAGGAGATGGAGGTTACATATGGTAGTGGAGGAGAGATCGGGAGATGATGGTGAATCACACTACTAGAGAGTCGGTGTTCGATGGGAACCGAGAGAAATCAAGAATGGTCGTGACCGCTACTTATGCAACTATGTCTTTATAGTAGAGGTTCTAGCTATCTGGTTTTGATTTACCTATGCATTTTTTTTTATCTTTATCATCAATTGTTTCTTAGAAAACTTGGTGTGTTAATTGGTTGATGAAATTGAAAAGAAGAAATGTTAAATCTAAATTTCTTCTGTGTTAAAAAAAAACCAAAACCCTAAATCCTAAACTAAAACATGAACCCTAGACCTAAAACCTAAACCCTAAACCCTAAACCCTTCACCCTAAAAACCTTAAACCCTAAATCCTAAACCCTAAACCGTAAACCCTAAACCCTAAACATTAAACCCAAAACCCAAAACCCAAAACCGTAAGCCCTAAAAACCTAAAAACTTAAACCTAAACTAAAATAAAACCTAATAATAAAATAAATAAATAAACCTAAACCTAAAAAAATAAAATAAAGAATAGAAAATAAAAATTTAAACAAAAACCTAAACCTAAACCTAAAAATAAAATTAAATAAAATAAAAATAAACTAAAATAAAATAAATAAAAATATAAAGTAAAATAAAAAATAAAATAACCCTAAGAATAAAAAACCTAAAAAAATAAAGACTAAATGTAAAATAGAAATAAAACAAACCTAAAATAAAATAAAATAAAAACAAAATAAAAACCTAAACCTAAAAAATAAAATTAAAAATAAAACCTAAAAATAAATAAAAAATAAAACCTAAACCCCAAACGACAAAAACCTAAACCTAAAATAAAATTAAAATAAACAAAAAAAAAATAATCCTAAACCAAAACTAAAATAAACTAATTTAAAATTAATACAACTTAAACCTAAACCTAAAATAAACTAAACTAAAACCTAAACCTAAACTAAATAAAATAAAATAAACTAAAGAAAAACTTCAACCTAAACTATAAAAATAAAACCTAAAAAGAAACCTAAAATAAAAACTGAAAACCTAAGCCTAAAAAAATAAAAATCTAAATTTAAACACTAAAATATAAATATAAAACCTAAACCTAAAAAAAATAAATTCTAAACCTAAAAAATAACATAAAAATAAAACTTAACCAAAAAATAAGCAGAAACCTAAACCTAAACCAAAAAACTAAACTAAAATGTAAAAACCTAAACTAAAATAAATAAACCTAAAATAAATAAACTAAACAACAACAACAACAACAACAACAAGCCTTAATCCCACTACATGAATCCTAATCCTATTATGTGTCAAATTCTCATTTAATTAATACTAAGATCATATACATTTAACCAAGTCTAAACCTTTCTTAACATAAAAAAATCTAATGCATCTACTCCTAAAAATATACGCTTTATGTGGAAACCATCTAAAATTCTCCCTAATCTTATCTATCACTAGCTAAACTTAACATACTCATTTTGCATTCTACATAAAACTCATCCAAGCATCCTCAAAATAAAACTTACTCTATGTTTCTCTAAAACATATAACCTTACCACCATAATTTTAAGTGGAACTATCACATAATAAAATGTATTCTCCACTTCAACCATCCAAAATACTAATAATATCTCCACCCTAAATAAATAAACTAAACTAAACAAAAAAATAAACCTAAATAAAAATAAAAAATATAAACAAAAATAAATTAAATATATACTAAATAAACTAAATAAACATAAACCTAATAGTTTACTTAATTACAAAAACCCTAAACCATAACCCCTAAACCCTATACCCTAAATCCTAAACCCTAAACCTTAAACCCTAAATCCTAAACCCTAAATCCTAAACCCTAAACCTTCAACCCTAAACCCTAAACCCTAAACCTACAACCCTAAACCCTAAACCATAAGAAACCCAAAACCCTAAACCATGAAAACCCTAAACCCTAAACTGACCTTAAACCCTAAACCCTAAATCGTAAACCTTAAAGACCTAAAACTTAAACCTAAAATTTAAAATACAAATAAAACTCAACTAAAATATAAAACTAGACCTAAACCTAAACCTAAAAAATAAACTAAAATAAAAAACCAAAACTTTAATAAATAAACTAAACTAAATAAAAATAAAAAACCTAAATAAAAATAAATAAAAAATAAACTAAAATAAATAAAAATAAACTAAGTAAACTAAACAAACCTAGACTTGCAGGTTTATTTATTTTTTTTTTTTTTTTGTAAAAGAAAACCCTAAACCCAAAAACTAACCCTAAACCATAAACCTACAACCCTAAACCCTAAACCCTAAAAATATAAACCCTAAAACCCTAAACCCTAAACCCTAAACCCTAACTCTAAACCCTAGATCCTAAACCCCAAACCCTGAACCTAAACCTAATGTAACTAAATTTAAAAATAAACCTAAACCCTAAGCCTACTAAACTAAAACTTAAAACTAAATCCTTAGAATGGGCAGAACTTGTTGGCAGGAACATGACCATCAACTAGGCTCAGCCTAGATCTAGCGGTGGAGGCGAAGGTGAAGGCGGTGGTTATCATAGTGGTGGTCAGGGATCTAGAGGTGCTAGTGGAAATGGAGGTGGTGGTTGGAGCAAAGGGTGGTTTGAGGCGAGGAGCGTGAGCTACAGCTTTGGTGGCGAGGGAGAGATTGGGATGTGATGGTGGATCCCACTACCGAGAGGTGGTGGTTCATGGGAACCGGAGAAACGGAATGACCAATCGATCTAGCTTATGAAACTGCAACATAAGGCAATTCTAGTTATTCAGGATTTTGATTTGCTCTATGCGTCATTTTTATCTATGTCATCGCTTGTGTCAGAATAGGTTTGTTACTTGGTTGATGAAATCAAAAAGAACAAATGTTGAATCTGAATTTTCTCTTTGTTAAAAAAAACCAAAAATCCTAAACACTAAACTATAACCTGAATCCTAGACCAATAATCGAAACCCTAAACCCTAAAAACCCTAAATCTTAAACCCTAAATATTAAACCCTAAATGCTAAATGCTAAACCCCAAACCCTAATCCCTAAACCCTAAATGCTAAACAGTAAACCTATAAGCTAAAAACCTAAACTTAAACTAAATAAAATATAAAAATAAAATAAATAAAAAAACTAAACCAAAATAAAATAAAAAAATAAATTAAATAAAAACCTAAACTAAAACTTAATTCTAAACATAAACCTAAAAAGAAAATAAAATTAAAATTAAAATTAAAATTAAAATAACATAAATAAAAGCCTAAACAAAACAAAAAAAACTAAATAAAATTAAAACTAAACCTAAAATAAAAATAAAAAACCTTAAATAAAATACAACAAAAACTAAATAAAAATTTAAAACTAAAAAAATAAACCCAAAAATAAAACTTAAAAATAAATAAAAAAAGAAAACCTAAACCCTAAACTAAAAAAAAAACTTAAACTTAAAATAAAAATAAAATAAACCTAAACCTAAACTAAAATAAGCTAAACTAAAATAATTAAAACCTAAAACAAAACCTAAACCTAAAGCTTAAATAAAATAAAATAAACTAAGAAATGTAAACCTAACCTAAAAAAACCTAAAACTAAAAAAATAAAATAAAAACCTAAAGCTAAACCTAAAAATAAAAAATAAAACCTAAACTTAAAAAATAAAATAAAAATAAAACTAAATTTAAAAAATAAACCTAAACCTAAACCTAAAATAAACTAAAATAAAAAACCTAAACTAAAATAAATAAACCTAAAATAAATAAACTATACAAATTAATAATAAGAAAAAAACTAAAATAAATAAACAATGAACGTAAATAAACTAAAAAAAACTAAAAATTAAAAAAAATAAAAAAAATCCCTAACCCTAAACCTACAACACTAAACCTTAAACCCTAAACCTTAAAACACTAAATGCTAAACCCTAAACCCTAAACCCTAAAACCCTAAACCATCAATCTAAATCCTAAACCCTAAACCCTAAACCCTAAAACATACAACCCTAAACCCTAAACCCTAAATCCTAAACCCTAAAAACCTAAAAACCTAAACCAAAACTAAATAAAACTTAAAATTTAAATAAATAAATAAACCTAAAACTAAATGAAATATAAAAAAAAAATAAAATAAAATACTAAACTAAAACCTAAACCTAAACCTAAACCTAAACCTGAATGTAAAAATAAAATAAAATAAAAAATAAAAGCTAAACTAAAATAAAATAAATACAAATTTAAACTAAACTAAAAAATAAAATAAACCTAAAAATAATAAACCTAAATAAAATAGAAACTAAACATAAAATAAAAATAAAATAAACCTAAAATAAAATAAAATATATATTAAATAAAAACCTAAACGTAAAAAATAAACCTAAAAATAAATAAAAAATAAAACATAAATTGTAAACTAAGAAAAAACCTAAACCTAAAATAAAATAAAATTAAAACCTAAACCTAAACTAAAATAAAATAAACTAAAATAAATAAACTAAACCTAAACAGTAAACCAAATAGAATAAAATAAACTAAAAATAAACCTAAACCTAAACTGAAAAATAAAACCTAAAAATAAACCTAAAAGAAACACATAAAACCTAAACCAAAAAAATAAAAATAAAACCCTAAACATAAAAAATAAATAAAATAAAACTAAACTAAAAAATAAATTAAGCTAAAAATAAAACTAAACATAAACCTAAACCTAAAAAATAAACATAAATAAAATGCCTAAGCTAAACTAAATAAATTAAGCTAAATAAAAATAAATAATAAACCTAAATAAAAAAAATAAAATAAACTAAAATATATGAAAATTAAACTAAATAAATTAAATAAACCTAAACCTACAAGTTTACTTGATTTAGAAAAAAAAAACCCCTAAACCCTACACCCTAAACCTATAACACTAAGTCTAAAAATAATACATTACCTAAACCTAAAAACAAAAATAAAAATAAAACTTAACTAAAACCTAAACTTAAACCTAAACCTAAACCTAAAAAATAAACTAAAATAAAAAATTTAAACTAAAATAAATAAACTAAACTAAATAACATTAAAAATAAGAAATAAAATAAACTAAAATAAATAAAAAAATAAACTAAATAAACCTAAACCTATAAGTTTACTTAATTTAAAAAATAAATAAAATTTAAAAATTTAAAAAATAACCTAACCCTAAACCTTAAACCCTAAACCTACAATACTAAACCCTAAAGCTAAAAACCCTAAACCCTAAACCCTGAAACCCTAAACCCTAAACCCTAAATCATACACCCTAAAACCTACAACCCTAAACCATAAATCCCAAACCCCAAACTTGAAACCCAAAATCCTAAACTCTAAAAGTCTAAAAAACTAAAACTAAACTAAATAAAACTTAAAAATAAAATAAATAACTAAACCTAAACCTAACTAAAATAAAAAATAAAATAAAATAAAAATCTAAACTAAAACTAAGACCTAAACCTAAACATAAACCTAAACCTAAACGTAAAAAGAAAATAAAATAAAAAAATAAAAACTAAACTAAAATAAAAAAATAAAAACCTAAACTAAATGAAAAAATAAAATAAACCTAAAAAAACCTAAATATGATAAAAAAAATAAATGTAAATTAAAAACAAAATAAACCTATAAATAATACAAAATAAAAACTAAATAAAAACCTAAACGTAAAAAATAAACCTAAAAACAAATAGAAAATAAAACCTAAACCTTAAACTAAAAAAAATGTAAACCTAAAATAAACAAAATAAAAATAAACCTAAACCTAAACTAAAATAAACTAAGCTAAAATAAATGAAACCTAAACCTAAACCTAAAATAAACTAAACCTAAACCCTAAACAAAGTAAAATAAAATAAACTGAAAATAAACCTAAACCTAAACTAAAAAATAAAACCTAAAAATAAACCTAAAAGAAAAACCTAAAACTTAAATCTAAAAAAATAAAATAAGAACCTAAACCTAAATCTAAAAAATAAAATATAAAACCTAAACATAAAAAATAAAATAGAAATAAATCTAAACTAAAAAATAAACATAAACCTGAAAAAAAACTAAAATAAAAAACCTAAACTAAAATAAATAAACCTAGAATAAATAAAGTAATCTAAATAAATATAAAAAATAAACCTAAATAAAAATAAAAACTAAAATAAACTAAAATAAATAAAAAATAAATTAAATAAACTTAAACCTACCAATTTACTTAAGTTAAAAAGTAACCCTCAACCCTAAACCCTAAATCCTAAACCCTAAGCCCTAAACCTACAACCCTAAAATCTATAACCTAAATCCTAAACCCTAAACCCTAAAAAACCCTAAACTAACCCTAAACCTTAAATCCTAAAGCCTAAACTCTAAACCCTAAACCCTAACCCTAACCCTAAACTTTAAACCCTAAATCGTAAACCCCCTATACCCTAAAATCATAAACCCTAAACCCTAAACACTAAAAACTTTAAACCCTAAAGCCTAAAGAAACCCAACTAACCTAACCTAACTAACCTAACCTAACCCTAAACCTAAAGCTCTAAAAACCCTATACCCTAAACCCTAAATCTAACCCTAAACCTTAAACTAAAATCCTTAAACCCTAAAACTCTAAACCCTAAACCCTAACCCCAAACCCTAAACCCTGAAAGCTTAAATCATAAAACCCTAAACACTAAACCCTAAATCCTAAACCCTAAACTCTAACCATAAACACCAAACCCTAAACCTAAACCTAAAGTAACTTAATAAATTAAAAAATAAACCTAAACCATAAAACCTAATAAACTTAAACCCTAAGAATGGGAACCTGATGAATATCAAAACCAGCTTGATCTGTGGTGGAGTCGCTGAGGCATTGGTTATCATAATGGTGGTGGGTGATCTAGAGGTGCTGGTGGATATGGAGCAGTGATGGTTGTGGAGGCCGAAGGAGCGACGAAGTTACAGCCACGGTGGTGGATCACGCTACTAGAGAGCTGGAGTGGTTCAGATGGGAACTAGAAAAAGAATGATGACTGCCACTAAGGAACTATGTCTTTATAGTAGAGATGATTTTAGCTATCTAGGGTTTTTAATATGCTCTATGCGAGCTCATTTTTTATTTGTGTCATCGCTTGTGTCTTAGAAAACTTGGTGTGTTACTTGGTTGAGAAAATTGAAAAGAAAAAATATTGAATCTGAATTTGCTCTCTGTTTAAAAAAAACCCTAAACCCTAAACTAAAACCTGAACCTTAGACCTAAAACATAAACCCTAAACCCTAAACCCTAAACCCTAAACCTTAAACCCTAAAAACCTAATCCTAAACTAAATAAAACCTAATAATAAAATAAATAAACAAACCTAAAAAAATAAATAAATAAAATAAAACATAAATGAAAAATTAAACCTAAACCTAAAAGAAAAATAAGATAAAAATAAAAATTAACTAAAATAAAATAAATACTTAAACTAAACCAAAAAATAAAATAAAACTAAAAATAAAAAACCTAAATAAAATAAAAACTAAAGGTAAAATAAAAAAAAATAAACCTAAAATAAAATAAAAACTAAATAAAAACCTAAACTTAAAAATAAAACCTAAAAATAAATAAAAAATAAAACCTAAACCCTAAAGTTAAAAAAAAACCTAAACGTAAAATAAAATAAACCTAAACCTAAACTCAAATAAACTAAACTAAATTAAATAGAACCTAAACCAAAACTTAAAATAAACTAAACCAAAACACAAACCTAAACCTAAACTAAATAAAAGAAAATAAACTAAAAATAAACCTAAACTTAAACAAAAAATAAAACCTAAAAGTAAACCTAAAATAAAAACTTAAAACCTAAACCCAAAAAAATAAAATAGAAACCTAAACCTAAACCTAAAAATAAAAATAAAACCTAAACATAAAAAATATAAAAATTAAATTAATCTACAAAATAAGCATAAACCTAAACATAAACCAAAAAATAAACAAAAATAAAAAGCCTAAACTAAAATAAATAAACTAAACTAAATAAAAACAAAAAATATACCTAAATAAAAATAAAAAATAAAATAAACTAAAATAAATAAAAAATAAACTAAATTAAATAAATAAACTTAAACCTAATAACTTAATAAACCCATAAACCATAAATCCTAAAACTAAACTAACCATAAACCTAACCTAAAAAACTAAACCTAAACTTAAATTTAAACCCTAAACCTAGCTAAACCTAAATAAAACCCTAAAATCAAACTAAACCTAAACTCTAAACTATAAATACTAAACTCAAACCTAAACCCTAAACCTAAACCTAAACCCATAAATCATAAACCTAAACCACTAACTCAAACCTAAACCTAAACCCTAAACCTAAACTATATTCAAACTAAACTAAAGTTTAAACTAAACTTAAACTAAACCCTAAAAAACCCCTAAACCCTAAACCATAAATCCTAAACCCTAAACCCTAAACCCTAAACTCTAAACCCTAAACCCTAAAAAACTAAAAATCTAAACTTAAACTAAATAAAACCTAATAATAAAATAAATAAATAACTTAAACCTAAATAAAATAAAATAAAATGAAAACCTAAACCTGAACCTAAAAATAAAATAAAATAAAAATTAAAAATAAACTAAAATAAATTAAATAAAAATCTAAACTAAACTAAAAAATAAAATAAACCTAAGTATAAAAAACATAATTAAAAATAAAACTAAACATAAAATAATAATAAAATAAACCTAAATTAAAATAAAAAACTAAATAAAAACCTAAACCTAAAAAAAACCTAAAAATAAAACCTAAACCCTAAACTAAAAAAAAACTTAAACCTAAAATAAAAATAAAATAAACCTAAACCTACACTAAAATAAACTAAACTAAAATAAATAAAACCTAAACTTAAACTTAAAATAAGGTAAAGCTAAAACTAAACATAGACTAAATAAAATATAATAAACTAAAAATAAACCTAAATCTTAACTAAAAAATAAACCCAAAAATAAATGTAAAATAAAAACCTAAAACCTAAACCTAAAAAAATAAAATAAAAACCTAAACCTGAAAATAAAAAATAAAATGTAAACCTAATAAAATAAAATAAATATAAAACTCAACTAAAAAATAAACCAAGACTTAAAAAATAAACTAATATAAAAGAACCTAAACTAACATAAATAAACTTAAAATAAATATACTAAACTAAAAAGAAAATTAACTAAATAAATCAAAACCTATCGGTTTACTTTTTTTTTTAAAAAAAAAAATCCTAAACCCTAAACCCTAAACCCTATAGGTGGTCATTTTTTATCTATGTCATCGCTTGTGTCTTAGAAAATTTTGGGTGCTACTTGGTTGATGAAATTGAAAAGAATAAATGTTGAATCTAAATTTGTTCTCTGTTAAAAAAAAATCTTAAACCCTAAACCCTAAAATAAACCATAAACCCTAAACCTAAATCCTAAAGCCTAAACCCAAAAACCTAAACCCTAAAATAACCCTAAACCTTGAAATGCTAAAAACCAAAACCTAAACTAAATAAAACCTAAAAAAATAAAAAAAATAAAAAACATAAACCAAAATAAAATAGAAACCTAAACTAAAACCTAAACCTAAACTTTAAAAGAAAATAAAATAAAAAATAAAAAATAAACTAAAATAAAATAAATAAAAACCTAAACTAAACTAAAAAATAAAAATCTAAATAAAATAGAAACTTAACCTAAAATAAAAAAAATAAAAACTAAATAAAAACATAAACCTAAAAAATAAAACTTAAAAATAAATGAAAATAAAACCTAAACCTTAAACTAAAAAAAACTAAACCTAAAATAAAAATAAATAAAATAAAATAAAATAAACCTAAACTTAAACTGAAATAAACTAAAATAAAATAAATAAAACCTAAACCTAAACCTAAAATAACCTAAACCTAAATCTAAACATAAAGTAAATAAAATATGATAAACTAAAAATAAACCTAAACCTAAACTAAAAAAATAAAACAAAAAAAAACCTAAATTAAAATCCTAAAAGCTAAACTTAAAGAATTAAGATAAAAGCCTAAACTTAAACCTAAAAATAAGAAATAAAACCTAAACATAACAATAAAATAAAAATAGAACTCAACTAAAAAATAAATCTAAACCTAAAAAATAAACTAAAATAAATAAACTTAAAATAAATAAACTAAACTAAATAAAAATATAAGATAAAATAAAGTCAAGTAAATTAAAAATAAACTAAATAAACTAAAACCTTCGAGTTTACTTAATTTAAAATAAAAAATAGAAAATAAAAATAGAAAAAATAGACCCTAACCCTAAAACTAACCCTAAACATTGAACCCTAAATCCTAACACTAAACCCTAAACTTACAACCCTAAACCTACAACCCTAAACCCTAAACCCTAAAACCATAAACCCTAAACCTTAAACCCTAAACCCTAAACCCTTAAATTGTAAACCCTAATCACTAACCAAACCTTAAAACCTACAACCCTAAACCATAAACCCCAAACCCTAAACCTTAAGCCATAAACCCTAACCTAACACTAAACCTTAAACCCTAAACCCTAAACTAACCCTAAAGCCTAAGAATGGGCATAACCTTGATGACAGGAACATCATTGTCAACTAGGCTTAGTCTTGATCTAACGGGGGAGGCAAAGGTGGAGGCGATAGTTATCTTAGTTATGGTGGGGGATCTGGAGGTGGTGGTCAAAGCAGTGGTGGTTATTGAGGTAGGTGGAGTAATGGAGGTTACGGCTGTGGTGGTGGTAGAGGGAGAGATCAGGGATATGATGGTGGATCCTACTATTTGAGAGGCAGGGTGGTTCTGATTGAAACTGGAGGAACTGAAGAATGACCATTCCAATCTGCTGCTTATGGAACTATGTCTTTATAGTAGAAAAAGTTCTACTTTTCTAAGGTTTTTAATTTGCTTTATGGGTGTTCATTTTTTATCTATATCATCCCTTGTATCATAGAATACTTAGGATGCTACTTGGTTGATAAAATTAAAAAGAAAAATTGTTGAATATGAAATTGTTCACTATTAAAAAAACCTTAAATTCTAAACCCTAAACTCTAAACTAAAACTAAACACTAAACCTAAAACCTAAACCCCAAACCCTAAACCTTGTATCCTAAAAACTCTAAACCCTAAACACTAAACATTAAAGCTTAAACCATAAACCCAAAACCCAAAACCCTAAACCCTAATCCATAAAACTCTAAACCCTAAACCCTAAACCCTAAACCCTAAAACAATAAATGCTAAACCCAAAAACCAACAACCCTAAACCTTAAACCCTAAAGCCGAAACCCTAAACCCTAAACACTAAACTAACCCTAAACACTAAACTAACCCTAAACCCTAAATTAACCCTAAACACTAAACCCTAAACCTTGAATAAAGATACCATTAGGAGTAGATCTAAAGAGTGACCTAATCCTAACATAGTTATGGTGGCTAAAGAAATGTCTTTAGGAGACTTTATTTTGATTATTAGAGATTTAAATACCCTAAACCCTAACCCTAAATCATATTATAATAACAAATATTATAGTATAATTTAACATCATATATTTGACCATGTAGTGATGTGTTTTTGTATGTAAAAAGATGTTTCGAAATGTTTTACTATATTATGGTATTATGCCCTATAGTCTATATTAATATAAATCATAAATATATTAATTTAATAAATCACATAATGAAATTTGTTAAATTTGAAGGGGGAATTAGGTTGTAGTACCAAAGGTGTGCTACACCACTTGTAGTATAAAAAGTAAGATTTTATGTTCAAAATATATATTATATGTTGTAGCATAGTATAACATCATATATCACAATATTTTGTTCTGTAAATTTTAAATTCTTTTAGTATTTTACAATCATGCAGTCAAGCCTACACTAGTATTGTTTATAAAAATGTTGATTTAGACTTTAAAATGGTGGAATTTGGCCAAATTCATAATAGGTAGATCTCGGCATCATTAAATATTATTTCAATTTAAAATATGTAACTGATACGACTAAAATATATAGTTTCTTATTATTTAGACTAATTTTATGATTTTTTTTTATCTTAAGCAATCCCTTGTGATGTGATATGCAATATAATATAATATAATATGTTATAGTGTAATATAATATATGACGATAACATGGAGTGTAGCATCATGCATTATAATACTATTATTATTATTTATTTGTTAGCATATTTTAGTTTCTTATAGTATGATGTAGTAGAGTTTGTCTTGGTATAATGCATAAAAATATTGATTTATAGGCTGACATGATGGGATTTGGCCAAATTTAATGTAAGCTTTAGGAAACATCATTGGGGGTGTGCTATGGTGTGTCATTTAATCTAAATAATGGAATTTTGCATCCAAAATAAATGTTCATTTTTCAACCAAATTTTATAAATTTTTTACTTAAAGTGATTCATTTAAGGTGTAATGTAAGATAATATATTATATGAAAGCATACAAAAATATAATGTACATAACAATATAACTTAACATATATATGAATGTGGTGGTGGTGTGTTACTAAATGTTATTGTACATTTCAGTATTTTTAGTTTTGTTATAATACATTGGGTCAAAACTCACAAAAATGTGAATTTGAAGGTTGAGATGGAAGAATTTGGCCAACTTCATAGCACACACCAAAAATCAACCCTAAATTATTCTATTTTGTACCATTTCTAATAAAAAAAAATAACAATTTTACATCCAAAATGAACATTATTCATATTTTGAGAAAATTTTGTTATATGCTTTTTTCATGTGATTCTAATGAGGTGTAATTTTAGAAAATATATTATATTACAATAAATTATACTATAACATCATATATTATAATATAATATAGTGTGTTAATTCACACTATAATATGTGTAGCATGCTATTGTATTGTTAGTTTGAGCTTGCACCATCACAAATCATAAAATGTTGATTACAATGTTGAGATGATGTAATTTGAATGAATACATTATTAGGCTTTTGGTTGAAGTATTAAAGGTGTGCATAAAAGAAGAAATAAGATTTGGTGAGAATTCCATGTTAAGGACATGGAGGGAGATCCATTAGGGGATCACACATGCATTGGACATGACATGTGAGGGATCTATGTCGAGGGCGTAGAAGAAAAAAATTTGTTGGGGATAACATTTCAATTTGATTTGATTATATGACTTGTGGAAAGAAGATTCATTGGGGAAAATAATCTATAATCCGCTAGGGATTAAAATCGAGTCGACTCTAATTTGTATTTTTTTTAATTTATGTGGAGGCATATCTAATAGAGATATGGGCTTGAGTCCACTGGGGATCAGGTATATGAACCTTTCACTAGGGAAGCAAGTTGGGATATCTATTGGGGATTGGGATTTGAGTTTGATTTCATAGAATTGTTTGGGGATGTATCCACTAGGAATAAGAGTTTGGTTGGATTTCTTTGATTTAGACTATATTGGGGGAGTTGGTTTAATTTGGCTCAACTGGTGAGGTTGGTTTTGAATTTGATTTATTTGCTTGACTTATTTATATATGATTTGAGCTCCACTGGGGAAAAGGGTGTGATTTAACTCTACTGGGGAAAGTAAGATTGGGTTTAATTTAATATTAATTAATGTATGGACCCTGTTGGTGTGCAATGGACCAACTAAGAAGGAGCTATATCACCTTTGACCTGCCTCAAGTTTACAAATCCAAATGCATAGTCTACCGGCTGCGGGGTAGAGCTAGCCAACCTAAGGGGTTGCCTTTCAATGTGCAACGACTGTGCTAGGAAGAAGGCATAGCAGACTTACATCTTTCAAAGCGAGGGACAACCATTGGGGTGACCTGTTGGATGCACAAAAAAGTGAACCTGACCTAGGGTGACTACTGAGTGAATGTCGCAGGAAACTTATGTTAACTCAAAGTAGTCTAGAAAAATTTTATCTTAGTTTTATGTGATTTGATATGATTTGTTTGGTTTAGTTTGATTTTGAATTGAGGGCATATCCGCTGGGGATGTGAGCTCAGTCAAATTTAAAAGATTTAATTTATGGACCATGTCAGTGTGTGATGGACCCATGAGAAGGGGCTATATCGAACGTATCCTATCTAAAATTTACAAATCCAAATGGATAGTCTACTGGCTGTGGGTAGAGCTAGCCAATCTAAGGGGTTTCCTTTCAGTGTGCAATGACTGTGCTACAAAGAAGGCATAGTAGACTTACATCTTCTAAAGGAGCGAAAAACCACTAGGGTTACCTATTGGTTGCACAAGAAATTGAATCTAACTTAGGGGAGACTATAGAGTGAATGTCGCTGAGTAATTATATCAACTCAAGAGTAAGCAGGCGATTCCAATAGGGAGATTTGCTAACACTGCCCTAAACATAGACTGTCTTCTTGAGAAAAAGTACCGCTAGTGGTGTCCTCCTAATCCATAAGTGAATATATATTTTGTTTATATATTTGTGTGGACCCTTTTGGTGTGCGAGGGACCAAACTAAGAAGGATCTATGTCGACCTTGACCTATCTCAGATTTAATGGACCATGGGAGATTATGCACATCCATAGGACAGATTCTCTAGAAACATCGACCATGTCATGAGATACTGTAATGGATTGATCCTAGAGATTAAGTTCACCTTATGAGGAAGCATGTAGTGTTGTAGCTTTTGGGATGCAAAGATTAAACCTAAAAAATGCTTCTCAATGGATGGATAATTAGCCTCAGCAGGGATTAGTTGATGGCTGAGGTAGTAGAGTGCATTTTCTTTGCCTTCATCATTGACTTGGGCCAACAAAGCACTAAGGGAGTCATCTAATGTAGTAGTGTAAAGTATGAGCGGTTTACTTGGGATAAGGGCTGGTAGAATCAATGACATCATTAGGTATTTCTTGATGTCTTCGAAGGCATGCTCACACTTTTTAACAAGTGTTGAGAATAGCTAACATCTTCCTAATAAATTGGATAGAAAGCATCATAGATACGCTAATCATCCTTGTAATGATCTGAGTTGAGTTTAACTTTTAGGTGGTGTCAATTCTAATATCACCTTGATCTTCTCCGAAATGATTTTGATTCCTTGGTGTCGAACAATAAACCAAAGGAATTTTTTTGAACCTACTCTGAATGCACACTTCAGGGGATTCATTTTGAGGTTAAATGGTCTTAACTATTCAAAAATTACTTTCAAGTCAAAGAGATGTTCTTCTTTTTCTCTATTTTTGACTACGAGATCATCAACATAGCACTTGACTTGATGATGCATGAGTTCTTCGAAGATTCGAGTTATTGCCCACTAGTATGTAGCATCGACATTTTTAAGGCTGAAAGGCATGACCTCATAGCAATAGATTCTTCTTCTTCCATCTTCAGGGGCCATCTTTATTTAGTTATATCTAGATGAGCCATCCATTAAAGAGAAGATTGCATGAGATGAAGCAATGTCCACCATCAGCTCCGAGATTGGAAGTGGAAATTCATTTTTTGGACATGCCTTATTTAAATCCATAAAATTGACATATATGTGAATTTGGCCATTCTTTTTCTTAACAAGGATGATGTTGGCTAACAGGGTTATTTTTCTTCGGATGAAGCCGATTGATCGGTTCTTGACTTCATAAATTACCTGTTGTTCTATGTCTAATCGCATGCATCTAAGAGCTTGCTTGATAGGGTTAGCAGTAGGCTCTATTACTAGTTTATGGACCACTACGTTAGGATCCAATCCAGGCATCTCTTCATAACTCCATGCAAAGCTATCATTAAACTAAATCAATTTCCTAACTAAGTCATTAATTTCAATTTCATTTAATTAAGAACTGACGTATGTCGATCGTGGATCTTCTTCAGTTCCTAAGTTGATTTCCTTGAGCTCGTTGATGGTTGACGTGATCTCTTCTTTGAACTCTAGTGATGCATCTTTGATTTCAAAATCATCTAGATCACCAATGTTTCTAAGCATCGCTCTTCATATGAGTAAATTTGATTTGAAAAAAACTTATTAGATTCCAAATGATTTGTGATGACTAAGTAGTAATTGTCATCATCAACTAGACCCACTGTACTGAATTCTAGTCTTGGTCTTGGTTAAGAGCTTTTGCATTTGTTCCTCCATATTCTTTCTAAGTAGTCTGACCTATGCTTTGACCAAGTATGTGGGATTAACCCTTTCTTTGCTAAATTATGAACACAAAGCAAGTACCAATCAAAAGGTAATTCTATTAAATCTTTATATGAATCATCCTCTAGTTCTACATCAACTTATTGACTTGAGAATGATGCTCCCAGAAAGAACCTCTGAGTCTTCACACCTGTAGATAACTTAGGGGCTTCCTAAACTACCAAACCCTCAACTTTTTTAGAGAAAAGTGTGGTTATAGCTAAGGTTCCCAACTGATGCCTAACTATTTCACTTATAGACTTGGATACACTTATGCTATGCTTTGGAGTCCAGTCTTCATCGCTATCTGGCTCAAGTGTCACCTCCAAAGGAATCTATTGCTGAAAAGAGCTGGTTGGTGTGCTAACCATATAAGACTCATCTTATAAACTAGATTCTAAGTCTATATGGATAATAAGTGTGATCCTAATAACTGGGACATATCTTTTATTAGGTGGCCAATAAGGAGGTTTTTCACCCCTAGGACTACCTCTAAATTGCCTCTTCCTCTTCCTGGTGGAGATCAAGTCATCCTGTATGTTGAATAAGTTGCATCCTGGGACCTCCCAACTATAAATGGCTTGAGATCTCTTTTCACACAATAGATGATCCCACCCCTCACAAACTTCATACACTGATGTAGAGAGAATGGAACTATATTGTTCTCATGAATCCATAGTCTCCCAAGAAAAGTGTTAAAAGATGTATTAGAGTCTATAATGTGAAACTTTGCTTCATTCTTCCAATCATCTATCTCCAATGGCAACACTATGGAGCTAAAATGTGAAACTTTGCTTCAGCCTGTTGACCTCACTTTTAGAGTGAAGATTCAATCTTCCCATCTTAGACTTAGGAGTCTTCTAGACACTAAGGCTTTCCTAGTCATAAGACTTCTAAAAATTAGGGAAACAACTAACCGAAACCTTACAACTTAGAAGGGTTCACCATAGGATTAGGTTATGCCTTAGGGATTATGATAATCAACCTACCCATCCAATCCATGTGCACCTTTTCAAACCATACATTCAAGTCAAATTCAAAACCAAATTATGATTGAAGCCCATGATCAAATCCAAACTTGAAACCCATTCACTGGCCATATGATCTATCCCATGGACTTACCAAAATTTTAATCCAAATCAATCCAAAATCAATTGATTTTCTCATAATCAATTTATATCTTCAATCATCTTTCTAAATATAAATCAAATGTAAATTCAAATGATCAAAACTAAATCAAACTAAATCAAATTAAATCAAAACCCTTCCTAAGCCGTATGACCTATCACATGGACTTAGCTAAATAGTAATCCAAATCAAGTCAAAATCAATTTATTTTCTCACAAATCAATCATATTTTCAATCATATTTACAAATTTAAATGAAATATACATTTAAATCATCAAAACTAAATCAAACCAAATCAAAATCCAAACCTAAGCCACATGACCCAACTCTTTAGACTTAGCCAAATTCGTTCATTCTAAAACCCAAATTCAATTGATTTTCTCATGAATAAATCATACCCTTCAATTATTTTCACAAATATAAATGAAATCTACAATCATCAAGCCATACCAAAATCAACCCAAGTCAAACTCAACTTAACCCTTTTTACTTGAAATGTTCAACTGAACTAAAACCCATTTTAAACCAAGTCAATTGCAATTGAATTTATATATGAATCCCAAATCCATATATAAACTCAACTAAATCAAATTCAACCCAAAATTAAGCCAACTAAACCCAATTGGTCCACTTGACCCAAAGTCACCAAATTGACCTATTTGAGCTAAGTTCTAATCCTTCCCAAATTGGATTGAACCAAGCCCATCAAAATCTGACATCATTATTATTGAGGTTGATCAATTTTCACCAATTGGGTCAAACCAAGTCAACTTGGTCATTTGACCAGTCAAACCCTTAACCCATATGAACCCAAACTAGCAACCTAAGCCAAATACCTTGAAACCAATGATTCATACCAAATGAAAATCAATATTTGAATATGACTTGACCTTCAATTAAGTCAAACTAAACCCAATTGGGTCTCTTGACTCAAGTTGACCCAAATTGACTTAAAAGACCAAATTAGGTCAAATCAAAATATAAACCAGATTGTTTGCAATCAATGGCTCAAGTTTATTCCAAATCGATTATTGAACTTTACCAAAGCCATGATTGGACCTAATTGAACCCAACTTTGCTACTCAGCCCAAATTGACCAATGTTTCAAGTTGGCCAAAATCAAAACCAAATCCAAATTAATTGAAACCAAAGCCTACAATCATCTTCAATTGGTTAACTAAACCAAAACCAACACCAAACCCAAGCCATTTTGGCTAATTTGGTCAAATTGATTAACTTAACCCATTCGACCAAAATGAATTCAAATGAGTCACAATCAAATCTAAGCCAAACTAAACCAAACTATTTGAACCAAAACATCCCAAATGATCATATGAACTTGAATCAACCCTTGGTTTGACCCAATTTAACCAATTGGTCAACTTGATCTGACCTAACCTAATTTGACCTAAATGAGTCCAATTGAGCCAAACCTAACCAAATCGACTCAAATTGACTTGAAATTTGGGCTATGCCACTTTTGGCTCATTTCAAATCTGCCCAAATCAAATCCAATGCCAAATGATCATTTTACCCTTAGGTTAAAGGCATCACATGAGATAAATCACCCATGTAAGTGGTCATTTCCATTCTCTGGCCACTTGGTACTCTCCCAATGGTCCACCTAGGCACCTAAGACACTGCCCAACCTGATCCAATCGGTGGTTGGGTCGGCCATGACCCATGGGAGGTGAAATCACCTCACCCTCCCCATTAGAGCATTTGAAACCCATAGGACACCCATGATTCCTCCTTTGCAACCACCTTCACACCTTCAACCAACCAAGCTGAGCCAACTCACCACCTTCCTGCCACCCATGACTCGTTGAGTTGGCCAGATAGCCACTAGAAGACAAACATGATCCCACCATCCGATCAAGATGAAGGGGGGGGTATACACCCCCTTGTTTCCACTCAATCACACCCAAAAATCATTCCTCAAACCCAAGAACTACCCAAGATGAGCCATTATAGCCATTTCCTAAACTCCCAAGCTCATTCCTCAATCAAAAAAATACCCATTATCATCCGTCCAGAAATAGGACACTCCCATTTCCAACCTAACTTTACAATTTCTCCATCAAACTCAAATTAAGTGTGCACTTTCCCTAGGCCTCGTTGAGCAAGAACGAGCCATATCCCAAGCTTCCCAAGCACCGGAGGTAGGACAACGATCAAAGTAGAACTCCAAATCATTGCATCATGGCCTTTTGAGTGAACGTTGAGGAATTAATCTTATTACTGCTCAACAGGGCTTCGTATCTACTAGATGAAGCTTCCACAATCATTCAAGCCATCGATCTTGAGCTCTGACAAAGCATGCTTCCAAAATTAATCCTTAGGGAAAAATGGGTTGGAGCTTTTCAAAAAAAAAACTTGCATCTCATGTGATCTTGACTGTTGGATCCCCTCTGATTGATGTCGTGAAGGTGTGGGATCCTTTTGGAGTTGATCCGAGCTCGAGTAAGCTTGGATCAAGTGAGCAATGGCAGACAGACTCCATTCTCCTTCACTCACGTGATGTTAGATCACGCATTGTCCATTCCACATTATCGAAATGGACAGTCGTGATTAGATCTGTTAGATCGATCTGATCTAATATTATTAAGTTATGGGATTAATCATAGTTGTTCAATCTTAGATCGGATGGTGGAAGAGAAAGCAGCCGCAATTAGCAGTAAAAGGATAAGTTTTAAGTAACAAATCACGCAGTGCCACGTGGAAAGCATGGTGGGTCAGTGTGCCACATGGTTCTAATAGGATTAGGCTTTAATTATGCTTAATTAATTATTTTTAATGGCTTAAACTTCTAAAAATCATAAAAAGACATAGAGAAATAAAAAAATGCAAATAAATACTCATTTTAAAGGTATTTCAGAGGAGAATTAATTAAAAATAATCTTAACTAATTTTGAATAGTAATTAAGGTTTAATTACAAAATTAATTTGCTTAATTACTCCTTAATTACTTGAGTAATTAATCCCAAATTTTGTTGGTTAATTTAATAGGATGACCTCTACCTCCCATGATTTTCTTGGGATTTATTGCTCACTTAATTAGGAAAATTGACTAATTAAACCTTAATTACTCTTTTAAGTTAATTAATGATTAATTAATCACATGAATACTAATAAATTGATTAATTAAGTTTATTAATCATTATTCAACATTAAGTCAACTAAGGAATAGGGTTGGGACCCCTTTCCCTAAGATTATTTCTCCTTTTTTTAAAATAAAATTAATTAAGATTTAACTAATTAATTAAATCACTTAATTAAATTCAAATCATAATCACATCAGCACTCAATTAATTAAAGCATGGGGTAGATCTTTAGGTGTTTAATAACCTAAAGGAGTTTAATGAAATTATGGTTAGTCCATATGGGTGTGAAAATCATAAGAGTAATTAATTAAGTTCGTTAATTTAATTAACTATTAATCATAAGCTAATTGCATTAGGCCCCTTTTATTTCCTAGGATCATTACAAATTTATTTTTCAAGCATATCATGTTGGCTCATAATTATTTTGTTAATTACTTTAATGTGATAGATAAAAATAATTAATTCATCTAATTAAGGGTTCAACTTAATTAACCCATAAAATCAACTTAATTACATTTCTTTAAATTAAATAATATCATTAATGTGGGAATGGGTTTAAAATAGCAAGTTATGATTTCTATTCTCTTCTTTAAATCAAATCAAATCTAAAACTTAATTAATGAAGAAGCTTTGGTTTGCTTTAAATAATCTTATTTGATTTGATTGTCCTTAAGAACTAGTTTGGTTGAATGAATCATATGCTTATATTTGAATGAATCACATGCTTAATAACTAGTTTGGCTAAATGAATCACATGATTTCTATGAATGTTGAGTTCTCTTTCCTCTATTCATGTGTTGATTTATATAATATTGAATGGTAATGGGTATATAGTCTGGACATCCCGAGAACGCGAGGCTTTAGCTAGCCCTAAGGAGGTCATTTGATTACCTCACTTCCCTAGTTTAATAATGGCACGTACCCATTTGATTTCATTCTTATGTATTTCAACATTAGAATTTGGATAGAAATTTAATAAATATATATAAATGATTCAATCAAATAAAAATATATAATCTTTGAATGGTTTTCTTTCCCTCATTTATGTATACATCCATGCGTGTCCAAGAAAAGCAAGTATACAGTCTAGACATCCCAGGAATATGAGGCTTTAGTTAGCCTTAAGGAGGTCACTTGATTTCCTCACTTCTCTAGTTTAACAATGACACATACTTGCCTATAACTTTTTTCATGTATATGTATATGTGATTAGTGAATGAAAGTACCATTTTACATTAAATTTTCATGCATTCATAATTGACTAAGTGGCTGAATTAATTAGCCCTATGAATTACAGCTTACTTCCTATGTTCATGTATATGAATTTACATATGTTTGAATGCATATGAGTATATAGTCTAGACATCCCGAGAATACGAGGCTTTAGCTAGCTCCAAGGAGGTCATTTGATTACCTCACTTCCCTGGTTTAACAATGGCACATGCCCATCTAATTTCATTCTTATGTCATTTTTGTATAAGAATTTGGATAAAGTTTTAAATTATTATTTTTAAATAATTCAATCAAATAAAATATAAATTCTCATCATACACATACATTCATCATTAAGTGTGCTAAAATATGTTGCATGTATAGATACACTTAGGATTAAATCATATGCATGTTACATTTGATGGAAAGGAATTATTTAATATATGTCATGTGGTAAAAATTCAATTAAATTAATCTTAAGATGCCTTTCATTTTGAATATGATTATTTAAAGTGAACCTTAACTTTGGATTAATTAAATCATTTAATAAGCCATTCACTAAAGAGAACTAAATCAAATTAATGTACTTTAGAAAGTGACTTAAGGTAGGGATGAAATAGGGAAATCCTCTTTTCCTCTCTTTATAACACTTAGTTGCTAAGTGTAATAAAATGAAATAAAAGAAAACACATTAAAATTCTCAAATCAATTAAACTGCTCACGTGAAATCAACCTTTCATGTTAAATTGAATCCTTCTTAACTTAGAAAATACAACATTATTGTCTTACAAGACTTACCACACAAGCCTTAATACACATATTAGAATTAAGTAACCACTTCTAACTCTAAGTTAGGATGGTGTACGATGTGATGTATGATTTATTTTATGATGCATTATTTTAGATTTGATGTTAGGGTGTATGCTTCATAGACTGGATGATAGGCCAATAATACCCTAATCATGTTTTCTACAAGGGATTATGCTTAAGGGATGCTTAAAAATAAAACTGAATGCTCCTTTTGCTAGTTTCTTAAATCCTTAAGCATAATCGAAGTTAGGACAGGTGAGCTTAGTTACCCATGTGTAAAGTGCTAAGTCCAACTTATAAATATAATTGCTTGGGATTATATGTATATTTAACTAACCTCCACTTTTCAGGTACAATTAGATTTACTTTTCCTACATAAATGTAGGGAGTGTGTTTAGGACTTTAATCTCTTTCTAATTAAATAACTACCCTAGCTATCTTGTAATTCATAAGACCGGACTACATAGTTTTAAAATCATAGGAGGAGTTAACTGACAGCCACTCAAAGAATTTATAAGTCGAGAAGTCGGACAATTTATTCTCTCATATGGAGGTAAACCTTTATGTCCACCTATCGCTTAGATTTAGGTTGTGCTTTAGCTTGTACTAAAGCTCTCTAGATTTAGGATCTGAGATAGCTATTTTCTTCGAGCTACCAGCATAAATGCTCACCTCGTAGGCATTCCCACAACCTTGTATTGGTGGATTATAAGCCTTAGTAATTTAATTAAATTTCAACTCAAAACATATAAATCTCTTCAACTTCAAAATTATAAAGTAAAACCATAGGACAGAATGGAATACTCACTAGGCTTCCTAGTATCATGAGCATTTCTTACTTATTTCATTTAGACTCCAAAAATAAGTCCTCCTTGAACTTTCCCAATTGATTTTCTAAATATAACCAATCCTTTAATAATCTAACTTTGAAATCTTTGGAGATGATAATTGTCAACTTTAATCGAGAGTATTCCTAGGAAATTTCATTTCCTAAGATGTAATTAACTATGGAGTCTTTCCTCCATAGTGAACTTAAGAACCTGATTTAATATAAACCCTACTTCATTCATTTATGTAAAGTAGGGGAAAAATCTTTGGTACATTCAAAGATCCATCATGCCTTAGGAGTCCTTATTTCACTATTAAGTCCATTGTAGGGTGATGCCTCTATCTTTCGAGATAGTACATCAAACCTCAATGTTGTACCTGATTACCTCAATGTTGTCCATTGAATCCTCTCAACATCATCCTTTCATTTTAGAGTTTGGAGATGTCGATTCTTAAGTAAGCAAGGATTTTTAGACTCATAATGTTGACTGATACACCTGGGTCAACTAGAACCATAGATAGCCTATATCTGCCAACATCCACTGTAATGTAAAAAGGTGGTTGTGTGCGGTCGTCCCTAGGAGTAAGTCTTCATCATTGAATGTAACTTCTAAGATGTCCTTCGAGTGGCAAGCCTCATCTTTAGCAGCGGTCAGCTGAGCTAAGCATATCTCTAGATCAAGTAAGGCCTTGATTAAAGATTCTCTCATTTCTTTGGATAAGACAAGGGCATCATATATGCTTAACTTAGCTGGAAACTTTCTAAGGTGAGCTAGGACGTTGTAACTGACTTTGGCTTGGTCCTCCACAAGGATATCCATCTGTGGAGCATCCTATGGAGGGGCTATCTACTCACTTGAACTAATGACCTACTTACTCTAATCCTGAGGTGCTACCCTAGGAGGTAGAACTTTGCCATTGCGTAGGTTGACCTCAATGACTTCTTGGAATGATGAGCTTGTCAAAAGTTCTACCTTCTCATTGGCCATACCTATAGCTTCTCCTATGGGATCCTCAGAGTCAGTTGACTCCAAGTCAATCTCAAGAGGTGAACCTGATTGATTCAGATAAAGATAGTCCAACTATGAATCAAAAAGAAAAGGATTGGAACTACTAGAGCTATTATTTTTATTTATACTTGGGTACCTTTCAATTGGAATAAAATCAAGAGCATCAGAAGTAGACAATATATAAGTAGAATCAACTTTCATCATTAATTTCCTTTGGGGTGGAGGAACATGATATATCAAGTAAAATAAGCAAAGGAATTTAATGCCCTAATTTGCAAATATAATGCTCTTTCTGGTAGAAGAGGAGCTAGTAGAAGAGGTGGTGAACGGTGGAAGAAGACTGACTCAGGCAGCTACTAGACTATCCCTGCAAGTATGGTGAGCTACGTCTCACTGCCACCTCCCCGAGTTATCCTTTGCAAGTAGCAAACCTTCCTTGGTGTTGCAGGTTTGAGCTATTTCAAGCAAACTAAACCCAAAACCCTAAATCCTAAACCCTACACCCTAAACGATAAACCCTAAAAAACCATAAACCCTAAATCATAAACCCCATACCTTAAACTCTAAACTAATATTAAACCCTAAACCCTAAACCCTAAAAAGCTAAAAACCTAAACCTAAACTAAATAAAACTTAAAAATAAAATAATAACCTAAATAAAATAAAATAAAATAAACATAAACTAAAATAAATAAACTAAACTAAATAAAATTATAAAAATAAACCTAAATAAAAATAATAAACTAAAATAAACTAAAATAAATTAAAATTAAACTAAATAAAGTAAATAAACCTAAACCTATTGGTTTACTTAATTTCAAAAAAATTTAATTTCTAAACCCTAAACCCTACACCCTAAATCCTAAACCCTAAACTCTAAACCCTAAACCCCAAACTTTAAACCCTAAAAAACCTTAAACAATAAACCCTAAACCTTAAAAGCATAAACCCTAAAACCCTAAAACCCTAAACCCTAAACCCTTAACCCTAACCCTAAACTCTAAACCCTAAACTGTAAAACCCTAAACCCTAAAACCCTAAACCATAAACCCTAAAACCTAAAACTTTAAAACCTAAACGAAGTAAAACCTAAAAATAAAATATATAAAAAACTTAAACCTAAATAAAATTAAAAAATAAAATAAAATAAAAACCTAAACTAAAACCTAAACCTAAAAATAAAAATAAAATAAACTAAATTAAAATAAATAAATACTTAAACTAAACTATAAAAATAAAAAAAACCTAAGAATAAAAAACCTAACTAAAATAAAAACTAAACATAAAATAAGAATAAAATAAAATAAAAACTAAATAAAAATAAAAACCTAACAAGTAAACCAAAAAAAACCTAAAAATAAATAAAAATAAAACTTAAAACCTAAACTAAAAAAAAACCTAAACCTAAAATAAAAATAAAATAAACAAAATAAAATAAACTTAAACCTAATCTAAAATAAACTAAACTAAAATAAATAAAACCTAAACCTAAACTTAAAATAAACTAAACCATAAAATAAAATAGACTAAAAAATAAACGAAAACCTAAACTAAAACATAAAATGGATAAATAACCCTAAAATAATAACCTAAAAGCTAAACTTAAAAAAATAAAATAAAAACCTAAACCTAAACCTAAAAATAAAAAATAAAACTTAAACTTAAAAAATAAAATAAAAATAAAAGTCAACTAAAAAAATAAACCTAAACCTAAAAAATAAATAAAAATAAAAAACTTAAACTAAAATAACTATACCTAAAATAAATAAATTAAACTAAATAAATATTAAAAATAAACCTAAATAGAAATAAACTAAATAAACTAAATAAACCTAAACCTACCAGTTTACTTAATTATTTTTTTTAAAAAAAATATAAACCCTAATCCTAAACCCTAAACCCTAAATCCTAAGCCTACAACCCTAAACCTTAACCCTAAAAACCCCTAAACCCTAAACCCTAAAGACTAACCTTAAACCCTAAACCCTAAACGCATAAACCATAAAACCCTAAACCCTAAACCCTAGACACTAAACCCTAAACCCTAAACCTTAAACCCTAAACCCTAAACCAACCCTAAACCCTGAACCTTAAACCTAAACCTAAAGTAACTAAATAAATTGAAAAATAAACCTAAACCCTAAAACTTAATAAACCTAAACCTAAACCTGAACCCTAACAATGGGCAGAACCTTGATCGCAAGAACTTCTCCATTAAGCAAGCTCAGTCTAGATCTAGGAGTGGAGGTGAAGGCGAATGCAGTGATTATCGTAGTGGTGGTGGGGGATGTGGAGATGCTAGTAGATATGGAGGTGGTGGTTAGAGCAGTGGTGGTTATGGAGGTGGGAGGAGCAATAAGGGCTACAATCGTGGTGGTGGCGAAGGGAAAGATCGAGGATATGATGGTAGATCCCGTTACTTGAGAGGTCGGGGTGGTTCTGATGGGTACTGGAGAAACTGAAGAATGGCAAATTTGATATGTTGCTTATGGAAATGTGTCTTTACTGTAGAGACGGTTCTAATTATCCAAGGTTTTTGATTTGCTCTATGCATGCTCATTTTTTATCTATGTCATCGCTTGTGTCTCAGAAAACTTGTGTAACTTGGTTGATGAAATTGAAAATAAGAGATGTTGAATCTGAATTTGTTCTCTGTTAAAAAAAATAGCAAAAACCCAAATTCCTAAACTAAAACTTGAACCCTAAACCTAAAATCAAAACCCTAAACCCTAAAAACACTAAATCTTAAACACTAAACATTAAACTCTAAAACCCTATACCCCAAAAACCTAAATCCGAAACCCAAAAGGAAAACCCTAAACCCTAAAAAGCTAAAAACCTAAACCCAAACTTATAGAACCTAAAGATAAAATAAAAAATAAACCTAAACAAAAATAAAATAATAAAATAAAATAAAATAAAATAAAAACATAAACTAAAACCTAAACCTAAACCTAAAAAAGAAAATCAAATAAAAATAAAAACTAAACAAAAATAATATAAATAAAAATATAAACTAAACTAAAAAAAATGAAAAACCAAAATAAAGTAAAAATTAAACCTAAAATAAAAATAAAATAAATCTAAAATAAAATAAAAATAAAAACTATATAAAAACCTAAACCTAAAAAATAATCGTAAAAATTAAACCTAAAATATATCAAAAATAAAACCTAAACCATAAACAAACAAACAAAACCTAAACCTAAAATAAAAATAAAATATACTTAATCCTAAACTAAAATAAATTAAACTAAAATAAATAAAACCTAAATCTAAAATAAACTAAACCTAAACCTAAACCTAAACTAAATAAAATAAAATAAACTAAAAATTAACCTAAATCTAAACTAAAAAATAAAACTGATAAGTAAACCTAAAATAAAAACCTATAACCTAAAACTAATAAAATAAAATAAAAACCTAAACCTTAACAAAAAAATAAAAAATAAAAGCTAAACCAAAAAAATAAAACTTAACTATAAAATAAATTAAAATAAAAAACCTAACTAAAATAAATAAACCTAAAATAAATAAGCTAAACTAAATAAAAATAAAAAATAAACCTAAGTAAAAAAGAAATATAAAATAAATTAACATAAATAAATAAATAAACTAAATAAACATAAACCTATCAATTTACAGAATTTTAAAAATAAAAAGAAAAACCATAAACCCTAAATCCTAAACCCTTAACCATAAACACTAAAGCCTAAAAAATTCTAAACCCTCAACCCTAACCCTACAAGCATAAACTCTAAAACCCTTAATTATGAACTCTAAACTTTAAACCTTAAATCTTAAACTCTAACCCTAAACCCTAAACTATAAATCCCAAACCCTAAACCAAAACCTAAAGTAACTACATAAATTAAAAAATAAAACTAAACCCTAAAACCTAATAAATCTAAACCCTAAAAATGGGTAGAACCTTGACAACAGGAACATCACCGTAAACTAGGCTCAGTCTAGATCTGGCGGGTCGAGGCAAAGGAGAAGGCTGTAGTTATCGCTATGGTTATGAGGGATCTGGAGGTGCTGGTGGATATGGAGGTGGTGGTCAGAGTAGTGGTGGTTATGGAGGCGGGAGGAGTGAATAAGGTTACAATCGTGGTGGTAGCTGATGGAGAGATCGGGGATATGATGGTGGATCTCGCTACTCTAGAGGCCAGGTTAATTCTGATGGGAACTAGAGAAACTGAAGAACGACCGATCCGATCCACTGCTTATGGAATTGTGTCTTTACTGTACATGCAGTTCTAGTTATTTAGGGTTTTTGATTTGTTCTATGTGTGCTCAATTTTTATCTATGTCATCACTTGTGTCTTAGAAAACTTGGTGTGTTACTTGGTTGATGAAATTTAAAAAAAAGAAATGTGGAATCTGAATTTGTTCTCTATTAAAAAAAAACCAAAAATCCTAAACCCTAAACTAAAACCTAAACCCTAAACCTAAAACCTAAATCTTAAACCCTAAATCCTAAAAATCCTAAACCCTAAACCCTAAACCTTAAACCCTAAAACCTTAAACCCTAAACCTTAAATCCTAAACCCTAAACCTAAACCATAAACCCTCATAACATCAAACTTCCTCTGTCGCTCTCATAACATCAAACTTCTTGTTATTATTGAGCCTTTCATTAGTTCTACCAAAATTGCCTTTGTTGCTAGATCGCTTGGATTTCAAAATTTCTTCTTCAATCTTAATAACAAAATTTGGTGTTTTTGGGATAATTCTATCACCATTTCCATCATTGATGATCTTGATCAATTGGTTAATGTCAAAATCTCTTTAGGTGATTTTTTGGCTTTTGGTTCATTTATCTATGCTTCTTGTAATAGAGCCGATAAGAACATCCTTTGGAATCATTTAAGAACCTTTGCCTCCTCAGTTAACTTACCTTGGTTGGTTGGGGGCGATTTCAACACTATCATTGCTTCTTTGGAAAGCAGGGAAGATGTTCTCCTAACCTTCATTCCATGGAAGACTTCTAATATGATCCTTGATTGCAATTTGATTGACATTGGTTTTCGTGGTCGATTACAGTGGCATAACTCTAGACTTTGGCAGCGTCTGGACAGGGTCCTCTTTAATTCTCTTTGGATTAATCAATGGCCTCTCACCTCTGTTGAACATTTGAGCAGGACTTTGTCTGATCATGCCCCTATTTTGATCTCTATCAAAACTCCCCCCACTAACCCTCCTATTCCCTCATCTTTCCGTTTCCAAAATATGTGGACCCAACATGGTGATTTCACTAATTTTGTTTCCACTAACTGGATGGCTCCCGTTCATCTGGATAATTCCATTAAAGGCATGGTTTGGCTTTGGCTTAAGCTCAAGAGGCTTAAACAAAACCTGAATTGGTGGAACAAGCATATTTCTAAAAATCTCTTTACCAATCTTAAAGCTATGGAACAAGTGGTTTGTTCACTTGAAGAGGCGCTTAACCACCCCAAGAAGCTTGAAGAGTTGAACGCCAAAGATAGTCTGATTAACTACCAAAATATGGAGGAAACCTATTGGCACCAAAAAGCCGCTAGCAAACATATTGCTGAGGGTGACCGAAACACTAGGTATTTCTATGCTATTTGTAATAAATGAAAAGCTCTAAACTCTATTAAGAAAATCAGGAATCCTAATGGTGACTGGATAACTGATAACAATGAAATCAAGGATTCTATCATACATCACTTTCAAAATTTATTAAATTCTAATCCTTCATTAGAAACCCCCTCTAACACCCATCTTATCTCTTCTTTGATTACCAATGAGGATAACCATTTGCTCACTATGCGTACCTCAGAAGCAGAAATTAGTACTCTCAATAGCATGAACAATGACTCTGTTGCTGGTCCTGATGGCTTCACAACTCATTTCTTTCAACATTGTTGGCCTTTTGTTAAATCGATCTTATTAATGTTGTTATTGATTTCTTTGACGACAGCTCTATTCCTAGATATTTTTCCAGTACTTCTATTGTCCTTATTCCTAAAACCATCAATCCTGAATCCTGGGGCAACTTTAAACCTATTAGTCTTTGTACCTTTTTCCAAAAAATCATTGCTAAACTAATTAATAATAGAATTAGCCCCCTGCTTCATAAAATCATCTCCCCTAACCAAACTGGTTTTGTCAAAAATAGAGCCATATCGATAATATTCTCCTCGCCAAGAACTGTTCATGACATTGATATTTCTTCTAGGAGGTAATATGCTCTTCAAACCGGACATCTCTAAAGCCTTTGACAACCTCGTGGATTTCCTTTTCAAAATCTTGCATTTGTTTGGTTTCTCTAATCATTTTATTGATTATCAAAAAAGTTGTATCACTAACATGGTTCTCTATCATCTTAAATGGTGAGTCCCATGGTTTCTTTTCTTGAGCCATGGTTTTGCAAGCCCCTCTCTCCTTCTCTTTATCATTGTCGAATATCTTTTGAGAAGCCTCAATGACCTTTTCATCAAAAAAACCTAACATGACTTTTAAAACTCATGGTGGTTTCCTGCTTTCATCTTAGCTTTGATAATTTTATAATCTTCTGTAATTCCTCCCTTCAACATGACAAAAATATTAAGAATCTCTTAAATGATTTTGGCAAAGTTAGTGGTCTCTTCCTTAATGATAAAAAATGTTGTTTTATTCCCTCAGCGAACATCCCTCCCAATAGATTGAATCAAATCTCCAGAATTACTAATTTTAAGCAAAGTCAATTTCCCATTAACTACCTCGGTGCTCCACTTTTTAAAGGCCAGAAAAGATCTCACCTTTTTGATGATCTTATTCAAAAAATTTCTACCAAAATTTTAGTTTGGGAATTCCATTTACTCTCTTTTGGTGGTAGGCTAACCTTGATCAAGAGCACTCTTAATTCCATGTCTTTATATCTCATCCAAACCATTGTGCCGACCATCTCGAGCATCAACAGAATTGAGCGTCTCCTAAATAAATTTTTTCTGGGGCTCTAATGCCTCCTCAAAAAAAATGCACTGGACCTCTTGGTTTAAAAGTTGTGGCACTTTTGACGAAGGTGGTCTTGGTTGTAAATCCATAAAAGAAGCTATCAATGCCTTTTCCTATAAACTTTGGTGGAATTTTAGGAGTAATCAAAGTCTCTGGGCTAATTTCATGATAAATATTGCCGTAAGCACCCCTCATCTCCCTTTAAACCGGTGACTCTGTGGAAAAGACTCTGTTCTGTCAAATGGGATGCCAAATCCCTAATTTTTTGGGGCATCAACTCTGGTACCTCTTTCTTCTGGCAAGATAACTGAGTGGTTGTGGTTCCATGGATGACTTACTCTACACTCATTCCACTTCCACCATTAAAGTAAACTCTTTTTGGCACAACAATAAGTGGAACAATAAGTGGAACAATAATAAGCTTGCTGATTTTATCCCTTGTACTTTCTCGAATATGGTTTCTTCTATTCCTATCACTCCTCAAACTCAAGACCACATTCTCTTTAAGCTCTCTCACAATGGTGATTTCAACCTCAACAATGTGTGGCTTCACATTAAAGATACTCAACATTCCTCCTATGTATTCTCCAAACTTTGGAATAACAATATCCCTACTTCTCGTTTTACTTGGCATATCAAAAATTTTATACCTGTTGATTCCTTATTGTGGGGGGATTCCATTTACCCTCCAAATGTCAATGTTGTTTCCATATTGAGAATGTTAATCATGTTTTGTTAATGGGGCCATAGCTTCTAACCTTTGGATTTGGTATGATGATCTTTTTAACACTGTCATTTTCAATGGCTCTCTTACTCTATATCAACTTCTTGAATTCTATTTTGATAACACTACTAAAGGTCACATTAAAGTTATCATTGCTATCACTCTTATCTGGTTCCTATGGATGGACTGTAATGATTCAAAACATCGAGGGATCCCTATGAACCACGTGAGGATTATTGCTAGAACTAAAAGCAAAATTTGTGACTTGTTTAAAGCCAATCTCATTCATTACAAACACCTCAAAGGCTATAAATTTGTGGCCAATAAACTGGGCATTAACCTGCCGGATCAACCTTACTGTCGAAATGACAAGATTGTCTATTGGAAAAACCTCTTGACCATATCATTAAAATCAATCGATGGCTCGTGTCTCATAATGGCTGGGTTGTGGTGGCATTTTCGTGAACTCTAAAGGTCTAGTCCTATGTGCTTTTGCTTATCCCCTTATTTCCCTGACCGTCCCATTTTCCGAGCTTATGGCGTCTTCAAAGCCCTTGAGCTTTGCATCCAAAATGGCTAGCTTATTTGGATTGAGGTGGATGTTGTTCGATTGATCTTTGACTTCCACTAAGATGAGCAACGCTGAATTGTACTACCTCCTCAAGAAAACTAGAGCTCTTCTTTTCCAACTAAATTTTAACATCACTCATGTTTGGCGTGAAGGAAATGCAGCGACTACCTTACCAAATGCTAGATCCGATGGCATCATTTTCTTTGATCAACTCACCTTACCTAAACACTTGCGGTTGGTTAACTTGGATAATTCGGGTTTCCTTATCTAACCTAATCTAACATTTGTTGTTTCGATTCAGATGCTTCTCTATTTCTTGGGCTTTCTGTTACTTTTTGTGCCTTCTGTGGATGCTTCAAATGGATATTTCTTCTTCTCTTGATAATTATGTAATGATTTGGAATTTTAATAGCTACTTCTTCATTAGGAGGCTCACTGCTTTTGGCATTTACACTGTTAAAGGACTGCTATTGAGCTGTATGTATACTGATATTCTACAGTGGAATTATGTTAAGCTATGTGACAACTGTTATTGGTTTTATAGCACCAATCCTATTTGGGATTTTATTCTTATTGCTGCTGGCTACATTTCTAATCCTAGGGGGCTTATTCGGTGTGGATAGAGATATTTATTTTAATGAGCTTAGCTAATGCTATTAATCTCTGCAACCTGCTGTTTATTAAAGATATTATTGCTTAGAGCATCTTAGTTCTCTATATTGTTTCTATGCACTATAGTACTAGTATTGTTTACTATGCTGGTTGCAATAATTATCTTGATGATTTACTGTTAGGTTATTAGATCCTAACTGATAATGATCTGGTTTTAACATGTGATTGTCTCCCATTTTCTTTGATTCTAGCTTGAGCTAACATTTTTCTTTTACTGGGAGTTACCTTTTACTTTATTTTGTGCATGAAGAGTCTATTTGGCCTTTTCCGATACTTATCATCTTGGCATTGTTTATATGGAACTGGACCCCATACAAAGATGCTCTTTTGGAATACATTTCCTGTATCAGTAGGGTCACTTTGGTGGAAACTTGCTGTGGGATGCTTTCCTCCTTTCCTCCACCTGCTATGAATGTTCTTTGCTTTCTTCTCATGTCACCGACCTCCTTATCCTTAATGGCGACTTATCATTGTTGAACTTTGATATTACTTGGTTATCCTTTTATGTAACTCTTAGTTGCACTGTTTATTTTCTGCCCTGGATGGAGTTACTTCAGATTATTACTGACTATTTTATTCAAGAGAACCTTTCTGTGCAGGATGCTTCTAAGATTGGGGCTTTAGTCTTCTCTAGCTCCCTGCAGGAATGGGCTTTCATGTTGGCCTTTCTTTTTGGTTTTTACTGTGTTTACCCTTTTTTCTTTATTTCTCTTCGTCTCGCGCTAACTCGGGATGTTGCTATCTTCCGTAGTTTTATCCTTGGCGTAATTGGATTAATGTGACTAATCATCCTGCTAATGCTTTAAATGTCTCTTACTGCTGCCTTGGTTGTAGGCTGCACTGGACTAATACTCTACAGGCTGTTTCTAGGGTTTTGGTTTGTTTTGTTCAACAAAATGTTGATGATTGCTTGGTGGATTTTGTTTTGAACCCCGGTACTTGTTTTTTATTTGTTTATCAACGAATCCACGATCTATCTTTTCTATTGTTCTCTCCATCTTCTTTCGTTAAACTTGTATCAATTGTAATCGCTTATCTGGATGGGTGGTTTTATGGGCTAGCTGGTTTTGTTGTCTTGATTGTTTCTTGTCTTGAGTTGTCTTGTCTTGGTCTTTCAAGACTCTATGTTGGCTCCATCCGCTGTAGGATTTCTAGGTCCCATGCTCGCAAGTTATTTCGACATACTGAGGTTTTGGTGTTTCTTCTGATTCTGATTCAAAATACTTATTCCTATGTTATATCTACTTGGCTATTATCTATGGCTTTGTCTACTCGATTGAGAGGCTGGATGTTTTTGTCCTATTTGTTCTCCGGCCGGTTTTTTTCCTTGTTGTTATCCTATTTTGGCTGGATTCTAATGATGCTTTTCACTTGAATACAATTTTTGATCCTTTTGCTGGTGGGTTCCAATGTGGCAATAACCCCTCTATTGTTGGGATTGGCTTTCTGATTGCCTGTGCTGTTGCTCAACACCTGTTAGTTATTCCTGTGTTCGGTTATAGTTATACTGCATTGGATATGATTAAGGGTTTTAAGCTGTATACTCGTCCAGACTATGCTATTTCTATTTTTTTTGGTCATTGGTGTCTGGGCTGTGGCTTTTCTGAATTATGGTACTATGTTGTCCCTTGATGTCTTGGTCGTCGTTTGGTCTCGCCTTGACCGCTTTTTTTTTTTGTCTTGGTTATTTGTTGTCTTATTTTTCTAGATTCTAATGTGGATCCTAATTTGTATCCCTGTTGAACTAACTATTTTGTTGTTGGGGCGCTCGAGTTCTTGTGCTATCTGGGGCATGGCTTATTATCTGATAGTTGTGATCTACATTACCCATGTTGTCTCTATTCCCAACTGGGACCAGAATGGCTTGAGCTCTGTTACTATCTTTTTGTTTTGGTTATCTACTGTCTTATTTTTTCTGGATTCTTCAGTGGATTATATTTGGGGATCTGTCCTGGAATGCAATCTCTATGCGGTCCTTTCATGTCTTGGCTTTGATGCCTTTGCCGCCGCTTCCTTTTCCTCTTGGTTATCTCCCGGTTTTTCGGATTCTCATAGGGATCATATTTGGACCCCGCTTTTTTTCTAATCTGGGACCCGGATTAGTGCTTACTACTTGGAATGTAATCTCTATTATTGGGTGGTATTATGAACGCTTTCTTCTTCGCTTTGCGCTTCGGTACTATGAAGCATCGGCTTTGGTCCTTGCTTATTGGCTATTTTCTTGGGCTTCTGATTTTGCTACCTTCCCTTACAATTATTTCTTGCCAACTATTGATATGGATACTACTAAGGGGCTAGTACCAATCTGCATTCATTATATTGATTGGGCTTATTTTCTGGACTTTACATCTACCCTTTGCACTTTTGGCTGGATTCATTTATATATCTTATAACTGGATGGTGTCATTTAAAGACTCATTGACTGCTTAGCGGATTTCGTAGCTACTTCTTCGCTTTCACTGGATGGCTTCTATCTTGACCTATTTCATATGCATAAATCTGATTTTGTTTAGGTTTTGTAATAAAACTCATAAGATTATCAACAAGGGGTGTTACCTTCTCACAGTTTGTTGGCTATGATGGATGTGATGATCTCACTATTTGGTTGAGTAGCTCATGTGATGTAACCCTTAAGTTTGGATGCTCACACACGCATCACGCCCCATCATGGTGTGATTGAGCCTGAGCCTTCTCTATCACATTTCCTTATTAACATACTCATATTATATTGTTTCCTTCTATCCTTTTGTCTGTATTACCTTAATTGTTCTAATCTCTCTCTCATTATAACTTTACAGGTGTTTTTCTTTTTTTATTTTGCAGGTCTGCTCCATACTATCAGGCATTCACACATCCTCCAGAGCAATGGCTTTCATCTTACTTTAGCGAATGATGTTAATCATCTTGTATCTTTTGATTGCTTTAATGCTTTCTTTTTCTTTTGGATGTACTTAAATAGGGGATTTACTCCTTAGGCTGGCTGTAGCTCTTTGAGTAGTAGTTTCAGAGTTTATCCCCTTTAAGGACCTCGTAACCCTCTTTTCGTGGCAATAAAATACCACAACATGGGGTTTCCCCTAAAAAAAAAAAAAAAAAAAAAAATCCTAAACCCTAAACCTTAAACCCTAAACCCTAAACCCTAAACCCAAAAGAACCTAAACTGTAAACCCTAAAAGCCCAAAACCTAAACCTAAACTAAATAAAACCTAAAAATGAAATAAATAAAAACCTAAACCAAAATAAAATAAAATACAAACATAAACTAAACCTAAACCTAAACCTAAAACTAAAGAGAAAATCAAATAAAAAACTAAACTAAAATAACATAAATAAAAAACCAAACTAAGCTAATAAAATAAAATTTTAAACTTAAAATAAAAATAAAATAAACTTAAAATAAAATAAAATTCAAACTATATAAAACCTAAACCTAAAAAATAATCCCAAAAATAAAACCTAGAAATAAATAAGAAATAAAACCTAAACCCTAAATCCTAAAATAAAAATAAAATAAACCTAAACCTAAACTAAAATAAATAAAACCTAAACCTAAATGTAAAATAAAATAAACCTAAACTAATTAAAATAAAATAAACTAAAAATAAAACTAAACCAATGCTAAAAAATAAAACCTAAAAAGAAACTTGAAATAAAAACCTAAAACCTAAAACCTAAACCTAAAAAAAATATAATAAAAACCTAAACCTAAACATAAAAATAAAAAAATATAACTTAAACATAAATAATAAAATAAAAATAAAAATTAAGTAAAAAATAAACATAAACCTAAACCTAAACCTAAAAAATAAACTAAAATAAAAAACCTAAAATAAATAAACTAAACTAAATAAGAAGAAAATATACCTAAAAATAAAGATAAAGATAAAATAAAGATAAATAAAAATGTAAAGTAAATAAACCTAACTGGGACATTTTAAAAACCTAAACTTACCACTAAACCTAAACTGGGCCAAACCTTAAACTCTAAAAAAAATCTAAACCCTAAACCCAAATCTTAAACCCTAAACTAATCCTAAATTTTAACCCTAAACCCTAATCCCTAAACCCTAAACCTTAAAACCCTAAACTCTAAACCCTGAACTAACCCTAAAATCTAAACTCTAAACCTTAATGCTTAAGCCCTAAACCCTAAACTAACCATAAACCCTAAGCTAACCCTAAATTATAAACCCTAAACACTAAAGCCTCAAAACACTAAATCCTAAAGCTTAAACACTAAATCCTAAACCCTAAACCCTAAAAGCATAAACCCTAAAACTTAAAACCCTAAACCATAAACCCTAAACCCTAAACCTTAAACCCTAACCCTCTACCCCAAACCCTAAACCTAAACCTAAAGTAACTAACTAAATTAAAAAATTAAGCCTAAGCCTTAAAACCTAATGAACCTAAAGCCTAATAAACTTAAACCCTAAGAATGGGTAGAACTTTGACGGGAAGAACATCATTGTCGACCAGGCTCAGTCTATATCTAGCCGTGGAGGTGAAGGCAGATGTACAGTTATCATAGTGGTGGTGGGGGATCTGAAGGTGCTGCTAGATATGGAGGCGGTGGTAGGAGCAGTGGTGGTTTTGGTGGCGAGAAGAGTGATGAAGGTTACAACTGTGGTGGTGCTGGAGGGAGAGATAAAAAATATGATGGTAGATCCTACTACTTGAGAGATAGGGGTGGTTTTGATGGGAAGAAGCGAAGAACGAGGATCGATCTGCTTGCTTATTTCTTCTTTGTTGTAGAGATGGTTCTAGTTATCTAGGGTTTTTGATTTGCTCTATGCATGCTCATTTTTTATTTATCTCATCGCTTGTGTCTTAGAAAACTTGGTGTGTCACTTGGTTGATGAAATCAAAAAGAAGAAATGTTGAATCTAAATTTATTCTCTGTTAAAAAAAAACCCTAAACCCTAAACTAAAACTTGAATCCTAGATCTAAAACCTAAAACCTAAACCCTAAACCCTAAACCCTAAAAAGCATAAACCCTAAACCCTAAACCCTAAACCCTAAAATCCTAAATCCTAAACCTTATACCCTAAAATTTAAACCCTAAACCCTAAACCCCAAAATCTAAACCTTAAACCCTAAACCCTCAAGTAACCCTAAACAATAAACCCTAAACCCTGAACCCTAAAATGCTATAAACTTAAACCTAAGCTAAATAAAATAAATAAAAAAACCTAAATCAAAATAAAAAGAAAATAAAATAAAATTAATACTTAAACTAAAACCTAAAAAGAAATTAAAATAAAAAATAAGAACTAAACTAAAATAAAATAAATAAAAACTTAAACTAAACTAAAAAATAAGAAACCTACAACAACAACAACAACAATAAGCCTTTATCCCACTACGTGGGGTCGGCTACATGAATCCTTCATCTCCATTGTGTCCTATTATGCATCAAATTCTCATTTAATTCAAGTATACTAATGTTATTATTTATACATCTTAACCATGTCCTTTTAGGTCTACCTCTACCTTTCTTAACATAAGGCAAATCTAATGCATTTACCTTCCTAACCAGGTCATTGGACGGCCGACGCTTTTTGTGGCCAAACCATCTAAGGCGACTCTCTCTAATCTTATCTACTACTGGAGCTACTCCAACTTTTTCTTGATCATACTCATTTAATATTTTATCTCTAAGAGTAAACCCACTCATCCACCTGAGCATCCTCATTTCTGCAACACTTAACTTATTCTCATGCTTCTCTTTTACTTGCTAACATTTTGCACCATAAATCATTGCAGGTCTTGCCACCATCTTATAAAATTTTCACGTAAGTTTAAGTGGTACTTTTCTATAACACAATAGGCCAGATGCATTCCTCCACTTCAACCAACCAACTTGAATTCTACTAATAAAATCTCCATCTATTTCACCTTCATTCTGAATAATAGAGCTTAAATATCTGAATTGCTCACTCTTTTTAATGACTTATTCACCTAATGTCACAACACTCCCACTATAACTTCTACAACTAAAATTACACTCCATATATTCAGTTTTAGATGTACTTAAACAAAAATTATTAGACTCTAAGGTTGACCACCATAATTCAAGTTTCTCTTGGACTCCCTCTCTAGTCTTATCAACAAGAAGAATGTCATAAGCAAAAAGCATACACCAAGATACATCTTCCTGTAAATGCCTAGTAAGAACGTCCATAACTAAAGCAAAAAAGATAAGAGCTTAAAGCTAATCCCTGATGTAATCCAACTGAAATAGAAAAATATTTTGTCAATCCTCCCTGTGTTTGAACACAAGTAATAGCTCTAGTATACATATTCTTAATGACTTGAGTATAACCAATATTAACTCTTTTATTTTCTAGAACTCTCTAAATAATAACTCTTCAAACTTTATCATAAGCTTTCTCTAAATCAATAAATATTATATGTGGATCCTCCAACCTTTCTCTATACTTCTCCAATAAACCTCTTAACAAATGTATAACATCCATAGTAGATCTACCTGGCATGAAACCAAACTGGTTGCGAGAAACTTTTGTATCACAGTGTAACCTATGCTTAATTACTCTCTCCTATAATTTGAATGTGTGACACATTAACTTTATTCCTCTATAATTTGCACACTCTTGTGCATCACCTTTATTCTTAAATATAGGAATCAACAAACTCTTTCTCCACTAATCTGGCACCTTCTTAGTCTTTAAAATAAGATTAAAAAGATTTGTAAGACAAGAAATTCCTTGATCTCCTAAACATTTCCACACTTCTATTGGAATATCATCAGGTCCTACTATTTTTCCACATTTCATTTTTTTTAAAGCTTCTCTAACTTTAGATTTACTAATATGATCATTAAAACAAAATTCTCTATTTTTGTTTAAGGTATTAAGGTTGCTAAAATCAATCATTTTTTCAGATCCTTCATTGAAAAGTTTATCAAAATACCTCATCCACCTACTTTCAATATCCTTTTCTAAGAAATGCACTTTATGATTTTCATCCTTAATACACTTCAGTTGAGCTAGATCTTTACTTCTCTTATCTCTTTGGTTAGCTAACTTATACATACATCTTTCACCTTCTTTGGTATCTAATATATTATATAATTTACTAAAAGCTAATTTTTTTAATCATATATTGCTTTCTTTGAATATCTACATGCCACTTTATATTTTTCCCAATTCCTTGAATTTTTACATCTAAACCAAGTTTTATAACAACACTTCTTACTTCTTTATCTTTTCTTGCACATTCTCACTCCACCACCAACTATTTTTATTAAAATAAGCTTTTCCTTTTGATTCTCTAAGCACATTTTTAGCAACTTGCTTAATTTCACTTGCTACATTTTCCAACATAACATTAGCTTCCTTATGAACATCCTAAATTCTAAGCTCTTGTAGCTTACTTTTAAAAATATTCTTATTAGTATTTTTCAAGTGCCCCCATCTAACCCTAGAATAATAATTTGATTTATTTTTCATCTTCCAATCTTTCATCTTAAATTCTAACACTAATAATTTATATTGGGTATTTAAACTTTCACTTGGAATGACCTTACAATCTTTACAATCTAAACGATCTATTTTTCTTATCATAAAATAATCAATCTATGTTTTACTAGAACCATTTTTATAAGTAATAATATGCTCATCTCTTTTCTTTAATAAAGTATTAGCAACTACAAAATCATAGGCTAAAGCAAAATCCAATATATTACAACCTTCTTCATTAGGCACTCCAAATCCATAACCACCATGAATACTTTTAAAATCTTCTACCACTCTATCAACATGTCCATTTAAATCTCCTCCAATAAATATGTTTTATTTAAGAGGTATCTTTTGTATTAATCCTTCTAATTCATTCCAAAATTTTCCTTTTGAGCCTACATCCAAACCTACTTTAGGAGCATAAATGCTTATAACATTGATAATCTTAGTATCAACAATAATCTTTAAAGCTATAATTCTATCTCTGCATCTATTAATATTTATAACATTATCCTTCAGACTATTATCTTTAATCACACCTACACCATTTCTAATTCGACTTCTACCTGAATACCAAAGTTTTTAACTTAAACTATCAATCTCCTTGGCTTTCTCCTCAACCCATTTAGTTTGTTGAACACATAAAATATTTATCTTCCTATGAACCATAATACCTATTAATTCTATTAGTTTACTTGTAAGAGTACCTATATTCCAAGATCCTAACCTAATTCTAGTTTCATGGGGCGGAGGGAGGTGGGGACACGGGGTACATGCCCCAGGTATGAAATCAGGATCTGGATACCAGATTTAGGTATTAGTTTCAAAACCCTCAGCTTTTTTCCCACCCTCGTTGTGTTTTTGCTTCTCTAAATCTCGTGAATTTGTGCATTTTTGATTCTCTAAATCTCATAAATCCTTCACCAGATCGACTCGGACTTATGAACCCTCAAGCCGGTGAAGGTAACCCTCGCCGCACTTATGCTTATCTAAATCCCGTAAATCTTTCTACAGGTCATCAGATTTAGGCCATGTTTGAAACCATCATTCTTACTCCTACTGTGATGGGTTTTGCAACTTAATGGGATATTTGGCTATAAGATTTGAGCAAGATTTAAGCCAGATTTAACTTAAATCTAGCCAAACAGATTTAACCTAAAATCATAAACCCGAAACCATAAATAATAAACCATAAACCCTAAACCCTAAACCCTAAACCATAAACGCTAAACCCTAAACCCTAAAGATAAATAAAAACCTAAACCTAAAAAATAAACTGAAACATAAATAAAAAATAAAACCTAAACACTAAACTCAAAAAAAAAAAAAATTAAACCTAAAATAAACAAAATAAAATAAATGTGAACATAAACACAAATAAATTAAACTAAAATAAATCAAACCTAAACCCTAAACAAAATAAAATAGAATAAACGAAAAATAAACCTAAACATAAACTTTAAAAAATAAACCTAAAAAAAAACCTAAAATCTAAACCCAAAATAATGAAATAAAAATTTAAACTTAAACCTATAAATAAACAATAAAACCTGAACCTAAAAAATAAAATTAAAAAAAAAAACTAAACTAAAAAATAAACATAAACTTAAACCTAAACTTTAAAAATAAACTAAAATAAAAGAAACTAAACTAAAAAAAGCTAAATTAAAAAACTTAAACTAAATAAAAATAAAAAATAAACCTAAATAAAATTAAAAAATAAAATAAACTAAAATAAATAAAAAATAAACTAAATAAACCTAAATAAAAATATAAATTAAAATAAACTAAAATAAATAAAATAAAATAAAAGACATGGTTTGCTTAATTTGAAAACAAAAACCATAAACCCAATCCCTAAATACTAAACCCTAAACCAAACCTGACTAACCTCAGACCACAAGGCCTAAACCATAAAAAGGCCCTAAACTCCACCACCCTAAACTAAACTAAACTCACTGACCTATTCTACCCACCTAACCTGACCATAAACCCTAAACCCTAAACCTAAACCAAACCTAAACACTAAACCTGATTCCCACCCTAAAACTTAAAGCTAAACCCTAAACCCTAGGCTAAACTCAGGCCGGGGTGACCCCAACCTTGACCCTAAACTCAGATCCCTAAAACGCCTAAACACTAAATGCAAAACCCTAAAACTGTAAACTATAAACCCTAAACCCTAAACCTTAAACCCTAGAATCCTAAAAACTTAAACTTAAATTTAATAAAACCTAAAAATAAAATTAAAAAAAACTAAACCTAAATAAAATAATGTAATAAAATAAAAGCAATACCTAAACTTAAACCTAAAAATAAAATAAGATAAAAAAACAAAAATAAGCTAAATTGAGATAAAGAAATTCCTAAACTAAACGAAAAAATAAACGTAGAATAAAAATAAAATCAAATTAAAACAAAATAAAGTAAAAATTAAATAAAAACCTAAACCTAAAATTTAAACCTAAAAATAAAAAAAAATAAAACCTAAACCCTAAACTAAAAGAAAAACTAAACCTAAAATAAAAATAAAACAAACCTAAACCTAAACTAAAATTAACAAAACTAAAATAAATAAAACCTAAATGTATACCCTAAATTAAAGCTAAACCTAAACCTAAACTACATGAATAAAATAAACTAAAAATAAATCTAAACATATACTAAAAAATAAAACCTAAAAATAAACCTAAAACCTAAACTTGAAAAAAAAATGTAAACCTTGACATAAAAATAAAAAATAAACCCTAAACCTATAAAATAAAATAAAAATAAAACTCAACTCAAAAATAAATCTAAACTTAAACCTAAACAAAAAAAAATAAACTAAAATAAATAAATCGAAAGTAAATAAAATAAACTAAATAAAAAAATAAACATAACTAAAAATAAAAATTAAAATAAACTAAAATAAATAAAAATAAGCTAAATAAACTAAATAAACCTAAACTTATCAATTTATTAAATTAAAAAAGAATGCTAAACCTTAAATCGTAAACCCCTAACCCTAAACCCTAAACCTTAAAACTCACGCTAAAACCTAAACCCTAAACCTATAACCCTAAACCAAAATCCTAAACCCTAAACCCAAAACCCTAAAAATCCCTAAACTTAAACCCTAAACCCTAAACCCTAAACCCTAATCCAAAACCCTAAACCTTAAAAGCATAAACCCTAAAACCTTAAACCCTAAATCATAAACACTACAGCCTAAACCATAAACCCTAAACCTTAAACTCTAATCCTAAACCCTGAACCACAAACGCTAAAGCTAAACCAAAAGTAACTAAATAAATTAAAAAATAAACCTAAACCCTAAAACCTAATAAACCTAAACCTAAACCTAAACCCTAAGAATGGGCAAAACCTTGATGGTAGGAACATCACTGTCAAACAGGGTCAATCTAGATCTCAAGGAGGCAAGGTGGAGGCTATCATGGCATGGGGAACTGAGCCGGGGATATATGGAGGTGGTGGTCAAGCAGTGGTGGTATGGAGGCGTGGAGGAGCTTGGAGGTTACAACCATAGTGGTGGCGGAGGGAGAGATCGGGGATATGATGGTGGATCCTACTACTCGAGAGGCCAGGTGGTTCTGATGGGAACTAGACAAACTGAAGAACGACTGATCCGATATGCTGCTTATGAACTGTGTCTTTACATTAAATATTGTTCTAATTATCTAGGGTCTTTGATTTTCTCTATGCCTGGTCATTTTTTATCTATGTCATGGCTTGTGTCTTAGAAAACTTGGTATGTTACTTAGTTGATGAAATAAAAAAAAAATAAAAGTTGAATCTAAATTTGTTCTCTATAAAAAAAAAGGCCAAACCCCTAAATCCTAAACTAAAACCAACCCTGACTAAAAAACCTAAACTAAACTACCCTAAACCCTAAAAACCCCAAACCATAAACCCTAAAGTGTAAAACCTTAAACCCAAAAACCTAAACTAAACCCAAAACTCTAAGCCCTACACCTCAAACCTTAAATCCTAAACTCTAAACCCTCAATTAACCCTAAACCCGAATAAACTAAGAAGTTAAGCCTAAACTAAATAAAGCCTAAAAAATACAATAAATAAAAGAACATAAACCAAAATAAAATAAAATAATGAAATAAAATAAAAACCTAAACTAAAACTTAAACCTAAAAAAGAAACTAAAATAAAAAATAAAAAATAAACTAAAATAAAATAATAAAAACCTAAACTAAACTAAATAAATAAAAAAACTAAATAAATTAAATGCTAAACTTAATATAAAAATAAAATAAAATAAAAACTTATACCTAAAAAATAAACCTAAAAATAAAACCTAAAAACAAATAAAAAAAACCTAAACACTAAACCTAAAATATTTTAAACTTAAACCTAAACCCTAAAATGAAGTAAACATAAACCCTAAACTAAATAAAATAGAATAGGTTAAAAATAAACCTAAACCTAAACTAAAAAAAATAAACCTAAAAATAAACCTAAAATAAAAATTAAAATCTAAACCCAAATAATAAAATAAAAATTAAAACCTAAACCTAAAAATAAAAAATAAAATCTAAACCCAAAAAATAAAATAATAATGAAACTAAACTAAAAAGTAAACATAAACCTAAACCTAAACTTAAAAAATAAACTAAAATAAAAGAAACTAAACTAAAAGAAAAAAACTTAAACTAAAATAAATAAACTGAACTAAATAAAATTAAAAATAAACCAAGTAAAAATAAAAAAATAAAATAAACTAAAATAAATATAAAATAAACTAAATAAACCTAAATAAAAATATAAATTAAAATAAATTAAAAAAAGAACTAAATAAACCTAAACATGTTGGTTTACTTAATTTTAAAAATAAAAAAACCCTAAACTCGAATCACTAAATAATAAATCCTAAACCTTAAACCCTAAACAAAAATCCAGAAAACTCAACCTTGAACCTACAACCCTAAACCCCAAAAAGTGCTAAACCATAAAAATCCCTAAACCTAAACCCTAAACCCTAAACCCTAAACCCTAACCCTAACCTTAAATCCTAAACCCTAACCCTAAACCCAAAACCCTAAACCCTAAAACCCTAAACCTTAAACTCTAAACTAACCTTAAACCCTAAAAACCCTAATGCCTAAACACTAAAACTTAAAGCCTAAATGCTAAACGCTAAAGCGTAAACCCTAAACCCTAAACTAACCCTAAACCCTACGCTAACCCTAAACTCGAAACCCTAAAAATACTAAACCCTAAAGCCTAAACATTAAATCCTAAACCCTAAACCCTAAACCCTAAACCTTAAAATCTTAAGCCTTAAAACTATAAACTATAAACTCTAAACCCTAAACTTTAAACCCTAGAATCCTAAAACCTTAAACCTAAATTATATAAAACCTAAAAATAAATTTTAAAAAAGACTAAACCTAAATAAAATAATGTAATAACATATAAGAAATACCTAAACTAAAACCTAAAAATAAAATAAAATAAAAATAAAAATAAATTAAAATAAAATAAAGAAATTACTAAACTAAACTAAAAAAATAAAATAAACCTAAGAATAAAAAACTTTTATAAAATAAAAATAAATGTAAAATAAAAATAAAATTAACTTAAAACAAAATAAAGTAAAAACTAAATAAAAACATAAACCTAAAAATAAATAAAAAATAAAACCTAATCCCTAAACTAAAAAAATACTAAACTTAAAATAAAAATAAAACAAACCTAAACCTAAACTATAATAAACTAAACTAAAATAAAAAAACCTAAACGTAAACCTTAAACTAAAGCTAAACCTAAAACTAAACTACATAAAATAAAATAAACTAAAAATAAATCTAAACATTTACTAAAAAATAAAACCAAAAAATAAACCTAAAATAAAAACCTAAAGCCTAAACCTGAAAAAAAAAATGTAACCCTCGACATAAAAAATTAAAAATAAACCCTAAACCTAAAAAATAAAATAAAAATAAAACTCAACTCAAAAATAAATCTAAACTTAAACCTAAAAAAAAAAAAATAAAAGAAAAAACCTAAACTAAAATAAATAAACCTAAAATAAATAAACTAAACTAAATAAAAATAAAAAATAAACATAAATAAAAATAAAAAATAAAATAAACTAAAATAAATAAAAAATATGCTAAATAAACTAAATAAACCTAAACCTATCAATTTACTAAATTAAAAAAGAATGTTAAACCTTAAATTGTAAACCCTAAACCCTAAACCTATAACCATAAACCTACAATCCTAAACCCTAAACCCTAAACCCTAAAAAACCATAAACTCTAAACTCTAAATCCTAAACCCTAAACCCTAATCCTATACCCTAAACCATAAAAGCATAAACCATAAAACCTTAAACTCTAAACCATAAACACTACACCCTAAACCCTAAACCCTAAACCCTAAACTCTAACCCTAAATCCTAAACCTAAACCCCAAACCCTAAAGCTAAACCTAAAGTAACTAAATAAATTTATAAATAAGCCTAAAACCTAAAACCTAATAAACTTAAACCTAAACCTAAACCCTAAAAATGGGCAAAACCTTGATGGAGGGAACATCACTATCAAACAGGCTCAATCTTAGATCTACCGAAGGAGGCAAAGGTGGAAGTAGCGACATCACAAAGGACGGGGAACTGGAGTGGATATGGATGTGGTGGTCAAGTAGGTTATGGAGGAGGAGGAGTGATGGAGGTTACAGCCATAGGTGGGTGGAGAGGGAGAATGGGATATGATGGTGGATCCGCTACTCAAGAGGCCAAGGTGGTTCATGGGAACTTGACAAACCAAGAATGATCCGACATGTCGCTTATGGAATTGTGTCTTTATAAGAAAGATGGTTCTAGTTATCTAGTGGTCTTTGATTTGCTCCATGCGTGCTCATTTTTGATCTATGTCGTCACACTTAGAAAACTTGGTATGTTACTGATGAAATAAAAAAATGTTGAAAACCCCAAGCCAAAAAAACTAAAAAACCCAACCCTAGACCTGAAACTTAAACACAAAACCCAAAACCTTATACCCTAAAAACCCCAAATCATAAATCCTAAACTGTAAAATCCTAAACCCAAAAACCTAAACTAAACCCAAAACTCTAAGCCCTACACCCAAAACCTTAAATCCTAAATCTAAACCCTCAATTAACCCTAAACCCGAATAAACTAAAAAATTAAGCCTAAACTAAATAAAACCTAAAAAATATAATAAATTAAAGAACATAAATAAAAAAATAATGAAATAAAATAAAAACCTAAACTAAAACATAAACCTAAAAAGAAACTAAAATAAAAAATAAAAACTAAACTAAAATAAAATAAATAAAAACCTAAACTAAAATAAAAAAAATAAAAAAACTAAATAAAATAAAAACTAAACCTAATATAAAAATAAACTAAAATAAAAACTAAATAAAAACTTAAACTTAAAAAATAAATTGAAAAATAAAACCTAAAAATAAATAAAAAATAAAGCTTAAACCCTAAACCTAAAATATTTTAAACCTAAACCAAAACTTAAACCCTAAACAAAATAAAATAAACTAAAAATAGACCTAAACCTAAACTGGAAAATTAAACATAAAATTAAACATAAAATAAAACCTAAAACCTAAACCTAAACCTAAAAAAAAACATAAACTTAGAGCTAAAATATAAATATAAATAAAAATATATAATAAAAAAAATAAACAAATAAACCCATACCTATTGGTTTACTTAATTTAAATAAAACCCTAAGCCTTAAATCTTAAACCCTAAACCCTAAACCCTAAACCCAAAACCCTAAAACTAACCCTAAACCTACAACCCTAAGCCCTAAAAAACCCTAAACCCTAAACCCTAAATCCTAAACCCTAATCCTAAACCCTAAACCTTAAAAGCATAATCCATAAAACCCTAAACCCTAAACCATAATCCCTACACCCTAAACATTAAACCCTAACACTAAACCCTAAACCCTAGATCGCAAACCCTAAACCTCAACCTAACTTAACTAAATAAATTAAAAAATAAACATAAACCCTAAAACATAATAAACTTAAACCTAAACCTAAACCTAAACCCAAAGAATGGGCAAACCTATCGGAACATCACCATCAAATAGTTCATTCTAAATCGGTGGTGCTAATGGATATGAAGGTGGTGGTCCAAGTAGTGGTGGTTACGAGGGCAAGAAGAGTGGCAGAGGTTACAGCCATGGTGGTGGCGGAGGGAGAGATCGGGGATATGATGGTCGGGGTGGTTCTAACGAGAATTGGAGAAACTGAAGAACGTCCAATCCAATTTGCTGCTTATGGAACTGTTTATAGTAAAGACGTCTACCATTATTTAGGGTCTTTGATTTCCACTATGCGTGCTTATTTTTTATCTATGTTCTTGATTATCTCTTAGAAAACTTGGTGTGTTACTTGGTTAATGAAATTGAAAAAAAATAAACGTTGAATCTGAATTTGTTCTATTAAAAAAAACCCTAAACTAAAGCCTAAACCCTAGACCTAAAACCTAAACCCTAAACCTAAACCCTAAACCCTAAACCCTAAACCCTAGACTCCAAACCTTAAACCTTAAACCCTAAACCCTTAACTAACCCTAAACCCTAAACCCTAAAAAGCTAAAAAAGCTAAACCTAAACTAAATAAAACCTAAAAATAAAATAAATAAAAGAACCTAAACCAAAATAAAATAAAAACCTAAACTAAAACCTAAACCTAAACCTAAGCCTAAACCTAAACCTAAACCTAAGAAGAAACCAAAATAAAAAGTAAAAACAAAACATAAATAAAATAAGTAAAAACCTAAACTAAACTAAAAAAAAACCTAAATAAAATAAAAACTAAACCTGAAATAAAAATAAACTAAACTAGAAATAAAATAAAATAAAAACCTAAACCTAAAAAATAAACCTATAAATAAAATCTCAAAATAAATAAAAAATGAAACCAAACCCTAAACCTAAACCTAAACGTAAACCGTAAATAAAATATAATAAACTAAAAATATACCTAAACCTAAACTAAAAAATAAAACCTAAAAATAAACATAAACTTAAAGAAATAAAATAAAAACCTAAACCTAAACCTGAAAATAAAGAATAAAAATTGAAGTAAACTAAATAAACCTAAGCCTACTAGCTTACTTAATTTAAAAAATTAAAAAATTAAAAAATTAAAAATTTAAAAATTAAAAAAAAAACCCAAACCCAAAACCCTAAACTTTAAACCTTAAACCCTAACTCTACAATCCTAAACCCTAAACCCTAAACCCTTAAAGCTTAAACCTTAAACCCTAAACCCTAAACTCTAAACACTAAAACCCTAAACCCTAAACCCTAAACCCTAAACCATAAAACCTACAACCCTAAACCCTAAACCCTAAACCTTAAACCCTAAACCCTAAATCGTAAACCCTAACCCTAAACCCTAAAAACCTAAAAACCTAAACCTAAACTAAATAAAACCTAAAAAATAAAATAAATAAATAAAACATAAACCAAAATAAAATAAAATAATAAAAACCTAAACTAAAACCTAAACCTAAACCTAAACATAAACCCAAACCTAAAAGTAAAAAAAAATAATTTTAAAAAAACTAAAATAAAATAAAATAAATAAAACCTAAAATCTAAAAAAATAAAATAAACCTAAAATAAAATACACGGATAAAATATAAACTAAGAAAAATAAAAATAAAATAAAATGAAAACTAAATTAAAACCTAAACCTAAAAAAAACCTAAACCCTAAACTAAAAAAAAACCTAAACCTAAAAGAAATAAAATAAAATAAACATAAACCTAAACTAAAATAAACTAAACTAAAATAAATGTAACCTAAACCTAAAATAAACTAAACTTAAACTCTAAACTAAATATAATATAATAAAATAAACTAAAAAGAAACCTAAACATAAACTAAAAAAATGAAACCTAAAAATAAACCTAAAATTAAAGCTAAAACCTAAACCTAAAAATAAAATAAAAACCTAAACCTAAACCTAAAAGTAAAAATAAAACTTAAGCCTAAAAAAAAAATAAAATAAAACAAAACTAAAATAAAAAAATAAACCTAAACCTAAAGTTAAAGTTAAATTAAAATAAAAGCTAAACTAAAAAATAATATAAAGTAAATAAAATAAAAAAATAAACTTAAATAAAAATAAAAAAATAAAATAAACTAAAATAACTAAAAATTAAGCTAAATAAGCCTAAATCTATCGCTTTACTTAATTTTTAAAAAATCTAAACCCTAAACCCTAAACCCTAAACCATACCATATACTAAAAACTAAACCCTAAGCCCTAAAGCCTAACACAAACCACAAAGCCTAAAGCCTAAACCCTAAACCCTAGACCTTAAACTAACACTAAACCCTAAGTTAATAATAAATACTAAACCCTAAACTCTAAACCCTAAAAACCCTAAACCTTAATCCCTAAACTCTAAACCCTAAACCCTAAACACTAAAAAGCTAAAACCATAAACCTAAACCTAAAAATAAAATAAAATAAAAAATAAAAATAAACTAAAATAAAATAAAGAAAAAATGTAAATTAAATTAAATTAAATTAAATAAACTTACGAATAAAAAAATTTAATAAAAAATAAACATAAAATAAAAATAAATTAAATCTAAAATAAAATAAAAACTAAAAATAAACCTAAACCTAAAAAATAAACCTGAAAAAACCTAAAAATAAATAAAAAACAAAACCTAAACTCTAAACTAAAAAAAAAAACCCTAAACCTAAAATAAAAATAAAATTAAAAAATAAGCTAAAATAAATAAAACCTAAACCTAAAATAAAGTAAACCTAAACATAAACCTAAACTAAATAAAACAAAATAAAATAAATTAAAAATAAACCTAAACCTAAACTAAAAAATAAAACCTAAAAATAAACCTAAAACCTAAACCTAAAAAATAAAATAAAAACGTAAACCTAAACCTAAAAATAAAAAATAAAACCTAAACCTAAAAAATAAAATAAAAATGAAACTCAACTAAAAATAAACATAAACCTAAACCTAAACCTAAGCCAAAAAAATAAACTAAAATAAAAAATAAACTAAAATAAATAAATTAAACATAATAGAAATAAAAATTAAACATAAATGAAAATAAAATATAAAATAAACTAAAATAAATAAAAAATCAACTAAATAAACTAAATAAACCTAAACCTATCAGCTTACTTATTTTTTTTAAATAACCCTATACCCTAAACGCTAAACCCTAAACTTTAAACCCAAAAACTAACCTTAAACCCTAAAACTACAACCTAAACCCTAAACCCTAAACCCTAAACCTAATCCTAAACCCTAAACTCCAAACCCTAGAACTAAACCTAAAGTAACTAAATAAATTAAAAAATAAACCTAAAGCCTAAAATATAATAAACCTAAACCAAACCTAAACCCTTAGAATTGACAGAACCTTGACGACAGGAACATCACCATCAAATAGGCTCAGTCTAGATCTGGCGATGCAGACGAAGGCAGAGGTGGCGGCTATCGCAGTGGTGGTGCTGGTGGATATGGAGGTGGTGGTGAGAGTAGTGGTGGTTATAGAGGCGGGAGGAGTGACGAAGGTTATAGTTGTGGTGGTGGGGAGGGAGGGATCGGCGATATGATGGGGGATCCTGCTACTCAAGAGGCAAGGGTGGTTCTGATGGAACTAAAGAAATTGAGGAACGATCGATCTAATTTGCTGCATATGGAATTAAGTCTTTACTGTAAAGATGGTTCTAGTTATCTAGGGTCTTCGATTTGCTCCAAGTGTGCTCTTTTTAAAACTATGTCGTCTCTTGGGTCTTAGAAAAATTGGTGTGTCACTTGGTTGATGAATTCGAAAAAAAATGTTGAATCTAAATTTATTCTTTGTTAGAAAAAAATAAAAACCCTAAACCCTAAACTAAAACTTGAACCGTAGACCTAAAACCTAAACCCTAAACCCTAAACACTAAACCCTAAAAACCCTAAACCTTAAACCCTAAAACTCTAAACGCTAAACCCAAAAACCTAAACCCTAAATCCTAAACCCTAAACCCTACACCCCAAACCTTAAACCCTAAACTCTAAACCCTCAACTAACCCTAAACCCTAAACCCTAAAAAACCAAAAAGCTAAAACTAAACTAATAAAACCTAAAAATAAAATAAATAAAAGAACCTAAACCAAAATAAAATAAAATAATAAAATAAAATAAATACCTAAACTAAAACCTAAACCTAAACCTAAAAAGAAACTAAAATAAAAAATAAAAACTAAACTGAAATAAAATAAATAAAAACCTAAACTAAACTGCAAAACAAAAAACCTAAATAAAATAAAAACAAAACCTAAAATAAAAATAAAATAAATCAAAAATAAAATAAAATAAAAAACTAAATATAAACCTAAATCTAAAAAATAAAACTTAAAATTAAATAAAAAAGCGAACCAAACCCTTAACCTAAAATATGCTAAACCTAAACTTGAACCTAAACCTTAAATAAAATAAAATAAACTAAAAATAAACCTAAACCTAAACTAAAAAATGAAACCTAAAAATAAACCTAAACCTAAAAAAATAAAATAAAATCCTAAGCCTAAACCAAAATATAAAGAATAAAAACTAAACCTAAAAAAAACTAAACTAAATAATAAACCTAAATCTAAACCTAAACTAAAATAAATAAACCTAAAATAAATAAAGAAAACTAAATAAAAATAAAAATAAACCTAAATAAAAATAAAAAACTAAATAAACTAAAATAAATAAAAGTAAACTAAAAAAATAAATAAACCTAAACCTACTAGATTACTTAATTAAAAAAAATTAAAAATTTAAAAGATTAAAAAAATCCTAACCTTAAACCATAAACCATAAAACTTAAACCCTAACCCTAGAATCCTAAATGCTTAACCCTAAAACTTTAAACCGTAAACCCTATACCCTATACCCTAAACTCTAAACACTAAAATCCTAAACCCTAAACCCTAAAACCTACAACCATAAACCCTAAACCTTAAACCCCAAACCCTAAACCCTAAACCCCAAACCCTAATCCCTAAACCCTTAAACCTAAAAACCTAAACCTAAACTAAATGAAACCTAAAAAAATACAATAAATAAGAAAACCTCAACCAAAATAAATGAAATAGTAAAATAGATTAGAAACATAAACTAAAACCTAAACCTAAGCCAAAATATAAACCTAAACATAAAAATAAAATAAAATAAAAAATAAAAAAGAAAAACTAAAATAAAATAAAATAAATAAAAACCTAAACTAAACTAAAAAAATAAAATAAACCTAAAAATATAAAACCTAAATAAAATAAAAACTAAACATAAAATAAAAATAAAATAAACTTAAAATAAAAACTAAACTAAAACCTAAACTTAAAAAAAACCTAAACCTTAAACTAAAAAAGAAACCTAAACCTAAAATAAATAAAATAAAATAAACCTACACCTAAACTAAAATAAACTAAACTAAAATAAATGAAACCTAAACCTAAACCTAAAATAAACTAAACCAAAACCCTAAACTAAAACAATTAAAATAAATGTAAACTAAAAAAAATAAAACCTAAAAATAAACCTAAAATAATAAGCTAAAACCTAAACATAAAAGATAAAATAAAAACCTAAGCCTAAACCTAAAAATAAAAAATAAATCCTAAACTAAAAAAATAAAATAAAATAAAAGCTAAACTAAAAAATAAACATAAACCTAAACCTAAACCTAAAAATTAAAATAAAATAAATAATCTACACTAAATAAAAAAATAAACTTAGACAAAAATAAAAAAACTAAAATAAATAAAAAATAAACTAAATAAACCTAAACCTATCGATGGGTTGAATTAAAAATATATTACTACCATACCCTAAACCTAAACCCTACCCTCCACACCACTAAACCCTAAACCCACCACCACAAACTCCAAACCCTAAACCCTAAATCCTAAACTAACTAAACCACACCCTAAACCTTAAACCTCAACCCTAAAGCTAAATCCTAAACCCTAAACTAACCCTGACCCTAAGTTAAACTACCTATAATCCCTTGACCCCAAGGCTAAAAACCCTGACCATATACCCAAGATCCTAAACCCTAAAACCCTAAACCATAAACCCTAAACCCTAATCCCTAAAAACTTAAAAACATAAACCTAAACCTATTATGAAAATAAAATATAATATAAAAATAAACTAAAATAAACTAAAATAAACTAAAGAAAACCTAGTAAACTAAAAAAATAAAACAAATCTAAGAATAAAAAAATTTAATAAAATAAAAATAAACTAAACCTTAAGTAAAATAAAAGAGAACTAAATAATAACTTAAACCACAAAAATAAACCTAAAAATAAATAAAAAATAAATCCTAACCCTAAATTTAAAAAAAAAAACTAAACCTAAAATAAAAATAAAATAAACTAAATAAACTAAAATAAATAAAACCTAAACCTAAAATAAACTAAACCTAAACATAAACCTAAACTAAATAATATAAAATAAACTTAAAATAAACCCAAACCTAAACTAAAAAATAAAACTTAAAATAAAAACCTAAAACCTAAACCTAAAAAAGTTAAATAAAAATGTAAACCTAAACCTAAAAATAAAAAAGAAAACCTAAACCTAAAAACTAAAATAAAATAAAATTCAACTAAAAAATAAACCTAAACCTAAACCTAAACCTAAACTAATAAAATCAACAAAAAAAACTAAATAAATAAATGTAAAATAAATAAACTAAACTAAATATAAATAAAATAAAACTTAAATAAAATAAAAAATAAAAATAAAATCAACTAAAAAACTAAATAAATTTAAAACTGTCGGTTTGCTTAATTTTAAAAAAACCCTAAAGATCTTAAACCCTAAACCCTAAACTATCCTGACCCTAAACCCTAACACTAAACCCTAAAACCACCCTAAACCCTAAACCCTGATGGTAAACCCTAAACCCAAAGGCGACCCAAATCATAAACCCTACCCTAAATGTGCACTCTAAACCCTAAACCTTGGCCATGAACCCTAAGATCCTAACCCTAAACCTAAACCCTAAATGGGTAAACTAAACCTAAACCCTAAACCCTAAACCTACCACTCACTAAAACCTAAACCCTACACCTAAAAACCTTAAACCCCACCTTGACCCTAAAGCCACTAAAAGCATATACCCTAAAACTTATAACCCTAAACCCTAAACCCTAAACCATAACCCTAAAACCTAAACCCTAAACTCGAAACCTTAAACCTAAACCTAAAGTATCTAAAAAAATTTAAAACTACACTTAAACCCTAAATCCTAATAAACCTAAACCCAAATCGAAACCCTGAGAGTGGGCAAAACCTTGATGATAGGAACATCACCGTCAGTCAGGCTCAATGTAGATCTAGCATGGAGGCGAAGGCGCAGACGATGGTTATCACAGTGGTGGTGGGGAATCTAGAGGTGCTGGTGGATATGGAGGTGGTGGTCAAAGCAGAGGTGGTTATGGTGGCAGGAGGAGAGACATAGGTTATAGTTGTGGTTGTGTCAGAGGGAGAGATCGAGGATATGATGGTGGATCCCGCTACAGGAGAGGCTAGGGTGGTTTTGATGGGAACTGGAGAAACTGAAGAATGACCGATCCGATCTACCTATGGAATTGTGTCTTTATAGTAGAGATGGTTCAAGTTATCTAGGGTTTTGATTTGCTCTATGTGTGCTCATTTTTTATCTATGTCATTTCTTATGTCTTAGAAAACTGGGTGTGTTGGTTGATGAAACTGAAAAGAAGAAATGTTGAATTTGAATTTGTTCTCTATTAAAAAAAACCAAAACCCCTAAACACTAACCTAAAACCTGAACCCTAAACCTAGAACCCTAAACAAAACCCTAAATAAATCTAAACCTAGTAGTTAACTTAATTTTGAAAAAATTTAAAAATAAAAAATTTAAAAAAAACCTAACCCTAAACCCTAAATCCTAATACTAACCCTAAACCGTAAACCCTAAACCCTAAACCCTAAACCTACAAACCCTAAACACTAAAATCCTAAACCTAAACCCTAAACCCCAAACCCTAAAACCTACAACCCTAAACCCTAAACCTTAAACCCTAAACCAAAAAAACTAAAAAACCTAAAACATAAACCTAAACTAAATAAAACCTAAAAATAAAATAAATTAAAAACCTAAACCTAAACCTAAACCTAAAAATAAAATAAAATAAAAAATATAAACTAAACTCAAATAAAAATAATTAAAACCTAAAATAAACTAAAAATAAAATAAACCTAAAAATAAAAAACCTAAATAAAATAAAAACTAAACATAAATAAAATAAAATAAACCTAAAATAAAATAAAATAAAAATAAATAAATAACTAAACCTTAAAAAAACCTAAAAAACCTAAAAATAAATAAAAAATAAAACCTAAACCCTAAACTAAAAAAAAAACCTAAACCTAAAATAAACCTAAACCTAAACTAAAATAAAATAAACTAAAATAAATAAACGGACCTAAACCTGGATATACTAAACCCAAACCCTAAACTAAATATAAAATAAACTAAAATTCAACTTAAACCTAAACTAAAAACTAAAACTTAAAAATAAACCTAAAAGAAAAACCTAAAATCAAAACCTAAAAAAATAAAACTGGACTGACCTAAAATAAAAGTGAAACCTAAACTTAAAGAATAAAATTAAAATAAATGAAACAAAAAATAAGCATAAACCTAAACCTAAACTTCCTAAAAGATAAATAAACCTAAAATAAATAAACTAAACTAAATAAGATCCTAAATACTAAACCAGGCCCTAAACCCTAAATCTTAAATCCTATATGCCCAAATGCTAAAACCCTAAACTAACCCTAAACCTACAACCCTAAAGTGCTAGGCCTAAACCCTAAACCTGAACCCAGGCCCTGAGCCTGACCACAACCTACTCCTGACCCAGGCCCTGGGCCCACCCCAAACTGGGCTAAACTAACCTAAAGCTAAACCCTAAACCCTAAACCCTGGGCCCTAAACCCTAAACCTAAACCAGAATGCCCTAACCCTAAATCCTAAAACCTAAACCCTAGCTTTTGGGCCTAAACTAAACCCACATAAAACTTAAACCTAAACTAAATAAACCTAGATAAAATAATTAAAAAATTGAAACCTAAATGAAGTAATAAAATAAAATAAAATAAAACCTAAACTATAACCTAACTTGGACATAAAAAAAAATAAAGATAAAATAAAATAAATAAAACCTAAACTAAACTAAAAATTAAAATAAACCTAAGAATAAAAAACCTAAACTAAAATAAATAAACCTAAAATAAAAAAAAACTAAACTAAAAAAAATAAAAAATAAACTAAAATAAAATTTAAAAATAAAGTAAACTAACATGAAAAAATAAACTTAATATACCAAATAAAATGCCTATTGGTTTACTTAATTTTAAAAAAACCTTAAACCCTAAATCCTAAACACTAAACCCAAAACCCTAAACCTACAACCCTAAACCCTAACCTAAACCTTAAACCATAAACCCCTAACCCTACACCCAAACCTAAACCCTAAAACCTAATAAACTTAAACCTAAACCTAAATCGTAAGATTGGGTAAAACCTTGACGACAAAAACATCACCATCAAGCAGGCTGAGTCTAGATCTGGTGGCGAAGGTGAAATCAAAGATTATCGCAGTGGTGGTGGGGGATCTGGAGGTGCTGGCGGATATGGAGGTGGTGGTCAGAGTAGTGGTGGTTATTGAGGCGGGAGGAGCGAAGGAGGTTACAGTCATGGTTATTATGATGGGAGAGATCAGAGATATGATGGTGGATCCAGCTACTCGAGAGGTCGGGTTGGTTCTGATAGGAACTAGAGAAACTGATGAATGGTCGATACGATCTACTTCTTATGGAACTGTGAGTTTATAATAGAGACAGTTCTAGTTATTTAGGGTTATTAATTTTCTCTATGTGTGCTCATTTTTTATCCATATCGTCAGTTGTGTCTTAGAAAACTTGGTTTGTTACGTGGTTGATGAAATCGACAACAAGAAATGTTGAATCTTAAATTGTTCTCTATTAAAAAAAAGCCTAAACCTTAAAAACCCTAAACCTTTAACCCTAAACCCTAATCCCTAAACCCTAAAACCATAAACCCTAAACAACCCTAAACCTCTAAACCCCAAATCCCACTCTAAACCCCTCCTAAACCCAAAACCTTAACCCTAACCTAAACCCTAAACCCTAAACATAAACCCTAAAATCCTAAACCCTAAAATCACCCTAAAACCATAAAAATCACCCCTAAACCTACCTTTTTGCTAAATATATAAAAATATAAAAAACATAAAGAAAAACCTAACCCTAAACCCTAAACCCTAAACCCTAAACCATAAATCCTAAACCCTAAAATCTTAAAAACCTAAACCTAAAATAAATGAAAATTAAAAATAAAATAAATAAAAAACCTAAATCTAAATAAATAAATAAATATAATTGTAAACTAAAACCTAAACCTAAACCTTAACATAAAAAATAAAAACAAAAAACTAAAATAAAATAAAATAAATAAAAACCTAAACTAAACTAAAAAATAAAATAAACCTAATGATAAAAAGCCTAAATAAGAAACTAAATGTAAAATAAAAATAAAATAAACCTAAAATAAAATAAAATAAAAATTATATAAAAACCTAAACTTAAAAAGATAAACCTAAATATAATAGAAATTAAAATATAAACCTAAACTAAACTAAAAAAATAAAAAATTGAAATAAAATAAAAATAAAACCTTAAATAATAATAAAATAAACCTAAAATAAAATAAAATAAAAACTAAATAAAAACCTAAATCTAAAAGATAAGCCTAAATATAAAACAAAAAAAAACCTAAACCCTAAACTAAAAAAACCTAAACCTAAAATAAAAATAAAATAAACAAACTAAAATAAACCTAAACTTAAACTAAAATAAACTAATCCTGACCTAAACAAAAAATAAACTAAACCTAAACCCAAACCTAAACTAAATAAAATAAAATAAACTAAAAATAAACCTAAACATAAACTAAAAAATAAAACCTAAAATGAACCTAAAATAAAAACCTAAAACATAAACCTTAAAAAAAAAATCAAACCTAAACCTAAACCTAAATATAAAAAATAAAACCTAAACTTAAAAAATAAAATCAAAATAAAACTTAACTCAAAACTAAACCTAAACCTAAAAAGTAAACTAAAATAACAAACCTAAACTAAAATAAATAAACCTAAAATAAATAAACTAAACTAAATAAAAATAAAAAATAAAATAAACTTAAATAAATAAAAAAACAAACTAAATAAACTAATTAGACCTAAACCTACATGTTTACTTAGTTTAAAAAAAACTCTAAACCCTAAATCCTAAGCCCTAAACCCAGAAACTAACCTTAAATCGTAAAACCTAAACCTACACCCCTAGACCTTCAACCCTAAACCTAGAACCCTAAACCCTAAAACTCTAAACCCTAAACCCTATGCCCTAAACCCTAAAACCCTAAACCCTAAACCCTAAACCTTAAACCCAAAAACCCTTAACCCTATTCCCTAAACCCTATACCCAAAACTCTAAACCCTAAAACTTATAACCCTAAACCATAAATCCTAAACTAAGTATAAACCCTAAACCTTAAATCCTAAACTAACCCTAAACCCTATGAATGGGTAGAACCTTGATGTCAGGAACATCACCATCAACTAGGCTTAGTTTAGATCTAGTAGTGGAAGTGAAGGTAGAGGTGGCAGTTAAAGGTGGAAGTAGCGATTATCGCAGTGGTGACGGGGGAACTGGAGCTGTTGGTGGATATGGATGTGGTGGTCGAAGTAGTGGTGGTTATGGAGGCAGGAGGAGTGATGGAGGTTACAGCCATAGTGGTGGCGGAGGGAGAGAATGGGGATATGATGGTGGATCCTGTTACTCAAGAGGCCAAGGTGGTTCTGATGGGAACTTGACAAACTGAAGAATGACGGATCCGATATGCTGCTTATGGAATTGTGTCTTTATAGTAAAGATGGTTCTAGTTATCTAGGGTCTTTGATTTGCTCCATGCGTGCTCATTTTTGATCTATGTCGTCACTTGTGTCTTAGAAAACTTGGTATGTTACTTAGTTGATGAAATAAAAAAAGGAAATGTTGAATCAATTTATTCTCTAAAAAAAAGCCAAAACCCTAAATCCTAAACTAAAACCTGAACCCTAGACCTGTAACTTAAACACAAAACCCAAAACCTTATACCCTAAAAACCCCAAATCATAAATCCTAAACTGTAAAATCCTAAACCCAAAAACCTAAACTAAAACCCAAAACCCTAACCACCAAATCCTAAACTCTAAACCCTCAATTAACCCTAAATAAACTAAAAATTAAGCCTAAACTAAATAAAACCTAAAAATATAATAAATTAAAGAACATAAATAAAAAAAATAATGAAATAAAATAAAAACCTAAACTAAAACATAAACCTAAAAAGAAACTAAAATAAAAAATAAAAACTAAACTAAAATAAAATAAATAAAAACCTAAACTAAACTAAAAAAAATAAAAAACTAAATAAAATAAAAACTAAACCTAATATAAAAATAAACTAAAATAAAAACTAAATAAAAACTTAAACTTAAAAATAAATTGAAAATAAAACCTAAAATAAATAAAAAAATAAAGCTTAAACCCTAAACCTAAAATATTTTAAACCTAAACCAAAACTTAAACCCTAAACAAAATAAAATAAACTAAAAATAGACCTAAACCTAAACTGGAAAATTAAACATAAAATTAAACATAAAATAAAAACCTAAAACCTAAACCTAAACCTAAAAAAAAAACATAAACTTAGAGCTAAAAATATAAATATAAATAAAAAATATATAATAAAATAAAAAAATAAACAAAATAAACCCATACCTATTGGTTTACTTAATTTAAATAAAAAAACCCTAAGCCTTAAATCTTAAACCCTAAACCCTAAACCCTAAACCCAAAACCCTAAAACTAACCCTAAACCTACAACCCTAAGCCCTAAAAAACCCTAAACCCTAAACCCTAAATCCTAAACCCTAATCCTAAACCCTAAACCTTAAAAGCATAATCCATAAAACCCTAAACCCTAAACCATAATCCCTACACCCTAAACATTAAACCCTAAACCCTAAACCCTAACTTACAAACCCTAAACCTCAACCTAACTTAACTAAATAAATTAAAAAATAAACATAAACCCTAAAACCTAATAAACTTAAACCTAAACCTAAACCTAAACCCAAAGAATGGGCAAAACCTTAATGGCTGGAACATCACCATCAAATAGTTCATTCTAAATCTGGTGGTGCTAATGGATATGAAGGTGGTGGTCCAAGTAGTGGTGGTTACGAGGGCAAGAAGAGTGGCAGAGGTTACAGCCATGGTGGTGGCGGAGGGAGAGATCGGGGATATGATGGTCGGGGTGGTTCTAACGAGAATTGGAGAAACTGAAGAACGTCCAATCCAATTTGCTGCTTATGGAACTGTGTCTTTATAGTAAAGACGTTTACCATTATTTAGGGTCTTTGATTTCCACTATGCGTGCTTATTTTTTATCTATGTTCTTGATTATCTCTTAGAAAACTTGGTGTGTTACTTGGTTAATGAAATTGAAAAAAAATAAACGTTGAATCTGAATTTGTTCTATTAAAAAAAACCCTAAACTAAAGCCTAAACCCTAGACCTAAAACCTAAACCCTAAACCTAAACCCTAAACCCTAGACTCCAAACCTTAAACCTTAAACCCTAAACCCTTAACTAACCCTAAACCCTAAACCCTAAAAAGCTAAAAAAGCTAAACCTAAACTAAATAAAACCTAAAAATAAAATAAATAAAAGAACTTAAACCAAAACAAAATAAAAACCTAAACTAAAACCTAAACCTAAACCTAAGCCTAAACCTAAACCTAAACCTAAGAAGAAACCAAAATAAAAGTAAAAAAAACATAAATAAAATAAGTAAAACCTAAACTAAAAAAAACCTAAATAAAATAAAACTAAACCGAAATAAAAATAAACTAAACTAGAAATAAAATAAAACCTAAACCTAAAAAATAAACCTATAAATAAAATCTCAAAATAAATAAAAATGAAACCAAACCCTAAACCTAAACCTAAACGTGGCCGTAAATAAAATATAATAAACTAAAAATATACCTAAACCTAAACTAAAAATAAAACCTAAAATAAACATAAACTTAAAGAAATAAAAAAAAAAACGTAAACTCTAAATAGATAAAAATTAGTAAACTAAATAAACCTAAGCTCTAGCTTACTTAATTTAAAAAAATTAAAATTAAAATTAAAAATTTAAAAATTAAAAAAAAACCCAAACCCAAAACCCTAAACTTTAAACCTTAAACCCTAACTCTGCAATCCTGAGCCCTAAACCCTAAACCCAAGCAGGCCTTAAACCCTAAACCCTAAACTCTAAAACCTAAAACCACTAAACCCTGGGCCCTAAACTCCAAACCTAAACCCTAAACCCTTAAACCCTAAACTAAATCAGGCCCACCCCTAAAAAACCTAAACCTAAACTAAATAAACCTAAAAAGATAAAATAAATAAATAAACATAAACCAAATAAAATAAAATAATAAAAACCTAAACTAAAACCTAAACCTAAACCTAAACATAAACCCAAACCTAAAAGTAAAAAAAATAATTTTAAAAAAACTAAAATAAAATAAAATAAATAAAAACCTAAACCAAACTAAAAAAATAAAATAAACCTAAAATATAAATATAATAATATAAAAATAAAACAAAATAAAATAAAACTAAATTAAAACCTAAACCTAAAACCTAAACCCTAAACTAAAAAAAAACCTAAACCTAAAGAAATAAAATAAAATAAACATAAACTAAACTAAAATAAACTAAACTAAAATAAATGTAAACCTAAAATAAACTAAACTTAAACTCTAAACTAAATATAATATAATAAAATAAACTAAAAAGAAACCTAAACATAAACTAAAAAAATGAAACCTAAAAATAAACCTAAAATTAAAAGCTAAAACCTAAACCTAAAAAAATAAAATAAAAACCTAAACCTAAACCTAAAAGTAAAAAATAAAACTTAAGCCTAAAAATAAAATAAAGCCAAAACAAAACTAAAAATAAACATAAACCTAAACCTAAACGTAAAAGTTAAATTAAAATAAAAAGCTAAACTAAAACAAATAATATAAAGTAAATAAAAATAAAAAATAAACTTAAATAAAAATAAAAAAATAAAATAAACTAAAATAACTAAAAATTAAGCTAAATAAGCCTAAATCTATCGCTTTACTTAATTTTTAAAAAATCTAAACCCTAAACCCTAAACCCTAAACCATATACCCTAAAACCTTAAACCCTAAACCCTAAGCCCTAAAAACCCTAACCCTAAACCCTAAAGCCTAAAGCCTAAACCCTAAACCCTAGACCTTAAACTAACACTAAACCCTAAGTTAATAATAAATACTAAACCCTAAACTCTAAACCCTAAAAACCCTAAACCTTAATCCCTAAACTCTAAACCCTAAACCCTAAACACTGAAAACCTAAACCTAAAAAAAAATAAAATAAAATAAAATAAAAAATAAACTAAAATAAAATAAAGAAAAATGTAAATTAAATTAAATTAAATTAAATAAACTTACAGATAAAATTTAATAAAAAAATAAACATAAAATAAAAATAAATTAAATCTAAAATAAAATAAAAACTAAAATAAACCTAAACCTAAAAAATAAACCTGAAAACCTAAAAAAATAAATAAAAACAAAACCTAAACTCTAAACTAAAAAAAAAAACCCTAAACCTAAAATAAAAATAAAATTAAAAAATAAGCTAAAATAAATAAAACCTAAACCTAAAATAAAGTAAACCTAAACATAAACCTAAACTAAATAAAATAAAATAAAATAAATTAAAAATAAACCTAAACCTAAACTAAAAAATAAAACCTAAAAATAAACCTAAAACCTAAACCTAAAAAAAATAAAATAAAAACCTAAACCTAAATATAAAAAAACCTGAACCTAAAAAATAAATTAAAATGAAACTCAACTAAAATAAACATAAACCTAAACCTAAACCTTAAAAAAAATAAACTAAAAAAATAAACTAAAATAAATAAATTAAACATAATAGAAATAAAAATTAAACATAAATGAAAATAAAATATAAAATAAACTAAAATAAATAAAAAATCAACTAAATAAACTAAATAAACCTAAACCTATCAGCTTACTTATTTTTTTTAAATAACCCTATAGCCTAAATGCTAAACCCTAAACTTTAAACCCAAAAACTAACCTTAAACCCTAAAACTACAACCCTAAACCCTAAACCCTAAACCCTAAACCTAATCCTAAACCCTAAACTCCAAACCCTAGAACTAAACCTAAAGTAACTAAATAAATTAAAAAATAAACCTAAAGCCTAAAATATAATAAACCTAAACCTAAACCCTTAGAATTGGAACCTTGGACAGAACATCACCATCAAATAGGCTCAGTCTAGATGCAGATCGGCCGGTGGCGGCTATCGCATGGTGGTCGGTGGATATGGAGGTGGTGGTGAGTAGTGGTGGTTATAGAGAGGAGTGGCGAAGGTTATAGTTGTGGTGGTGGGAGGAGGATCGGATATGATGGGGATCCGACTACTCAAGAGGCAAGGGTGGTTGATGGAACTAAAGAAAAGAGGAACGATCGATCGATTCTTTGCATATGGAATTAAGTCTTTCGTAAAGATGGTTCTAGTTATCTTGATTGCTCAAGTGTAAACTATGTCGTCTCTTGGGTCTTAGAAAAATTGGTGTGTCACTTGGTTGATGAATTCGAAAAAAAATGTTGAATCTAAATTTTTTCTTTGTTAAAAAAATTAAAACCCTTAACCCTAAGCAAAAACTTGAACCGTAGACCTAAAACCTAAACCCTAAACCCTAAACACTAAACCCTAAAAAATCCTAAACCTTAAACCCTAAAACTCTAAACGCTAAACCCAAAAACCTAAACCCTAAATCCTAAACACTAAACCTACACCCCAAACCTTAAACCCTAAACTCTAAACCCTCAACTAACCCTAAAACAAAACAAAAACCAAAAGCTAAAACTAAACTAATAAAACCTAAAAAATAAAATAATAAAAGAACCTAAACCAAAATAAAATAATAAAATAAAATAAATACCTAAAACCTAAAACCTAAACCTAAAAGAAACTAAAATAAAAAAATAAACTAAACTATAAAATAAAATAAAACCTAAACTAAACAAACAAAACCTAAAAATAAATAAAACAAACCTAAAATAAAAAAAAAATAAATCAAAATAAAATAAAATAAAAACTAAATATAAACCTAAATCTAAAAATAAACTTAAAATTAAAATAAAAAAAGACCAAACCTAAACCTAAACTTGAACCTAAACCTTAAATAAAATAAAATAAACTAAAAAAACCTAAACCTAAACTAAAATGAAACCTAAAATAACTAAACCTAAAAAAAATAAAATAAAATCCTAAGCCTACCAAAATATAATAAAAAACTAAACCTAAAAAACTAAACTAAATAATAAACCTAAATCTAAACCTAAACTAAAATAAATAAACCTAAAATAAAGAAAACTAAATAAAATAAAATAAACCTAAATAAAAAAATAAAAACTAAATAAACTAAAATAAATAAAAGTAAACTAAAAAAATAAATAAACCTAAACCTACTTGGATTACTTAATTAAAAAAATTAAAAATTTAAAAGATTAAAATCCTGACCACCATAAACCATAAACTTACCCTGACCTTAAATCCCCTACCTCCCATGCCACTGCCCAAACAAGATCCTACCACCCTAAACCTTACCCCCTAAAACCCTAAACCCCAAACCCTAATCCCTGACCTTAAACCTGACCTACTAAATGAAACCTAAATACAATAAATAAGAAAACCTCAACCAATAAATTAAATAAAATAATAGATAAAAAAACCTAAACTAAGCCAAACATAAACATAACCTAAACATAAAAATAAAATAAAATAAAATAAAAAGAAAACTAAAATAAAATAAAATAAATAAAACCTAAACTAAACTAAAAAAATAAAATAAACCTAAAATATAAAACCTAAATAAAATAAAACTAAACATAAAATAAAATAAAATAAACTTAAAATAAACTAAACCTAAACTTAAAAAAACCTAAACCCTAAACTAAAAAAAACCTAAAATAAAATAAATAAATAAAATAAACCACTAAACTAAAATAAACTAAACTAAAATAAATGAAACCTAAACCTAAACATAAAATAAACTAAACCAAAACCCTAAAATTAAAATAAATGTAAACTAAAAAAAAATAAACCTAAAATAAATAATAAGCTAAACCTAAATAAAGATAAAAATAAGCCTAAACCTAAAATAAAAATAAATCAAACTAAAAAATAAAATAAAATAAAAGCTAAAAAATATAAACATAAACTAAACCTAAAAAAATTAAAATAAAATAATAACTAAATAAAAATAAAAAATAAAAATAAAAATAAATAAAGAATAAACTAAACTACCTATCGGTTTGATTAAAAATATATAATACCCTAAAATAACTTAAACCCTACCCTAAACCTAAACCCACTACCACTGACCCTACCACCTCTAAACCCTAAAGCCAAATCTGACTACCACCACCCTCACCCAGGCCACCTAAAGCTAAATCCTAGCCCACCTAAACCTCACTTTAACCTCTGAGCCTACTAAACCACACCCTAATCCACCCTAAACCTTAAATCCTAAACCACAACCCTAAACCATAAACCCTAAACCCTAAAAACTTAAAACATAAACCTAAACCTATTATGAATAATATAATATAAAATAAACTAAAATAAACTAAAATAAACTAAAGAAAACCCGTAAACTAAAAAAATAAAAATCTAAGAATAAAAAATTTAATAAAATAAAATAAACTAAAAAGTAAAAGAGAACTAAATAACTTAAACCACAAAAATAAACCTAAAATAAATAATAAATCCCAACCCTATTTAAAAAAAAAAACTAAACCTAAAATAAAATAAACTAAATAAACTAAATAAATAAACCTAAACCTAAAATAAACTAAACTAAACATAAACCTAAACTAAAATATAAAATAAACTTAAAATAAACCCAAACCTAAACTAAAAATAAAACTTAAAATAAAACCTAAACCTAAAAAAAAAAGTTAAATAAAATGTAAACCTAAACTAAAATAAAAGAAAACCTAAACCTAAAAATAAAATAAAATAAATTCAACTAAAAATAAACCTAAACCTAAACCTAAACTAATAAAATCAACAAAAGAAAACCTAAACTAAAATAAATAAATGTAAAATAAATAAACTAAATATAAATAAAACTTAAATAAAAATAAAATAAAAAAAATAAATCAACTAAAAACTAAATAATTTATGGGTTTGCTTGGTTTTAAAACCCTAAACCTTAAATCCACCACCCTAAAACTCCCACTAAACCCTCCTACACTAAACCCACTAAACCCTAAACTCATGGTAAACCTAAACCCAAAGCGTGACCCAAAATCATAAACCCTAAACCCTATACACTCTAAACCTAAACCTTGGCCATGAACCTAAACCTTAATCCTACTGCTAAACCCTAAATCATAAACTACCCTACCAACCCTAAACCTGCCACCCTACAACTAAACCTACACACCTAAAAACCTTAAACCTAAACCTGACCCTAAACCTAAGCCCTAAAAGCATATACCCTAAAACTAAACCAAACCCTAAACCATAACCCTAAAACCTAAACCTAAACTTAAACCTAAACCTAAAGTATCTAAAAAATTTAAAAACTACACTTAAACCCAATCCTAACCTAACCCAAAAAACGAGGTGGGCAAAACCTTGATGGGAACATCAGTGGTCTCAATGGTAGCATGGAGGCATGGGGCGATGGTTATCGTGGTGGTGGGGAATCTAGAGGTGCTGGTGGATATGGAGGTGGTGGTCAAAGCAGAGGTGGTTATGGTGGCAGGAGGAGAGACATAGGTTATAGTTGTGGTTGTGTTAGAGGGAGAGATCGAGGATATGATGGTGGATCCGCCAGAGGCTAGGGTGGTTTGATGATGGAGAACCGAAGAAAAGATCATCTACCTAAATGGTCTGTATAGTAGAGATGGTTCAAGTTATCTAGAGTTTTGATTTGCTCTATGTGTGCTCATTTTTATCTATGTCATTTCTTATGTCTTAGGCTGGGTGTGTTGGTTGATGAAGAAGAAGAAATGTTGAATTTGAATTTGTTCTCTATTAAAAAAAAACCAAAACCCAACACTAACCTAAAACCAACCCTAAACCTAGAACCCTAAACACGAAACCCTAAATAAATCTAAACCTAGTAGTTAACTTAATTTTGAAAAAATTTAAAAATAAAAAATTTAAAAAAAACCTAACCCTAAACCCTAAATCCTAATACTAACCCTAAACCGTAAACCCTAAACCCTAAACCCTAAACCTACAACCCTAAACTATAAACCCTAAACACTAAAATGCTAAACCCTAAACCCTAAACCTAAACCCTAAACCCCAAACCTGACCAAACCCTAAACCAAAAAAAACTAAAAACTAAAACATAAACCTAAACTAAATAAAACCTAAAAAATAAATAAATTAAAAATAAACCTAAACCTAAACCTAAAAAAGGAATATAATAAAAAAAATACAAACTAACAAAAATAAATAATTAAAAACCTAAAATAAACTAAAAAATAAAATAAACCTAAAAATAAAAAACCTAAATAAAATAAAAACTAAACATAAATAAAATAAAATAAACCTAAAATAAAATAAAATAAAAAATAAATAAATAACTAAACCTAAAAAACCTAAAAAAACCTAAAAATAAATAAAAAATAAAACCTAAACCCTAAACTAAAAAAAAAACCTAAACATAAAATAAACCTAAACCTAAACTAAAATAAAATAAACTAAAATAAATAAAACCTGAACCTAAACCTAAGATATACTAAACCCAAACCCTAAACTAAATAAAATAAAATAAACTAAAATTCAACTTAAACCTAAACTAAAAACTAAAACTTAAAAATAAACCTAAAAGAAAAACCTAAAATCAAAACCTAAAAAAATAAAACAAAAACCTAGACCTAAACCTAAAAATAAAAAGTGAAACCTAAACTTAAAGAATAAAATTAAAATAAAATGAAACAAAAAAATAAGCATAAACCTAAACCTAAACTTAAACCTAAAAAATAAATAAACCTAAAATAAATAAACTAAACTAAATAAAATCCTAAATACTAAACCTTAAACCCTAAACCCTAAATCTTAAATCCTATACCCAAAATGCTAAAACTAAAACTGACCCCACCTGACTACCTAAGCCTTCTAACCTAAACTGACCACCCTGGGCCACCTGACCCCACCTGACTAACCCTGGGCCTGGGCCCTGGGCCCTCCCAAAAAACCCTAAACTGACCTAAAACAGGCTGGGCCACACTCCTAAACCCTAAACCTGGGCTAAACTAAACCCACTAGATCCTAACCCTCCAAACCCACTTAAACTTAAACCCTAAATCCTAAACCCTAACATAAAACTTAAACCTAAACTAAATAAAACCTAGATAATGATTAAATTGAAACCTAAATGAAGTAATAAGATAAAATAAAATAAAACCTAAACTATAACCTAAACTTGGACATAAAATAATAAAAGTAAAAATAAAATAAAATAAATAAAACCTAAACTAAACTAAAATTAAAATAAACCTAAGAATAAAAAACCTAAACTAAAATAAATAAACCTAAAATAAAAAAAAAACTAAACTAAAAAAAATAAAAAATAAACTAAAATAAAATTTAAAAATAAAGTAAACTAACATGAAAAAATAAACTTAATATACCAAATAAACCTATGCCTATTGGTTTACTTAATTTTTAAAAAAAACCTTAAACCCTAAATCCTAAACACTAAACCCAAAACCCTAAACCTACAACCCTAAACCCTAACCTAAACCTTAAACCATAAACCCCTAACCCTACACCCAAACCTAAACCCTAAAACCTAATAAACTTAAACCTAAACCTAAATCGTAGAGTGGGTAAAACCTTGACGATAAGAACATCACCATTAAGCAGGCTCAGTCTAGATCTGGTGGCGAAGGCGAAGGTGAAATCAAAGATTATCGCAGTGGTGGTGGGGGATCTGGAGGTGCTGGCGGATATGGAGGTGGTGGTCAGAGTAGTGGTGGTTATTGAGGCGGGAGGAGCGAAGGAGGTTCATCATGGTTTATTATGATGGGAGAGATCAGATATGATGGTGGATCCACTACTGAGAGGTCGGGTTGGTTAAGAACTAGATGGTATTATCGATCTACTTCTTATGGAACTGTGAGTTTATAATAGAGACAGTTCTAGTTATTTAGGGTTATTAATTTTCTCTATGTGTGCTCATTTTTTATCCATATCGTCAGTTGTGTCTTAGAAAACTTGGTTTGTTCTTGGTTGATGAAATCGACAACAAGAAATGTTGAATCTTAAATTGTTCTCTATTAAAAAAAACCCTAAACCTTAAAAACCCTAAACCTTTAACCCTAAACCCTAATCCCTAAACCCTAAAACCATAAACCCTAAACCCTAAACCCTAACCCTAAACCCTAAACCCTAAACCCCAAATCGTAAACCCAAACTCTAAACCCTAAACCCTAAACCCAAAACCTTAACCCTAACCCTAAACCCTAAAACATAAAACCTACAAAATCCTAAACCCACAAATCATAAACCCTAAAACCATAAACCATAAACAGAAAACCCAACCCTAAACTACCATTTTACTAAATTATAAAAAATATATAAAATATAAAAAACATAAAGAAAAACCTACAAACCTAAACCCTAAATAAACCTAAATCACAAAATCTTAAAACCTAAACCTAAAATAAATGAAAATTAAAAATAAAATAAATAAAACCTAAATCTAAATAAATAAATAAATATAATTGTAAACTAAACCCTACTAAAATAAAATAAAAAATAAAAACTAAAATAAAATAAAATAAATAAAACCTAAACTAAACTAAAAAAATAAAATAAACCTAATGATAAAAAGCCTAAATAAGAAACTAAATGTAAAAAATAAAATAAAATAAACCTAAAATAAAATAAAATAAAATTATATAAAACCTAAACTTAAAAGATAAACCTAAATATAATAGAAATTAAAATATAAACCTAAACTAAACTAAAAAATAAAAATTGAAATAAAATAAAATAAAACCTTAAATAATAATAAAATAAACCTAAAATAAAATAAAATAAAACTAAATAAAACCTAAATCTAAAAGATAAGCCTAAATATAAACAAAAAAAACCTAAACCCTAAACTAAAAAAACCTAAAATAAAATAAAATAAAACTAAAATAAACCTAAACTTAAACTAAAATAAACTAATCACAAAAAAATAAACTAAACCTAAACCCAAACCTAAATAAAATAAAATAAACTAATAAATAAACCTAAACATAAACTAAAAATAAAACCTAAAATGAAAAATAAAACCTAAAACATATAAAAAAAAAATCAAACCTAAACCTAAACCTAAATAAACCTAAACTTAAAAATAAAATCAAAATAAAACTTAACTCAAAACTAAACCTAAACCTAAAAAACTAAAATAAACAAACCTAAACTAAAATAAATAAAAAATAAACTAAACTAAATAAAAATAAAATAAACTTAAATAAATAAAACTAAATAAACTATTATGACCTAAACATGTTTTGCTTGGTTTAAAACTCTAAAAACCTATCAACCCCTAAGCCCAAACCTTAACCTACACCCCTGGACCTTCAACCCTAAACCTACCCTAAACCCACAAACTCACCCTCCACACCCTAAACCTAAACCCTAAACCCTAAACCTTAAACCCAAAAACCCTTAACCCTATTCCCTAAACCCTATACCCTAAACTCTAAACCCTAAAACTTATAACCCTAAACCATAAATCCTAAACTAAGTATAAACCCTAAACCTTAAATCCTAAACTAAACAACCCTGAATGGGTAGAACCTTGATGTCAATCACCATCAACTAAAGTTTAGATCTAGTAGTGGAAGTGAAGGTAGAGGTGGCGATTCGCATGGTGGTGGGGATCTGGAGGTAGTCTTGGTGGTTATGGTGGTGGTGGTGAGCTGTGGTTATAGAGGTGAGAGAGCAGTGAGGAACTGGTAGTGGTGGAGGGAGGAGGCAGATATGATGGGATCTGCTACTGAGGCGGTTTGTTTTATGGGCTGAGAAACTAAAGAAGATCGATCTCATGCTTATGGGCTGTGTCTTTATAGTAAAGCGGTTCTTCTGTGGTTTTGATTTTCTATGGGTGCTCATTTTATATCTATGTCATCGCTTGTGTTTGAATACTTGGGGTGCTACTTGGTTCATGAAATTGATAAGAAGAAATGTTGAATCTGAATTTGTTGTCTGTTAAAAAAAATAAAATCTTAAACCCTAAACCTAAAACTTAAACCTTAAACCCTAAACCTTAAACCCTAATATCCAAACCCTAAACCCTAAACCCTAAACCCTAAAAAGCTTAAAACCTAAACCTAAACTAAATGAAACCTAAAAATAATAATATAAAAAAATATAAACCAAGTAAAATAAAAAAATTAAAACAAAGAAAAAACACAAACTAAAACTTAAACCTAAACCTAAACATAAAAAAATAAAATAAAAAATAAAAACTAAACTAAAATAAAATAAATAAAAACCTAAACTAAACTAAATAAATAAAAAACCTGAATAAAATAAAAACTAAACCTAAAATAAAAATCAAAATAAACCTAAAATAAAACAAAATAAAAACTAAATAGAAATCTAAACCTAAAAAATAAACCTAAAAATAAAACTAAAAAATAAATAAAAAATAAAACCAAAACCCTAAAATAAAAAAAATCTAAAACTAAAATAAAAATAAAATAAACAAACTAAAATAAACCTAAACCTAAACATAAATAAATAAATCCTAAACCTAAACTTAAAATAAAATAAACTAAATTAAATAAAATAAAATAAACTAAAAATAAGCCTAAATCTAAACTAAAAAATAAAACTTAGAAATAAACCTAAAACCTAAACATAAAACCTAAACCTAAAAAAATAAAATAAAAACCTAAGCCTAAACCTAAAAATAAAGAATAAAACCTAAACATACAAAAAAATAACTCAACTAAAAAATTACCTAAACCTAAAAAAAAAACTAAAATAAATAAACATAAAATAAATAAACTAAAATAAATAAAAATAAAAAATAAATTTAAATTAAAATAAAAAAATAAAATAAACTCAAATAATAAACAATTAACTAATTAAACTAAATAAACTTAAACCTACTAGTTTACTTAATTTAAGAAAAGAAATCATTAAAACTAAATCCTAAACCCTAAACCCTAAACCTTAAAACTAACCCTAAACCCTAAACCTACAACCCTAAACCTTAAACCATAAACCCTAAAACCCTAAACGATAAACCCTAAACCCTAAATCCTAAACCCTAAAACCCTAAACCCTAAACCCTAAACCCTAAACCATAAAATAAACTCTAAATGCTAAACCCTAAACCCTAAATCCTAAATCCTAAAACCTACAACCCTAAACTCTAAACCCCAAACCTAAACCCTGAACAAACTCTAAACCCTAAGAATGGGTAGAACCTTAACAGCAGGAAGATCACCATGAACTAGGCTTAGTTTAGATCTAACGGAGGAGGCAAAGGCAGAGGCGGTGATCATCACAGTTGTGGTGGGGGATCTAGTGGTGCTGGTGGATATGGAGGTGGTGGTTGGAGCAGTGGTGGTTATGGAGGTGGGAGGAGCGATGGAGGTTATAGTCGTGGTGGTGGCAAAGGGAGAGATCAGGGATATGATGACGGATCCCGCTACTCGAGAGGCAGGGGTGGTTCTGATGGGAACTGGAGAGACTGAAGAACATTCGATCTAATCTACTTCTTATGGAATTGTGTCTTTACAGTAGAGACAGTTCTATTTATCTTGGGTTTTTTATTTGCTCTATGGATGCTCATTTCTAATCCATGTCATCGCTTATGTTTGAGAAAACTTAGGGTGCTACTTGGTTGATGAAATTAAAAAGAAGAAATATTGAATGTAAATTTGTCTTCTATTAAAAATAAACTTTAAACTTTAAACCCTAAACTTTCAACTTACCCTAAACCCTAAGAATGGGCAGAACCTTGAAGATAGGAACATCATTGTCAACTAGGCTCAGTCTAGTTCTAGTGGTGGATGCGAAGGAAGAGGCAACGGTTATCGCAGTAGTTATGGGGGATCTAGAGGTGGCTGGTGGATATGGGGAGCAGTGGTGGCTATGGAGGCGGGAGGAGTGGCAGAGGTTACAATCATGGTGGTGGCAGAGGGAGAGATCAGGGATATGATGGTGGGTCCCGCTAGTTGAGAGAGGCGAGCTAGTTAATGGGGAAAAGCGAGAATGACGATTCAATCTGCTTATGGAACTATGTCTTTATAGTTGAGACAGTTTTACTTATCTAGGGTTTTTGATTTTCTCTATGGGTGCTCATATTTTTTTTCAATGTCATCGCTTGTGACTTAGAAAACTTGGGGTGTTACTTGGTTGATGAAGTCAAATAGAAGAAATGTTGAATCTAAATTTGTCCTTTATTAAATAAAATCTTAAACCCTAAACTAACCCTAAACCTTAAGAATGGGCAGAACCTTGATGATAGAAACATCACCGATAACTATGCTCAATCTAGATATGGCGGTGGAGGTGAAGGTGGAGGCTGCGGTTATCGCAATGGTAGTGGGGGATCTGAAGGTGCTGGTGGATATGGAGGTGGTGATTAGAGCAGTGGTGGTTATGGAGGCCGGAAGAGCGACGAAGGTTACAATCATGGTGGTGGAGGAGAGAGAGATTGGGGATATTATGGCAGATTTTGCTTCTCGAGAGGCAAGGGTGGTTCTGAAGGAAAGTGGAGAAATTGAAGAATGACTGATCTGATCTACTTTATATGGTACTATGTATTTATAGTAGAGACGGTTCTACTTATCTAGGGTTTTTGATTTGCACTATGGGTGCTCATTTTTGACCTATGTCGCTGCTTATGTCTTATAATACTTAGGATGCTACTTGGTTTGTGAAATTAAAAAGAAGAAATGTTGAATCTAAATTTGTTCTCTGTTAAAAATAAAACCTTAAACCAAAAACCATAAACTAAAACTTAAATCCAAAACCTAACACCCTAAACCCTAAACCCAAACCATAAACCCTAAACCCTAAACCCTAAACCCTAAAAACCTAAAAACTTAAACTTGAACTAAATAAAACCTAAAAATAAAATAATTAAAAAAACCTAAAATAAAATAAATAATAAAATAAAATAAAAACATAAACTAAAACCTAAACCTAAACCTAAACCTAAACTTAAAAATAAAATAAAATAAAAAAATAAAAACTCAACTAAAATAAAATATATAAAATGTAAAATAAACTAAAAAATAAAAAACCTAAATAAAATAAAAATAAAATAAAATAAAAACTAAATAAAAACTTAAACCTAAAAAACAAATATAAAAATAAAACCAAAACATAAATAAAAATAAAACCTAAACCCTAAACTAAAAAAAAAACCAAAATCTAAAATAAAAATAAAATAAACCTAAACTACAGCTCTTTCAATTTAGAAAATATGTCAAGGAGCTAAATTTGTGGATTAAAAATCTCTCTTTAGTAGGATTTCAATGCTTTAAGGCAATGCTCGAGATCTTTGCGAATTAGGGAGACTTGATGCAAAGTATTATTGAATGAGATTTTTATAATAGTGATTGTATCTCACAAAAAAATGATAGATCTGCATAGAGATTTCCAAAATTATAGCTCTCTTACTTTGAGACTCAATGCTGCAACATAATATAACAAATAATTCCCTTCAACACAAAGCAAGAAAGCTCAAGTAAAACTATGAAGTCAATGCTTAGAATAGCTGGCGTAGTGTTGTGAGAGATTTAGGACACTCATAGATTTTTTCGTGACATCTAAAATATGATTTAAGAGAGATTTTAGATTCCAACATAGTATCTATCATCTTTTTTATTTCTTTTTATTGGTAGCAATGTTACTTCATTTAGATGTATTCATTTGAATATGATTTAATGGTGGAAAGAATAATTCTTACATTTGATGACATTCTATTAGGTGCAAGAATTTTTTGATGTTATTTGAAATCTAAAGTTTCATCAAAAGCCACATGCAAATTAATTTTATGTAGTGTCTCTTTTAAGTTTAGGGCTCAAGTCGATCTAAACCTAAACAACATTAGTTTAATCTTTCCATAATTTTAGAAGATAATAGCAATACTTCAAATTTGTTCATGTACTCATTTATAATTTTGGTTTTTGGGTTTAGCGAGTTAAACTCTAAACAAATGATCTTAGTAAGATAAAGACAAGTATTTTGTAACAACGATTTCATTTCAACCATGTAATAACTTGTTCTAATCCCAATCTTCCTGGCTCTCTATTTCTATCTAGTAGATTTTTGCTTAGTGGTATGTTTTAGTTTTATAAATCCCAATCTTTCAGGCTCACCTAAACCCTAAACCCTAAACTAACCTTAAACCCTAAAACTAACCCTAAACCCTAAACTCAAAACTCAAAACCTACAACCCTAAACCCTAAAACCCTAAACCCTAAACCTACAACCTTAAACCTACAACCTAAAGCCTAAAACTAAAGCCTAAAACTAAACCCTAAACCCTAAACCCTAAACCCTAAACTCTAAATAAAAATATAAACTTAAACTAAATAAAATCTAAAATAAAATAAATAAAAAACCTACACCTAAATAGAGATAAAATAAATAAAGATAAAAAACTAAAACTAAACCTAAACTAAAACCTAAACCTAAAAAAATAAAATAAAATAATGAAAACCTAATCTAAACTAATAAATAAAATAAACCTAAAAAAAAACCTAAAATAAAAAAACTAAATGTAAATTAAAATAAAATTAACATAAAATAAAACTAAATAAAACATAAAATTAAAAATTAAAACCTAAACATAAAAAAATAAAATTAAAATAAAACTATACTAAAATAAAATAAACATAAACCTAAAGAATACTAAAATAAAAACCTAAAATAAATATAACTAAATAAAAAATAAAAAAAACCTAAAAAAATAAAAAAAAACTAAATAAAATAAAATAAACTAAATAAAGATAAATATGTTTAAATTAAAAATAAAATCCTAAACCATAAAATCTTAAACTTACAAACCCAAACTAACCTTCTATAATAAATAAATAAAATTTAAACTTAAGTTGGAAAATATGTTCCCTAGCACTAAACCCACCCTAAACCTAAATCCACACTACACCTAAACTCTTTAAACCCACTCTCTGACCTTATGGCCACAGATCTGAGCCACTAAACCCTCCCTGGGCCCTAAACCTGGGCCCTAAACCCTGGGCCCTAAACCCTAACCACTCCTAACCACTACCACCTTAACCTCTAAACCTCTCCACTCCACCAACTAAACCTAAACTCTCTAAATCCTAAACTCCTCAAACCCTAAATCCCTAAACCCTAAACTAAACAACCTTCCTAAATCTCCCATACCCTAAAATCCTAAACCTTAAACCCTAAACCCTAAACCCTAAAACCTACAACCCTAAACCCTAAACTACCCTAAGAATGGTTAGAACCTTCATGATAGAAACATCACTATCAATTAAGCTCGCTAAATTCAAAGTGGAGGTGAAGGCTGAGGCACAGCTTATCATAGTGGTGGTGGGATCCGAGGTGGGGATATGGAGGTGGAGCAAGGGTGTTATGGAGGTGAGCTGAGAGGTTATAGTGGTGGTGGAGGGAGAGATCGATATGATGGTGGATCCCATACTTGAAATGTGGGTGGTTTTGATGGGAGCTGGAGAAATTGAAAAATACCCAATCCAATCGCTACTTATGGAACGGTCTTTATAAGAGATGGTTTCTACTTATCTAGGGTTTTGATTTGCTCTATGGGTACTCATTTTTATTTGTTTTCTTGTGTCTTAGGGAACTTGGGGTGCTACTTGGTTGATGAAATCAAAAATAAGAAATGTTGAATCTGAATTTTTTCTCTATTAAAAAAATAAACCCTAAACCCTAAACTAAAACATAAAACCTAAACCTAAAACCTAAATTATAAATCATAAATAATAAACCCTAAACCCTAAAATCCCTAAACCCTAAACATTAAACCCTAAAGCTTAAAGCCTAAACCCTAAATCCTAAAACCTAAAACCTAAAACCCTAAATCCTAAATCCTAAACCCCAAAACTTACAACCCTAAACCTTAAAACCTATAACCCTAAACCCAAAACCCTAAACCCCAAACCCTAACCCCTAAACAAACCCTAAACCCTAAACCCTAAACTCTAAACTAACCCTAAGCCCTAAACTTTGGATAAAGATGTCATTTAGAGTAGATCTAAAGAATGACCTAATCCTAACATAGTTATGCTAGCTAAAGAAAATGTCTTCAAGAGACTTTCCTTGACTATTAGAGATTTGAATACCCTAAACCCTAACCCTAAATCATATTATAATACCATATATTATAGTATAATGTAGCATCATATATTTAAGCATGTAGTGATGTGTTTTTGGATGTTATAAGATGTTTTGAAATTTTTAGTATATTATGGTATTGTACCCTATAGTCTATATTAATATAAATCATAAAAATGTTGATTTAATAAACCAAGATGATGAAATTTGTTAAATTTGAAGTGGGAATTAGGTTGTAGTACCAAAGTTGTGCTATGCCACTTGTAGTCTAGAAAGTAAGATTTTATGTTCAAAATAAATATTATATGTTGTAGCATAGTATAACATCATATATCATAATATATTATTCTGTGCATTTTAAATTATTTTAGTATTTTACAATCATGCAGTCAAGCCTACACTAGGATTATTTATAAAAATGTTGATTTATACTTTAAAATGGTGGAATTTGGCCAAATTCATAATAGGTAGAGCATGGCATCATAATATATTGTTCCAATTTAAAATATGTAAGTGATATGACTAAAATATATAGTTTTTTTATTTGAACTAATTTTATGATTTTTATCTTAAGCAATCCCTTATGATGTGATATGCAATATAGTATAATATAATATGTTATAGTGTATCATAATATAGGATGCCATAACATAGTGTAGCATCATGGATTATAACATATGATTGTGTATTACTACTTGTTGTTTAGCATATTTTAGTTTGTTATAGTATGATGTAGTAGAGTTTGTACTAGTATAATTCATAAAAATACTGACTTATAGGCTGAGATGATGGGATTTGGCCAAATTTAAGGAAAGCTTTAGGGAACATCATTGGGGGTGTGCTATGGTGTGTCATTTAATCAAAAGAATGGAATTTTGCATCCCAAATAATGTTCATTTTTCAACCAAATTTTATGAATTTTTTGCTTCAAGTGATTCATTTTAAGGTGTAATGTAAGATAATATTATATGAAAGCATATTAAAATATAATGTACATAACAATATATATATATATATATATATATATATATATATGAATGTGGTGGTGTGTTACTAAATGTTATTGTACATTTTAGTATGTTTTACTTTTGTTATAATACATTGGGTCAAAACTCACAAAAATGTTAATTTGAAGGTTGAGATGGAAGAATTTGGCCAAATTCATGGCACACACCAAAGAAGCAACACAAAAATTATGCTATTTTGTACCATTTATAATAGAAAATAACAATTTTACATCCAAAATGAACATTATTCATATTTTGATAAAATTTTGTTATTTATTCCTTTTAAGTGATTCTAATGAGGTGTAATGTTAAACAATATATTATATTATTTGCAAATTATAATATAACATCATATATCATAATATAATATATTATGTGTTAATTAACCCTATAATATGTTTAGCATGATAATGTATAGTTAGTTTGAGCTTGCACCATCACAAATCATAAAATGTTGATTATAATGTTAAGATGATGTAATTTGAATGAATACATTACTAAGCTTTTGGTTGAAGTATTAAAGGTGTCCATAAGAGAAGAAATAAGATTTGATGAGAATTCCATGTCAAGGACATTGAGGGAGATCCACTGGGATCACACATGCATTATACATGACATGTGAGGGGTCTATGTCAAGGGCATGGAAGAAGAAAATCAATTAGGGATAAGGTTTGAATTTGATTTGATTATATGATTTGTGGAAAGAAGATCCACTGGGGATAAGAATCTATAATCCACCGGGGAGTAAGATTGAATCAACTTAATTTATTTTATTTTAATTGATGTGGAGGCATATTTGCTAGAGATATTTCCTCAAGTCCATTAGGGATCAGGTATATGAACCTTCCACTAGGGAAGCAGGTTCGAGCTATCCACTGGGGATTAGGATTTGAGTTTGATTTCATAGATTTATTTAGGGATGTATCCATTGGGAATAAGAGTTTGGTTGGATTTCTTTGATTTAAACTCTATTGGGGAGTTGGTTTAATTTGGCTCCACTAGAGAGGTTGGTTCTGAATTTGATTTGCTTGCTTGACTTATTTATATATGATTTGAGGCTCCACTGGGGAGAAGGGTGTGATTTAACTCGGAAAAATTAGATTGGGTTTAATTTAATCTGAGTTAATGTATGGACCCTATTGGTGTGTGATGGACCAACTAAGATGGGGCTATATCAGCCTTGACCTACTTTACATTTACAAATCTAAAGGGATAGTCTACCAACTGTGTGGTAGAGCTAGCCAACCTAAGGGGTTACCTTTTGGTGTGCAACAGTAAAAAGAAGGCATAGACTTACATCTTAAGTGGAACAACACTGGGTGACGTTGGATGCACAACAAATCAAACTTGACCTAGGATGACTAATGAGTGAATGCTGAGGACTTATGTCAACTCAAAAGTAGCTAGGATTAATTTTATTTTAATTTCATGTGATTTGATATGTTTTGTTTGGTTTAGTTTGATTTTGACTTGAGGGCATATCCACTGGGGATGTGAGCTTGATCAAATTTGATAGATTTAATTTATGAACCATGTCGGTGTGCGATGGACCCACTGAGAAGGGGCTATATCATACTTATCCTATCTCAGATTTACAAATCCAAATAGATAGTCTAGAATAGTAAAGCTAGCCAACTTAAGGGATTTCCTTTTAGTGTGCAATGACTATACTGGGAAGAAGGTGTAACAGGCTTACATCTTCTAAAGAATTGAACAATCGCTGGGGTGACTTGTTGGTAGCATAACAAATTGAACTCGACTTAGGGGAAACTACTGAGTGAATATTGTTGGGGACTTATATCAACTCAAGAGTAGTCAAGCGATTCTTATTGAGAGTTTTTCTGACATTGTGCTAAAGATAAAATGCCTACTTGGAAAAAGGTACCACTAGGCATGTCCTCCAAATCCACAAGTGAATATATATTTTGTTTATATGTTTATGTGGACCATGTTGGCGTGCGAGGGACTACACTGAGAAAGGGCTTTGTCGGCCTTGACATATCTCAAATTTACTAGATCAAGGGATAATTTGCACATCCATAGGATAGATTCTCCAACCATAGGGGTGGTTACTATAAAAGGGGAACTATCCAATCTGATAGTAACTTGGGTAGTATCTAAATAAGGTCACAACGAATGTGATCTAAATACCCACGGCCAACTCAAGGAGATAGTGTAGTAGACTTACATCTTTCATGAGTGGTGTATCCTAAGGTGTATCCATCAACATGAGTGATGTATCCATCAGCATAGTGAGAACCAACCAACCTAAGGTTCTTGTTGGTGTCCAATGATCAATCTAGAAAGAAAGTGTGTAGTCTTACAACTTTCCAAGTGGAACTGATCATCGGGATAGTCTGTCATCAGCGGGACAGATGTTATCTGACCTAGAGCGACTACTAAGCGAAGCCCGAGGAAGGATGGACCCGACTTGAAGCAGGAGGAAGTCACTAGGGGACTTATCCTAAACCTCAAACATGACCTAAGCTAATTTGAGAAGAAAGCATTGTCGACTCACATCCTCTTAAATGAAGCAAACATAAGGTAACTTATTAACCATGTAGTAACTGCCTACCAAACTAAAATGGCACTTGTCAATGTACGGTGGCCAAGTAAGGAAGGAAAGCATAGCAGACTTACATTCTCCAAAGAAAGAAGACCATTAGAGTGACACAGTAGCAGAGTAGCACGTCAGCCCGACCTAGAGTAGCTACTAAGTGAGTGTCATTGGGGGCGTTATCTCAACTCAGAGTAGCCTAAGGAAAAATATATGTGTTTGTTTTATATGTTTGAGTATAGTTTGTGTTTGTATTGTGTCGATGAAGGATAGGACACCGCTCAGGTTCCTTACACCTACCCTAAACACATCATGGAAGATTCATAAAAAATAATAATTTTAACATGGAAGAGATTGAATTCAAAATGGAAATTTTATTTATGATAATTATTTTTAAACATGATTTATAATATTTATTTAAGTAGAGCCCATTGATTGGAAGCATTGGGTGCTCCCTTATGATTAATAAGCGATAAGATCCTCCTTGGTAGCCTTCTCTATGGCAAAAGGGCCCTCCCAAGTGGGTTCAAGCTTGCCTCCCATCATAAGATGGGAAACAATCTATCTTCGTAGAACTAAAATAAGCTCTCCTACATGAAAAGCTCTAGGATGGACCAACTTGTTGTGAGCTTGAATCATTTTAGCTTTGTACAACTCGAGGTTTTGGCATGCCCACAGCATCTCTCCTCCAAACCTTTGAGCTCTTCTAACCAACTTGGTATTCTGCTTTATTATGATCTTGCTACCCACAACTATCCTTCATGATGGGAGTTAGACTTCTAATGGTAGAATAGCTTCAGACCCATACACTAAGGAGAAAGGAGTAGATTGAATTGGAGTTCTATATGTGGTGCGGTAGGCCCACAAGGTTTCAACTAATTGCTCATGCCATTATTGCTTGTTGTTGTTGAGTGTCTTCGATTTGGATGAGATTTTGTTGAAGGCTTTAAGCCATTTTCCCTCATGTAGTTGATGGTAGAATATCTCCAATCTATTATGTCTCCGGGGCAAAGTTTTGATCTCAATGCTTTTAAATGTAGTACCATTATCAAATATAATTCATTAAGGCACCGCTATATAAGATATAGTTCTTAAAAAACTAGAGCACATGCTAAGCTATGACCTCTCTGAGTAGAATCACCTTCACCCATTTGGAAAAGTAGTCACTAGCAGCTAAGATGAACCAATGACCCTTGGAAGAAGGAGGATCAATCAGACCCACTATGTCGGTACCCCAACACTCGAATGGCCATGAGGCCAATGTAGGATGTAGAATGTTGGGTGGTTGGTGTAGGACCACACCGTGTATTTGACATTGGTGGCATCGCCTAGCCGTATCTATGTAATCTTTGATCATCGACCATTAGTAGTATCCTAGTCTCTTGATCTTGGCTTTCATCTTCGGACCGGATTGGTTGGCTCCACATAATCCTAAGTGTACCTAGTCAATCTTATGCTTCATGCTTATCTAAACAATATAACCACATATGATCAAAAGAACTCATACAAGACACCATCCACAAGAGCATGGAAAGTGCTCTTTGCTTCATCCGATGGGCTTGGGACTTCTCTTGAGGTAGTTTGCCTTTATTTAGGTTATCATGAATGGTTGCCTCCACCCAACTCCTTGTCTATCTTGGTAATGGCAACCTCCTCTTCAAGAGAGTACTATTTGATGAGTTCAATATCAATAAGGGATAAGATTTATCTATTTAAAGCATATGCTACAACATTCTCTCCTCGAGGAATCTTATAAATCATAACCTCTATGATTTGGGCCAACAACTCCATGGTGTACTTGTGGTAGATGGAGCTTGGGCTTTATAACCTTATAGGATCCAAAGTGATTTGGTTGATAACTAGATAATCCTACAAGATATTGATGTTCGGATGCTTAGTAACAACGAACTGACCGCACTTGTAGCCTCATATTCGGCTTCATTGTTGGTGCAAGGACAGGACAGATGATATGAGAATCTCATCACATTGCGGTCCAAAATTAAAAGAACTATTCTTACTCATGCCTTTCCTAGAATAGTAGATTGTGGTTCTTCTCCTCTTTGAGAAGAAGTTGTACCATCAAAGTACATCTCCCCACATTGAATGTGAGTATCCCCTAAGTTCATGATTTGTTCATTGGAGAAATCATCACTAAGCAGAGAGTTAGCAGGAAGTGAGTGTGCTGCTAAGAAATCTACAAGCGCTTGTCCTTTCACTGCACAGAGGGGTACGAAGGTAATGTTAAACTGCGAGAGGATCATGGACCATCGTGCCAATCATCTGGATACCATCGGTCGGGTCATGGGATACTATAGTGGATTGATCCTAGAGATTAAGTTCACATTATAAAGAAGCATGTAGTGCTATAAATTTTAGGATATAAAGATTAAAGCTAGGCGATGCTTCTCAATGGGTGGATAATTAGCCTCAACAAGGATTAGATGATGGATGAGGTACTAGAGTGTGCTTTCCTTCCCTTTGTCATTAGCTTGGGCCAACAATGCACCAAGCGAGTCATCTAATGCAGTAATGTAAAGTATGAGTGGCTTGCTCGGGATAAGGGCAGCTATAACAGGCGACATCATCAGGTAATGCTTGATGTCTTTGAAGGCATGCTCAGCCTTATCATCCCACTTGAACTTGGCATCCTCTTTGAATAGTGCTAAGAATGGTTGAAATTTTCTCGATAAGTTGGATATAAAGCATCTTAGATATGCCAACTGCCCTTGGAATGATCTAAGTTGAGTTAAACTTTTAGGGGGTAGCATTTCTAATATCGCCTTAATCTTCTCTAGAGCAATTTTGATTTCCTAGTGTCGGATAACAAAACCAAGGAATTTCCTTGAAGCTACTCTAAATGCACACTTCAGGGGGTTCATTTTGAGGTTAAATTATCTTAACTATTCAAAAACCACTCTGAAGTCAAAGAGATGGTATCCTTTTCTCTACCTTTGACCACAAGAACATCGACATATCACTCAACTTGATGATGAATGAGTTCATTATTGATTCGAGTCATAGCCCGCTGGTACATAGAACTAGCATTTTTAAGGCTGAGAGCCATGACCTTATAGCAATAGATTCTGATCGGGGTTCTAATAGTAGTGTTTCTTTCATCTTCAGGGGCCATCTTTATTTGGTTATATCCAAATGAGCCATCCATGAAAGAGAAGACTGCATGAGATGAGGAAATGTCCACCATCAGCTCCAAGATTGGTAATGTAAATTTATCTTTTGGACATGCCTTATTTAAATCCCTAAAATTGACGCATATGAATTTGGCCATTCTTTTTATTAACTACGATGATGCAAGTTAACCAGGTAGGGTATTTTTCTTTCTGAATGAATCCATCATCGATAAGTTTCTTGACTTCATAAATGACCTATTGTTCTATGTCAAATCGCATGTGTCTAGGAGCTTGTTTGATAGGGTTAGCAGTAGGCTCTATTACTATTTTATGGGATACAGAGCCAATCGGCATCTCTTCATAACTCCATGCAAAGCGGTTCTTAAACTTAGTCAATAGCTAACTAAGTCATTGGTTTCAATTTCATTCAATAAAGAACTAATGTATAGGGCATGGATCTACTTGATTCTAAGTTGATTTCCCTTGATGCGATGGTTGACTTGATCTCTTCTTGAACTCTAGCGGTGCATCTTTGACTTCAAAATCATCTAGATCATCTAAGTTTCTAAGCACAATCTCATATGAGATAATGTGATTTGAAAAGAACTTATCGATTCCAAATGATTGGTGATGATTGGCGTTGTCATCATCGATTGGACCCACTATGAATCCTTATCCCGGTCTTGATTGAGAGCTTTTACATTTATTTTTCCATATTTTTTCGATGTAGTCTGACCTAGGCTTTGACCAAGTATGTGGGATTAACCCTTTCTTTACTAAATTATGAACACAAAGTAAGTACCAATCAAAAGGTAATTCTATTAAATATTTATATGAATCATCCTCAAGTTCTACATCAACTTCTTGACTTGAGGATGATGCTCCCAGAAAACCTCGAGCAACACTATGGAGCCCTAAGGCCCCTCACTTTTGAATTATGAATTCAATCTTCCCATCTTAGACTTAGGAGTCTTCTAGACACTAAGACATCCGTAGTCATAAGACACTTCTAAATAATTATGTAAACACTTTAACTAAGCTAAAGACTTAGAAGGGTTAACCATAGGATTAGGTTATGCCTTAGGGATTAGGATAATCCACCTACAACCAAATCCAATCCATGTTCACCTTCTCAAACCAAACCTCAAGTTCAATTCAAACATCTAATTCAAATCCAAATCCAAACCCAAATTTCCAAAACCAAATGATTGAAGCCCATGATCAAATCCAAACTTGAAACCCTTCTAAGCCATATGACTATCCCCGACTTAGCCAAATCTTAGTCCAAATCAATCCAAAATCAATGATTTTCTCATAATCAATTTATATCTTCAATCATCTTCCTAAATATAAATCAAATCTACATTCAAATGATCAAACTAAATCAAATCAAATCAAATTAAACCCTTCTAAAGCCATATGACTTATCCGATGGACTTAGCCAAATCTTAATCCAAATCAAGTCAAACTCAATTGATTTTCTCACAAATCAATCATATTTTCATTCATCTTCACAAATTTAAAGAAAATATACATTTAAATCATCAAAACTAAATCAATCCAAATCAAAATCCAAACCTAAGCCACATGACCCAACTCCATGACTTAGCCAAATTCCTTCATTCCAAAACCCAAATTTAATTGATTTTCTCATGAATCAATCATACCTTCAATCATATTCACAAATATAAATAAAATCAATCATCAATCCAAACCAAAAAATCAACCCAAGTCAAATTAACCTTTTGACTTGAAATGTTCAAATGAACCAAAACCCATTTGAACAACCAAGCAATTGAATTTATATATCAATCCCAAATCTATATATAAACTCAACTAAATAAAACTCAACCCAAAGTCAAGAACTAAACCCAATTGGTCCACTTGACCTAAAGTGGCGAATTTGACCTATTGAGCCAAGTTCTAATCCTACCCAAATTGGACTGAATCAAGCCCATCAAAACATCCCATCATGATTGTTGATCACCCTAGGTTGATCAATTGTCACAACTTGGGTCAAACCAAGTCAACTTGGTAATTTTTTCAGTCAACCCTATGAACCCAAACTAGCCAAAGTGCAACTAATCCAAATCCTTTAAAACCAACAATTCATACCAAATCAAAATCAATATTTGAATATGACTTGACCTTCAATTGAGTCAAACTAAAACCAATTGGCCCTCTTGACTCAAGTTGACCCAAATTGACTTAAAAGACCAAATTGGGTCAAATCAAAATATAAACTAAATTAATTGCAACTAATGGCTCAAGTTCATTCTAAATTGATTGTTGAACTTGACCAAAGCCATGATTTGACCCAATTGAACAATTGACCTACTTAGCAAATTGATCTAAAGGTTCAACTTGGCTAAGTCAAAACCAAATTCAAATTAATTGAAACCAAAGCCTATAATCCTTCTTTGGTCAACTAAACCCAAACAACACCCAAACGAATTTGGCCAAATTGGTCAAATTGGTCAACTTAACTAATTTGACCCAAATGAATTGAAATGAGCCAAAATCAAATCTAAGCCAAACTAAACCAAACCAATTGAACCAAAACATCCCAAATGATCATATGAACTTGACCCAACCCTTGGTTTGACCCAATTTGACCAATTGTCAACTTGATTACCAATTTGACCTAAATGAGTCAAATTGTGCCAAACTAACCAAATCAACTCCAATTGACTTGAAATTTGGGCTAACCCACTTTTGGCTCATTTCAAATCTGCCAAAATCAAACCCAATGCTAAATGATCATTCTATGCTTAGCTCAAGGGCATCACATGAGACAAATTTCCCATGTAAGTGGTCATTTCCATTTCTTGGCCACTTGGTACTCTCCCAATGGTCCACCTAGGCACCTATGACACTACCCAACCTGACCCAAGGGGTGGCTGGGTCAACCATGACCCATGGGAGGTGAAATCACTTCACCCTCCCATTAGAGCCACAATTCCTTTTTGGCATGCCTCCACACCTTCACCAAAGAGCCAACTCACCTCCTCCCACCATGACTCCTCAGATGGGTGGACTAAAGCCAAACTCGATCCCACCATCTGATCAAGATGAAAAGTGGTATACACCCCCTCATTTCCACTCAAACACACACAAAAATCATTCCTCAGAGCCCTAACTACCCAAGATGAGCCTCTAGAACCATTTCTTAAGCTCCCAAGCTCGTTCCTTGATCAAAAAAAGTCATTCCCTTTTGTCCTAAAATAGGACACTCCCATTTCTAACCTAACTTCCCCATTTATCCATCAAACTTAAATTAGCTTTGCATGCACCTTCTCTAGGCCTTGTCGAGTAAGAATAAATCATCTCCCAAGCTTCATGAGCACCGGAAGTGGGACTTGGATCAAAGCTGAGCTCCAGATTGTTAGTTCATGGCCTTCCGAGTGAATAATAAGGAATTTTTCCAATTACTACTCAACAGGGCTTCATCTCCACTATATGAAGCTTCCTCATTCACCGATCTTGAGCTCTGAAGGTATGCCTCCAAAACTGATCCTTAGGTAAAAAAGGGTTGGAGGTTTTTGAAGAAAACTTGTATCTTATGTGATCTTGAATGTTGGATCCCCTCCGATTGATGCCGTAAAGGTGTGGGATCCTTTTGGAGTTGATCTGAGCTCAGGTAAGCTCGGATCAAGTGAGTAATGGCGGATGGACTCCATTCTTCCTCACTCATGTGACATTAGATCACGCACCGTCCATTCCACATGATTAGAATAGACAGCCATGATTAGATCAACTAGATCGATCTAATTTAATCTTATTAATCTATGGGATTAATCATAGAGATCGGATGACATATGAGAAAGCGTGTCGACCGCCACCATGTAGGTGTTGAGTCGGATAAGTTTTAAGTAGCCAATCTCGGTGCCATGTGGAAAGCTCGCCATGTCAGTGCGCCATGTGGCGCTAACAGGATTAGGCTTTAATTAGCTTAATTAATCATTTTTAATGGCTAAAACTTCTTAAAATCATAAAAAATCATAGCTAAATAAAACAATTGCAAATAAATACTCATTTTAAAATTATTTCTGAGGAGAATAAATTAAAAATGATCTAAACTAATTTTGAATAGTAATTAAAGTTCAATTATAAAATTAATTTTCTTAATTACTCCTAAATTACTTGAGCAATTAATCCCAAATTTTGTGGGCTAATTTAATGGGATGACCTCTTCCTCCTATGATTTTCTTAGGATTTATTGCTCACTTAATTAAGAAAATTGAATAATTAAACCTTAACTACTCTTTTAAGTTAATTAATTGATTCTCATGAATAGTGATAAATTAGTTTTAAGTTTATTAATCATTGTTCAATTGAGGGAACTAAGGAATAGGGTTGGGACCCCTTTCCCTAAGTTCATTTCACCCTTTTTTTAAAATGAAATTAATTATGATTTAACTAATTAATTAAATCACTTAATCAAATTGAAATCATAATCACATCAAATTAATTAAATCATCGGGTAGATCTTTTGGGTGTTTAATAACCTAAGAGTTTAATGAAATTATGGTTAGTCCACATGTGTGGGAAAACCATAATAGTAATTAATTAAGTCCCTTAATCTAATTAACTATTAATCATGAGCCAATTGCATTTGGTTTCTTTTCTTATTATCAAGGATCATTGCAAGTTTATTTTCCATGCATATCATGTTGGCTCATAATTATTTAGTTAATTACTTTAAGGTGACATAGGTAAGGGTAATTAATTCATCTAATTAAGGGTTAAAATTAATTAACCCATAAAATCAACTTAATTAAATTTCCTTAACCTAAATAAAACCAATAATGTGGGAATTGGTTTAAAACAACAATTGATTATTTCTCTTCTCCTCTTTAAATCAAATCAAATCAAAAACTTAATTAATAAGGAAGCTTTGGTTTGCTCTAAATAATCTTATTTGATTTGATTATCCTTAAGAACTAGTTCGGTTGAATGAATCACATGCTTATATTTGATTGTCCTCTTTCCAATCATGTTAAATTTGGTATGTCATTTGAATTCATGCATCCATCTTTTCAAAATCAAGTAAAATAAAATGGATTTCCTTTATGTAAGCTTGCATGTGTTGATTTAATTTAATATATGTGTTACTATTATCACTATTAAATTCAAATGTATTTTTCAAAAGATTATAAATGAATAATAATATGTGATATGATGCTAGTTATAAATACATAAGAAATGCATGTGCTTATAGCTTAAGTGTATGAATGTTGAGTTCTCTTTCCTCTATTCATGTGTTGATTTATATAAGATTGAATGGTAATGGGTATATAGTGGACATCCCAGAACACGAGGCTTTAGCTAGCCCCAAGGAGGTCATTTGATCACCTCACTTCCCTAGTTTAACAATGGCACATACCCATTTGATTTCATTCTTATGTATTTCAACATTAGAATTTGGATAGAGCTTTAATTCACATATATAAATGATTCAATCAAAAAATATACAATCTTTGCATGGTTTTCTTTCCCTTATTTATGTATACATCCATGTGTGTCCAAGGAAAGCAATTTCTTATGTCCTTTTGTTTAAAATTTTAAATTAATATGTTTAAAAAATTTAGTAAGATAAAATATGAATTCTAAACATACACATACATTTATCATTTAAAGTGCTAAAATATGTTACATGTATAGATACACTTAGGATTAAATCGATGCATGTTACATGTGATGGAAAGGAATGATTTAATATATGTTATTATGTAGTAATTCAATTAAATTAATCTTAAGATGCCTTTCATTTTGAATAGGATTATTTAAAGTGAACCTAAACATTAATTAAATCATTTAATAAGCAATTCACTAAAGAGAACTAAATCAAATTAATATACTTTAGAAAGTGACTTAAGGTAGGGATGAAAGAGGGCAATCCTCTTTTCCTTTCTTCATAACACTTAGTTTCTAAGTGTAATCAAATGAAATAAAAGAAAACACAAATTAAAATTCTCAAATCAATTAAACTACTTCAAGTGAAATCAATAATTCATGTTAAATTGAATCCTTCTACACTAGAAAATACAACACTAATGCCAAGACTTACCACACAAACCTTAATACACACATTAGAATTAAGTCACCACTTCCACTCTAAGTTAGGATGGCGTATGATGTGAAGTATGTTTTATTTTATGATGTATTTTTTTAGATTGGTTGTTAGGGTATATGCTTCGTAGACTGGATGATAGACCAATATTAGCCTAATGATGTTTTCTGTAGGGAATTATGCTAAAGGGATGCTTCAAAATAAATGTGAATGCTCTTTTTGTAGGTTGCTTAAATCCTTAAGCATAATCCAAGTTAAGATGGGCTTAGTTACCCATGTGTAGGGTGTTAAGTCTAAATTATAAATACAACTTCTTGGGATTATATGTATATTTAGTAAACCTTTATCTTGCATGTGTAGTTAGATTTCTTTTCCCGCATAAATGTGCATTTTGCAATAGGAATTAAGATTGGTGCTATGGGAGATTAAGATGAGTAGTGGCCGGCTTTGTCTGGGGTGCCATGATGCCTTTGAAGCAAGCACCTTCAAAATACAAAAGGAACCAAATCAGAAATAGGGATATAAAGAAAGAAGTCCCCCATAGCATTTAATACAATTATAATTATTCATCTTTTCTCTCTTCAGGTTGTACGGCGGTACCCGACCGCATTGGCCTTTTATTCTTTTATGATAGTTTATATAATTTTTGATGTTATGTTTACATTGTGCATTAGGATGGCATGCTTTTCATAGTTTCTTAAATGATTGATGCTTTAATGTGTGGCTTGGATACAATTAGGCCCTTAGGATAAAAAATAACTTTTTTACCCAACTAATCACTCATAACTAAATTTTAAACAACTCATAACCTCATCAAAAATCCTAAGACATAAATAAGATAATTAAAAGATTTAGCAACCCCTTAGCTGTATGGTTGTATGTTTCACATCATGCATGCATATTCTTTGTCTTTTGAACATGAAGGAGCTCCATCTTTGCACATTAAAAAAATGCTTTACCTGTGAGGGCATCCCTTGTGGTAGAGAATGCCTTCATCTTGCTTATTTGATTCATAATATATTTCATCATGCATTTAGGAAAAAGAAATCCTAAAGCCTCTATCAAAATGATGTGTTTAAAATAATAAAAAAAATTCAAAATATTTTCCATCTATAGATTAAGTCATATGCTCATATCACTCATGCTCTAGTCTCTAAGGGATTGTGTTTAGGACTTTAGTCTCTTTCTAATTGAATAACTACACTAGCAATCTTGCAATTCATAAGATTGAACTACATGGTTTTAAATTCGTAGGAGGAGTTAGCTGGCAGCCACTTCAACCGATTATAAGTCCAGAAGTCAGACAATTTATTCTCTCTTGTGGAGTTAAACCCTTATGTCCACCTATCACTTCGATTTAGGTCATGCTAAGGCTCCCTTGATTTAGGATCTGAGGTAGCTACTCCCTTGACTATGAGCATAAATCCTTACCTCTTAAGAATTTCCACAACCTTGTTGGTTGAGTATAAACCCACAGTAATCTAATTAAATTTCAACTCAAAACATATAAATCCCTCAACTTCAAAATTATAAAGCCCAATCAGGATAGATTGGAATGTTCATTAGGCTTCTTAGTATCATGAGCATTTCCTACTTATATCATTTGGATTCCAAAATAAGTCTTCTCCTTTAGCTTTCCCAATTGATTTTCCAAATACAACTAATCTTTTGATAGTCTAACCTTGAAATCTTTGGAGATGATAATTGTCTACTTTAATCAAGAGTATTCTTAGAAAATTTCATTTCTAAGATGTAATTAACTATGGAGGCTTGCCTCCATACAGAACTTAAGAACCTAGTTTAATATAAACCCTGCTTTATTCATCCACATAAAATAGGAGAAAATTCTCTCGTACATTTGAAGACCCATCATGCCTTAAGAGTCCTTATTACGTTATTAGGTCCATTGTAGGGTGATACCACTATCTTTCGAGATAGTACATCATACCTCAATGTTGTACATAATCATCAAAGTACCCCCCATATGATGGTGTCCCCCATACATCTAAAATAAACCCGGCCCTCTCGCCTTGTTCATTGAATCCTCTTAACATCATCCTTTCTTTTTTGGAGTTTGGGGATGCGATCCTCTAGTAGGCAAGGGTTCTTATACTCATAATGTTGATACACGGTCAACAAAACTCTAAATAGACTATATCTTCAACATCCAGTAATATAAAGAGGGTGTTGTGCTCGGTCCTCCCAGAGTAAGTCTTCATCAGATGTAACTCTAAGATGTCCTTGAGTGGCCTCCTCTTTAGTAGCAATTCTTGAGCTAAGCATATCTCTAGATCAAGTAAGGCCTTGATTAGAGATTTGCTCATCTCTTTTGGATAAAGGCATATATAAGCTTAACTTACCTGAAAACTTTTTAAGGTGAGCTAAGACATCTTAATCAAATTAAACTTAGACACTCAACTAAAAATAATTTAAACCTAAAATAAAAATAAAATAAACCTAAACCTAAACTAAAATAAATAAAACCTAAACCTAAAATAAACTAAACCTAAACCCTAAAGTAAATAAAATAAATAAATTAAAAATAAACCTAAACCTAAACTAAAAAATTAAACCTAAAATTAAACCTAAAATAAAAACCTAAACATAAAAAAAAACCTAAACCAAACAATAAAAATAAAATCTAAACCTAAAACATAAAATAAAATAAAACTCACCAAAAAATAAACCTAAACCTAAACTTAAAATAAACTAAAATAAAGAACCTAAAATAAAATAAATAAGCCAAAATAAATAAACTAAATTAAAGAAAATAAAATAAACATAAATAAAAAAGATTTTTTCTCGTTCAAAAAAAAGACCCTAAAACCAAATAAACAATAGAACTAACCCAAACCATAAACCCTAAAGCCGATCCTGAGCCAGACCCTAAACCCTAAAGGATAAATCTAAACTAAAATCCCAGGCCTAAGATCCTAAACCCTAAACCTAAACCCTAAAACAGACTAAACCAAACCTACCCTGAGCCAAAAAGGCTTTAAGACCATAAATAAAAGCTAAAAACCTAAACTAAATATAAACCTAAAATAAATAAATAAATAAATCTAAACCAAAATAAATTAAAATAAATAAAATAAAACATAAACTAAAACTAAACTAAACCTAAACCTAAAAATAAAACAAAAAAAATAAAAACTAAACTAAAATAAATAAATAAAAAACTAAACTAAAAAAAAATAAATAAAATAAAATTAAACTTAAAATAAAAAATAAAATAATAAACCTAAAATAAAATAAATAAAACTAATTAAAAAAGTAAATAAAACCTAAACCTAAATAATAAACCTAAAACTAAAAGTTAAAATAAATAAAAAATAAAACATAAACCCTAAACTAAAAAACCAAAACCTAAAATAAAAATAAAATAAACCTAAACCTAAACTAAATAAACTAAATTAAACTATAAAACCTAAACCTAAACTAAAATAAACTACTAAACCTAAACCTAAACTAAATAAAATAAAATAACAAAAAATAAACCTAAACCTAAACTAAAAAAATAAAACCTAAAAATAATCTTAAAATAAAACCTAAAACCTAAACCTAAGAAAATAAAATAAAAAACCTAAACACTGAACCTAAAATAAAAATTTAAGAACCTAGAAAATAAAATAAAATAGAACTAAACTAAAAATAAATCACTAAAAATTAAACTAAAATAAAACCTACACTAAAATAAATAAATAAAAATAAACTAAACTAAATAAAATAAAAATAAACTAAATCAAAATAAAATACTAAATAAATAAACTAAATAAACCTGCCTTTGCTTTTTTTTTAAAACCCTCCTACCCAGGCCAAACCCTAACTAAACCAACCTAAACCTGCTCCTCTACCCTACCCTAAACCACTAAACCACTAAACACCCTACCTACCACAAATTAAACTATAAACTAAAGAATTAAAACCTAAACTAAATATATAAATAATACCCTAACCTAAACTAAATAAATAAATAAAAATAAAAATAATAAAATAAATACCTAAACTATAAAATAACCTAAATAAACTAATAAAATAAACTAAATGTAAAAAATAAAATAAAATAAAATAAAATACTAAAACCTATAAACATAAATAAACTAAAAATAAAATAAACCTAAACCTACTAAAATAAATAAAATAAATAAATAATACTATAAATAAAATAAATAAAAAACACTATTAAAATACTAAACCTAAAATAATAAAACATACTAAATAAAATAAAATCTAACCTAAAATAAAAAAATAAAACCTAAATGTAAAAATTAAATAAAATAAATCTAAAAATAAAACCTAAACTATAAAAAAATAAAACTAAAATAAATAAACCTAAAAATATAAAATTAAATAAAATAAAAAAAAACTAAATAAAAATAAAAAAAAATAAATAAATAAAATAAATAAATAAAAACTGGGTTTGCTTAATTAAAAACCTATGATCTAAACTACTAAACCTAAGATAAAATAATAAACTAAACTGACCTAAATAAAAATACATGAGCCACAACCCAAAACACAAATAAAAACCTGAGTACTAAAATCTTAAACCTAAAACCCCAGACCCTGACCAAAATAACCTAAAACCAAATAAACCCAGGCCACAAAACCTAAAACCTGAACCTAAAACTAAATAAACCTAAAAAATCAAAAATAAATAAAATAAACCAAATAAAGAAATAAGATAAAATAAAATAAAAAACCAAACTATAAAAAAATAAAAACAAAATAAAAAAAATATAAACTAAACTAAAATAAAATAAATAAAACTAAACTAAACTAAAATAAAGTAAACCTAAAAATAAAATAAAATAAAATAAAATCTAAAAATAAAATAAAAAATAAAATAAAAAAATGAAATAAAATAAAAACTAAACCTAAAAATAAACCTAAAATAACTAAAATTAAAAAATATAGGCAAATCTAAACTAAAAAAAACCTAAACTAAATATACAAAATAAAATAAACCTAAACCTAAAATAAAATAAATAAAACCTAAACTAAAATAAACTTAACTAAACCTAAACTAAATAAAAATAAACTAAAAATAAACCTAAACTAAAACTAAAAAATAAAACATTAAAATAAACTTAAAAATAAGAAAACCTAAAACCTAAAAAATAAAATAAAAAACCTAAACCTAAACTTAAAATAAAAATAAAACCTAAACCAGGAAAAATAAAATAAAAATAAAATAAACTAAAAATAAACATAAACCTAGCTAAAACCTAAAAATAATATAAAATAAAAAAAAACTAAACTAAATAAACTAAAATAATAAACTAAATAAATAAACTAAACATGGGTTTAGTTTAAAAAAATGAGAATAAACTCTACCACTGAGCCCTAGCCCCAATAGCCCTAAACCCTACAAACCTAAAACACTAAACCTAAACCACCCAAAAAAATAAAAGATAAAGACTGAAACTAAAAAGAAATAAAACTAAAAAAATAAAAAAATAAAAAATAAAAAACTTCAAGCCTAAACCTAAAATAAAAGAAATTAAAACTAATACTAAAATAAATTAATGAAACCTAAACTAAAAAGAATGAACATAAAATAAAACCTAATAAAATAAAAATAAAAAAATAAAATAAAATAAAATAAAAATAAATAAAACCTAAAAACCTAAAACCTAAACCTAAAAAAATTAAACCTAAAATAAATAAAATAAAACATAAATAAACTAAAAAAGAACCTAAACCTAAAAATAACAAAATAAAATAAACTTAACACTAAACTAAAATAAATTGAACTAAAATAAATAAAACCTAAACCTTAACTTATAATAAACTAAACCTAAACTCTAAACTAAATAAAATAAATTAAAATGAAAATAAAGGCTTAAACCTAAACCTAAACTAACAAATAAAACCCAAAAATAAACCTAAAATAAAAACCTAAAAGCTAAACTTAAAAAAAATAATATAAAAACCTAAACCTAAACCTAAATAAAAAATAAAATAAAAATAAAACTCAACTAAAAAATAAACCTAAACCTAAAAAATAAACTAAAATAAAAAAAACATAAACTAAAATAAATAAACTAAACTAAATAAAAAAAAAATAAACCTAAATAAAAATAAAAATAAAATAAACTCAAATAAATAAAAAAAATAAACTTAATAAACCTAAACCTATTGGTTTTAAATTTAAAAAACCCTAAACCCTAAATCCTAACCATAAAGCTAACCAACCTAAAGCCTAAGCCTAAAACTCTAAACCTAACCCTAAAGCCTAAAACCCTAAACACTAAACCATAAACCACTAAACTAAACCACACCCTAAACCTAAACCCACAAAACTAAACCCTAAACCCTAAACCCCTAAACCCCCTAAACCCTAAACTAAACCCTAAACCACAACCCCAACCACACCCCTAAGAATGGATCAACCGGTAGGAACATCATCATCAACTATGCTCAATCTAGATCTAGAAGTGTAGGCGAAGGTGGAGGTGGCAGTTATCGATGTGGTGGTGGGGAATCTAGAGGTGTTGTTGGATAAAGAGGTGGTGGTCAGAGTAGTGGTGGTTATGGAGGTGGGATGAGCGATAGAGTTTATAGCCGTGGTGGTGGAGGAGGGAGAGATCAGAGATACGATGGTGGATTCCACTACTAGAGATGCGACGGTGGTTCTGAAGGGAACTGGAGAAATTGAAGAATGGCCGATCCAATCTACTGCTTATGGAGTTGTCTCTATAGTAGATGTAATTCTACTTATCTAGGGTTTTTAATTTACTCTATTGGTGCTCATTTTTCTCTATGTCCTCGCTTTTATCTTAGAAAACTTAGGGTGCTACTTGGTTGATGAAATAAAAAGGAAGAAATGTTCAATTAGAATTTATTTTCTATTAAAAAAAACCTTAAACCTTAAACCATAAACCCTAAACCATAAACCCTTGACTAAAACTTAAACCTTAAACATTATAATTAAACCCTAAACCCTAAACCCTAAACCCTAAAAACCCTAAACCCTAAACACTAAACCCTAAATCTCAAGCCCTAAAAACTAAACCTTAAACCCTAAAACATAAACCCTAAACTCTAAAACCTAAACTTTAAACCCTAAACTCTATACCCTAAATCCCAAAACCTAAGACCATAAACCCTAAACCCTAAAACCTATAACCCTAATTCCTAAACCCTAAACTAACCCTAAACCATAAATCCTAAATCCAAAACTAATCATAGACCATAACCATAAATCTTGAATAAAGATGTCATTAGGAGTAGATCTAAAGAATGACCTAATCCTAGCGTAGTTAAGGTAGCTAAAGAAAATGTCTTTAAGAGACTTTCCCTTGATTATTAGAGATTTGAAGACCCTAAACCCTAACCCAAAATCATATTATAATACTATATATTATAGTATAATGTAGCATCATATATTTGAGCATGTAGTGATGTGTTTTTGGATGTTATAAGATGTTTTGAAATGTTTTAGTATATTATGGTATTGTGCCCTGTAGTCTATATTAATATAAATCATAAAAATATTAATTTAATCAATCAGATGATGAAATTTGTTAAATTTGAAGTGGGAATTAGGTTGTAGTACCAAAGGTGTGCTACACCATGTGTAATCCAAAAAGTAAGATTTTATGTTCAAAATAAATATTATATATTGTAGCATAGTATAGCATCATATATCATAATATATTATTCTGTGCATTTTAAATACTTTTAGTATTTTAGAATCATGCAGTTGAGCCTATGCTAGCATTATTTATAAAAATGTTAATTTATACTTTAAAATGGTGGAATTTGGCCAAATTCATAATAGGTAGAGCAAGGCATCATAATATATTGTTTTAATTTAAAATATGTAAGTGATATGACTAAAATATATAGTTTTTTATTATTTAGACAAATTTTATGATTTTTATCTTAACCAATCCCTTATGATGTGATATGCAATATAATATAATATAATATGTTATAGTGTATTATAATATAGGATGCCATAACATAGTGTAGCATCATGCATTATAGCATACTATTTTGTATTACTACTTGTTGTTTAGCATATTTAGTCTTTATAGTATGTAGTAGAGTTTGTACTAGTGTAATTCATAAAAACACTTATTTATAGGTGGAGATGATGGGATTTGGCCAAATTTAAGGTAAGCTTTAGGGAACATCATTGGGGTGTGCTATGGTGTGTCATTTAATCAAAAGAATGGAATTTTGCATCCAAAAGAAATGTTCATTTTTCAACCAAATTTTATAAAAATTTTGCTTAAAGTGATTCATTTTAAGGTGTAATGTAAGATAATATATTATATGAAAGCATATTAAAATATAATGTACATTATAATATAACTTCACATATGTATGAATGTGGTGGTGTATTACTAAATGTTATTGTACATTTTAGTATGTTTTACTTTGTTATAACACATTGGGTCAAAACTCACAAAAATGTTAATTTGAAGGTTGAGATGGAAGAATTTGGCCAAATTCATGGCACACACCAAAAAGCAACACCAAAATTATACTATGTTGTACCATTTCTATTAGAAAAATAATAATTTTACATCCAAAATGAACATTATTCATATTTTGAGAAAATTTTATTATTTATTCCTTTTAAGTGATTATAATGAAATGTAATGTTAGATAATATATTATATTATACAAATTATAATATAACATCATATATAATAATAAAATATAGTGTGTTAATTCACACTATAATATGTTTAGCATGATATTGTATAGTTAGTTTGAGCTTGCACCATCACAAATCATAAAATGTTGATTATATTGTTAAGATGATGTAATCTGAATGAATACATTGTTAGGCTTTTGATTGAAGTATTAAAGGTGTGCATAAGAGAAGAAATAAGATTTGTTGAGATTTCCATGTCAAGGACATGGAGGGAGATCTGTTAGGGGATCACACATGCATTGGACATGACATGTGAGGGGTCTATGTTGAGGGCATAGAAGAAGAAAATTTGTTGGGGATAAGGTTTGAATTTGATTTGATTATATGATTTGTGGAAAGAAGATCCACTAGGGATAAGAGTCTATAATACACCAGGGATTAACATTGAATCGACTTTAATTTATTTTGTTTTAATTTATATGGAGGCACATCTGCTAGAGATATGGGCTTGAGTCCTCTGGGGATCAGGTATATGAACCTTCAACTTAGGAAGCAGTTCGCAATCTCTGGGTTTGGGATTTGAGTTTGATTTCATAGATTTATTTGGGGATGTATCTATTGGGGATAAGAGTTTGGTTAGATTTCTTTTATTTAGACTCTATTGTGAAGTTAGTTTAATTTGGCTCCACTGGGGAGGTTGGTTTTAAATTTATTTGTTTGCTTGACTTATTTATATATAATTTGCAGCTCCACTAGGGAGAAGGGTGTGATTTAACTCCATTGGGAAAAAATAGAATGGGTTTAATTTAATCTGAGTTAATGTATGGACCCTGTTGGTGTGCATGGACCAAGAAGGGGCTATATCGATTGACCTACCTCAGTTTACAAATCCAAAGGGATAGTCTACCGAACTGGGGTAGAGCTAATAAGGGTTAGCTTTTTGTGTGAAATGGTTGTGTGCTAGGAAGAAGGCATAGCATACTTACATCTTCCAAAGCGAGGAACAACCACTAGGGTGACTTATTAGATGCACAATAAATCAAACCTGACCTAGGGAGACTACTAAGTGAATGCTGTTGGGGACTTATGTCAACTCAAAAGTAGTCAGGATTAATTTTATCTTAATTTCATGTGATTTGATATGGTTTGTTTGGTTTAGTTTGATTTTGAATTGAGGGCATATCGACTGGGGATGTAAGCTTGAACAAATTTGATAAATTTAATTTATGGACCATGTCAATGTGCGATGGACCCACTAAGAAGGGGCTTGTTGTGAAAAATATTCTTTCCTTCATCTATCCTCTTTTTTTTTTGAAGAGGATAAATAAGAACATAAATATTATGCCTGATGGTTGGGATGCCACACAAATTCATATATGTGCATATTCAGGTGATCGGTACGTCATCAAGGAATAGTGTACTATCTTGGAAGATAGAAGTCACTACCATTTAATGGATCTAATCACCTCAATAAGGACTCCTAAGGATGTTGGGTCTGCATATGTACTAGGGATTCTTCCACTACTTTACATGAAAAAGTAAAGCAGGGTTTATTTTAAACTTAGCTTGTTAAGTTCCCTACAGGGGTAAGCCCCCATAGTTAATTACATCCTAAGGGACAAAATCCCTTAGGAATACTCTCGATTAAGGTAAATGATTGTTGTCTTCAAATATTTCAATAGGAAAGGACTATCAATCGATTAGCTCATTTTTGAAGATCAAATGGGATTGATCAAAGAGAGGGAGTTATTATCAAAGCCAAAAGGATGATAAGTAGGAGATGACCACGATGCTTGGAAAACCTAGTGAGCATCTTAAACTATCCAATGTTTCGGATTTACATTTTTGAAATTTATTTAATCTGTTTGAGTTGCATTTTTCATTATAAATTTAGGGCTTATGATTCCATAACACATAATTCTGGAAATTCCTAAGAGGTGAGGAATTATACTTATGGCTCACAATGGGGAGAAGCAACCTCAACTAAATCTAGGGAGCTTTGGCGGAAGCACAACCTAAATCTATGGCAAAAATGGGTAATTGGTTTATCTCCATAAGAGATGATAAATCACCCGACTACTTAGACTTACAACTGCCTCGGGGTGGCCGCCAACTAATTCCTCTTACAATATTTAAATTCATGTAGGCAAGTTTTATATTTATGCAAGATAGTTAGGCTATTATTTATTTAGAAAGAGACTAAGTCCTTAAACTCACTACCTAAAGAGACTAGATCATGTAAGGGCATGCTTCCAATGGACTAGATCTAATGCAATTCAAATTTCATTTTATTTTCAATTTTTTTTGGATAATTATTTTTAACTCAGGCTAATAGGATTCATATGCCTAATGCATGAGAAATAAAGTTATTGGCCAAAATCAATGAGAAGGGAGGAGGTGTGTTTCCACCTTGGCTCTCAAAGGTCAAGCCAAGTTTCTCTAGCAAAGGTGGAAGCCTCCAATCAAGAGTGAAATAAGATGCATTTGTGCATGATATTGTAAAAGAAATACTCATCCAGCTAAGGGTTGCTAATTCTTTTATTTTGATTTTAAACTAGGCTTTAGGTGAGGTTATGAATTCTTTTATATTTAGTTTTGAGTTGTTATGTTTGGTAAAAGATTTATTTTTCCCAGAGCCTAATCCACATCCGTGCATAAATTAAGGAAGGAAGAAACTAGGAAAGATGCTGCACAAATCAAAATAAATCATCAATTAATTTATAAATGTAATCACAAAAAGAATAAGAGGTCGTTATGGTCGGGTACCACCACACAAACTCGAAAAGTAAATTGGGTAGCCGAGCTCTACCCTTATACAACCTGGATTATAAAATGAATTAAATTACAAATAAGTAAGGAATTCATTATTATGGGGTCTTCAAGCTTCATTCTTCATTCTTCTTTTCTTCTTTCTTCTCTTCTTTCTTCTTTGGTTTCTTCTTTTGGATGGTTGGAAGGTGGATGCTCCAAGACTTCACATGGTGCATAAGATGAAATCTTATGACAATGTTCATCCTAATCCCTATAACAATCATTCCAAAATCCTAATTGCACAAATGTACATGAAAAGTAAAAAAATGGAAATCTAACTAACACTTGTAAAATAGAGATTAGCTAAAACAAACCACACAAATCCCAAGCATGTATATTAGACTTATCACCCAACACATGGGTGATTAAGTCCACCTGGCCTATTGGATTATGCTTAGGGGTATAAGCACCTGCAAGCAAAAGAATTTATATTTTTATTTATTAGAGTGCCCCTTAAGCATAATCCTCTACAGAAAATAATGATTAGACTAAGATCACCCCACCATTCATTCTACACACATACATCCTAACATCCAGTCTAAAATATATATTATAAAATAAAATAAACATCAAACCATGCACCGACCTAACAAAAAGCTAGAAGTGCTGACTTAGGCTAATATTTGTGCTTTGAAGATTTGTGCGGTATGCTTTGCTATGGCATTAAGTTAGAATTTTCTAATTGTGAGAAATGTTCAACTTAGAGGAGAGTTTCATTTAAGTTGTTTAATTATTTTGGATTGATTTTATTTCATTTTTTGATTAGGTTCAAGTGAATCCTACAATTATTTACTAAGTTATAAAAAGAGGGAAAGTGAAGGGAACTTCTCTTTCCTTCCCTAACATAAGTAATTTCTAAGGTGGATTAACATTTTAGGTTTTTTTAGTGAATGTTTTGATTAAGTGTTTTAATTAATCCTACGTTTAGATGAACTCTAAATAAACCCATTCAAAACGATAGGCATTTTAAGATTAAATACAATGAACCAAATCAACAAAATATACATAACTTCATTTCTTTTCCAACATGTATAACATGCATATGAATGAGTCCTAAGCATATCTATACACAAAAATGATAATATTTAACACACTTTATGAATTTTAAGGGAGTAATTAGGAAATACATTTAAAATTTCCTCAACTAAGCATTCAATAAATCTCAAGAAAATTAGGAGAGGTAGAACTCATCCCCTAAAACATACCCAAAAAATTTGGGATTAATCAGAAGATTAATTAAGAGGTAATTAATAATATAAAATTTCCATTAAAACCCAAAATTAGAGAAATATATAATTCAAAATCCATTAAAATCATTTTTAGAATATTCTAGATTAAATTTTCTATCCATAAAAATTTATCTCATATTTTTCTAAATTTTATTGAGGGAGATATGAATTTTTGAAGCTTAGGGGATTAATTAAAATTAATTAAATCCCCTAATTAATCCCAGCTCATAGCATGACGGCGGTCGAGCTTCACAGAAACATGGGTTACTTAAACATGTTACATCACTGGGCGGTGGCGGGATGCGGTTTGATCCCCATTCATCAGGATCGAATGACCGAGATCACCCTGTGGTTTTAAAAGGGATAAATGATTTATAAAATGTGTGTTTAATCTTGGACATCCATCCAAAATGCACGGATGGACGGTCGGGATTACTCCTATTTTTCCCTGAGGATCAGGAGACCGTCCATGGTCTAAGAGAAGATCCAAGCTCAATTAAGCTCAGATTGAGACAAGATTTTACCCACACCATCTTATGTTAATGGAAATCCTATCCAATAGTGGAAATCTCATGCCATGATAATTTCTTTCACAAAGGATCAAGACCTCCTAAGCAGTAGTGAAAATGTCATACCTTAGATGATCACCCACTTCGAGTTGATGAGGTTGTGAGGAGGAAGCCTGTTAAAGTTTCAAGCCTTGGGGTTGAGTAGATCTCTCTACGGACCAACACCTCTTCCTCTTGCTTACGTTGGGAACTTGATTGAGAGCTTGGGTGCATTAAAATTGATCCCTTGAGGGAGTGTGCAAAGAGAATTGAAGTGATTTTGAGTGAAGAGGAAGTTAGGAAATGAGAGGAGCTCCCCAATTTTCTAAGGAAGAAAATTGATAAAGCTTGATTTCAATTCCTTCTTAGGAAGCTTAGGAATGCTCTCTAATGGCTCCTAACAGTCTCTAGGACTCAATTGATAATGAGGGTGTTGAATTCAAATGGAATTAGGGGAGCATATCTCCCCCTATGGCAATCAAACGGCCGAAGCTTGGGTTGCCATTTTGATCCAATTGACCATATGGAAAGGATTGGTTGGGCTATTTGAAGTTGGCACATGGTCAGTTTGAGCTCTTGGGTGGACTGGTAACCTCCCATGTGCTTCAAATCAAGTGGAGGATTTTTGAATTAGCCAATTTGAGCTAGGGTTGGTTTGGCATTGGGTCCATTTGATGACACCAACCCCATTGGGTTGGGTGCACCACTCTCCATTGGGTCCACTTGACCTATTAGGAAGGTATCAAGTTGTTATGAAGAGGGCTTGATCAAATTACCCATGGATTAGACCAAAATTTGCTCTTTGGCCTAGAGATACAATGGTCATTTTGCTAATTTTTAAATTTGGATATGTTGGGTTTGTAAAAAAAATAGGTTTGGCCAAGTTTATTTGGATTTGGAGTTCATTTGATATGGTTTAGCTCATGTTGACCCATTTAGGTCAAAATGGGTCAACTTGGGTCAAGTTGACCAATTGGTCAAATAGGGTCAAACCAAGGGTTGGACATGTTCATATGACCATTTGAAATGTTTTGGTGGCTTTGGTTTGATTTAATTTTGTTTATTTTTGAATTTGGCTCATATGACTTCATTTAGGTCAAATGGGTCAAGTTGACCAATTTTACCCATTTGACCTATTTGAGCTAGGTCATGGGCAGGTTTAGGTTTGGTTAGTCATATGGATTAGATTGGTATGTTTATTTCCAATCAATTTTGGTTAAGTCTGAATTTGGCTCAACATGACACCTTCAGGTCAAGTTGGGTTCAAGGTCAATTGGACTAGGTTAAGTCTAGTTGGCCAATTGAGGCTTTGGTCAAGTTCAACAAGTGATTTGGAATGAACTTGACCCATTGGTTTCAATCAATTTGGCTTAGATCAAGTTTTGACATATTTTTACTTTTTAGGTCAAGTTGGGTCAACTTGGGTCAAGTGGCCAAGTAGGCTAGGTTAGGCTCAAATGTTGACTTGGTCAAGTTCAAACATGGTTCATGAATGAACTTAGATCACTAGTTTCAATCAATTTGGCCTATGGTGAATTTTGGCTATGTTAGGTTTCATTTTAGCTAAGTGTTGACTTGGTCAACCCTTAAGTTTGACTTGGTTTGACCTAATTTGATTGATTGATCATCCCATAATGATTGTTGATCATGATGAGAGGAATAGGTGAGTTTGATTCAATCTAATTTGGTTAGGATTAGAATTTAGCTAATAAGGGTACTTTAGGTCACTTTGGGTCAAGTGAGCCTAAGTGCATCAAATGGCTTGGTCAAAGCTTGATTTGAGTTTGATTGAACTTGTATATGGACTTATGATTAAAATATAATTCCATTTGCAAGTGGTTTGAAGTCAAATGGGTTTTGATTCATTTGACAATTTCATATTCAAAGGAAGAATGTGAATGGATTTGGGGTTGGATTTTGGTTTGGTGATTGAAGTTGTATGTATATTTGGATTCATGATTGTAGGGTTGATTGAATCATGAAGAAAAATCAAGAGTTTGGCTTGATTTGAAGTTTATTTGGCTAAGTTCAAGATTTTGACTTGAAAGGCTTAGGTTGGATTTTGAGTGGATTTGAGTTTGATTTTTAGAATTGGTTTTGATTGTTTTAATTTATATTTCATTTATATATGTGAATCTAAATGAGAATATAAATGCATTTTGAGAAACTTTCTAGGGTTTGAAATGATTTGATCATGATTTAGGCTAAGTCCATTAAAAGGAATTTAAAGGACTTAGGAAATTTTTGGACTTTGAAGCTTGAATTTTTGAATTTGGTTTGATTGATTTATATTTATATTCCATTTATATGTATGAATATAAATGAGAATATAAATGGGTTCTGAGAAAATCTCATGAATTTGAATTGACTTGAACATGATTTTAGCTATGTCCATGAAGGAAAACTTAAAGGACTTAGGAATTTCATGAATTGATTTTGAATTTTGAGATTAGTTTGATTGGTTTGAATTTATATTTCATTTATATATGAGAATATAAATGAGAATATAAATTGATCATTAGAAAATCTCATGAGTTTGATTTGGTTTAGATCATGATCTAGGCTAAGTCCATTAAAAGAAAATTAAGGACTTAAGAAGGATTTCAAATTTGGAATTTAATTTTTGGATTTGATTTAATTGATTTATATAAAGATTTCATTTATATATGTGAATATAAATGAGAATATAAATGATTTATGAGAAAATCCCAGGAGTTTGAATTGATTTAGAGTTGATTTTGGATAAGTCCTTAAGAACGGAATTAAGGGACTTAAGAAATTTCATGAATTGATTTTGAATTTTGAGTTTAGTTTGATTGGTTTGATTTTATATTTTATTTATATATGTGAAAAAAAAATTAGAATATAAATAAATTATGAGAAAATCTCACGAGTTTGATTTGGTTTAGATCATAATTTAGGCTAAGTCCTTAAGAAAGATTTAGACTTAGGAATTTCATTCATGGGTTTCAATCATGGATTTCAATTATGAATTTCAATCACATGGAGTTTATTTGAGTTTTGATAAAACAAAATAAGATTGATTTGGAGTTTGACTTGAAGGAAGGAAAGTGAGGAATGGTTCAAGCTAAGGGTAGAAAAAATTTCCTAACACCACTAAGGCATGACCTATTCCTATGGCTAACTCTTCTAAATCTCTAGGGCTAGGTTGAGTGTACACCTAATCACTAGATGTTCTTAAGACTATGAAACTCTTAAAGTCTAAGAGTCCTATGTCTAAGATGGAGGCTGAGAGCTCATCTAAAATGAGCTTAATAGAGCTATATCGGACTTATCCTTCCTCAGATTTACAAATTCAAATGGATAGTCTATTGGCCATGGGGTAGAGCTAGCCAACCTAAAGGGGTCACCTTTCGGTGTGCAATAGTTATGCTAGGAAGAAGGCATAGTAGACTTACATCTTCTAAAGCTGGGAACAATCGCTAGGGTGATCTGTTGGTAGCACAACAAATAGAACTTAAGGGTGACCTAGTGAATTATTGGAGATTTATATCAACTCAAGAGTATTTAGATGATTCCTATAGGGAATTTTTTTGACACTGCCCTAAAGATAGGATGCCTGCATGGGAAAAGGTACCACTGGAGGTGTCCACCTAATCCATAAGTGAATATATATTTTATTTATATGTTTTTGTGGACCCTTTTGAAGTGTGAGGGACCACACTGAGAAGGAGATATGTTGACCTTAACCTATCGCCGATTTACTGAACCAAGGGAGAATCTGCTCATCCACAGTATGGATTCTCCAAGCACAGGGTGGCTAATAGGAAAGGGAAACTATCCAATCTGATAGTAACCTAAGTAGTGTCTAAATAGGGACGTGATCTAGATATAGTGCCCACAAGGGAGGTGCTGCTATGGTCGTTATCCTGAGCCCAAGAAAAGAAAGCCTATGGATATATAATGGCCAACTCAAGGAGAAAGCGTAGCAGACTTACATTTTCCATGAGTGGTGTCTCCTAAGGTGCGAGAACCAACTAACTTAAGGTGTATCCATCAGCATGAGTGGTGTATCCGCCAGCATAGTGAGAACTAACCAACCTAAGGTGCTTGTCAGTGTGCAATGATCAATCTGGGAAGAAAGGATGTAGGCTTACAACTTTCCAAGAAGAACTGATCATCGGGATAATCTATCATCGACGGGACATATGCTATCTGACCTAGAGTGACTACTAAGCAGGGAGCCTCGAGGAAGGACTTGACCAAGACTTGAAGCAGTCAGGAGGGAAGGAGCCACTAAGGGACTTATCCTAAACCTCAAATATACTCAACCCAGTCAGTGCACAAAGGCTAATTCAAGAAGAAAGCATAGCAAACTCACTTCCTCTTAAAGGAAGCCAACATGAGATACTTGGCCCGTGTAATGCCTACAAAACTAAAAATATGCTCTTCGATGTGCAGTGTCCAAGTAAGGAAAAAAAAGTAAAGCGTACTTACATCCTCCAAAGCAAGAAAACCACAAGAGTGACAAACCAGTAGGGTAGCACGTTAGCCCAACCTAAAGGACCTACTGAGTGAGTGCTAGTCGGGGTGTTATCTCAACTCAAAGTAGCCTGAGACAAAATATATGTATTTGTTTTATATGTTTGTGTGTAGTTTGTGTTTGTGTTGTGTCGATGAAGGATAGGATGCCACTCGGGTTCCTTACACCTACCCTAAACACATCATGACGGATTCACAAACAAGAATACTTTCAACATGGAAGAGATTGAATTTGAAATGGAATTTTCATTGATGATAATTATTTTTAAACATGATTTATAATATTTCTTTAAGCACCACACATTGATTGGAAACATTCTCCCTTATGATTAATAAGGCGATAAGAGCCTCCTTGCTATGGCAAAAGGGCCTTCCCAAGTGGGTTCAAACTTGCCACCCATGTTATGATGGGCAACAATTGGTCTCCTTATAACTAAAATAAGCTCTCTTACTTGAAAATCTCTAGGATGGACCAACTTATTGTGAGCTTGAATCATTTTAGCTTTGTATAACTCAAGGTTTTGGCCTGCCCACAGGCATCTCTCCTCCAAACCTTTGAGCTCTTCTAACCACAACTTGGCGTTATGCTATGTTATGATCTTGCTACCCACAACTATCCTTAGTGATGGGAGTTGGACTTCTAATGGTAGAATGATTTCAAACCCATACACTAAGGAGAAAGGAGTAGACTAAGTTGGAGTTCTATATGTGGTGTGGTAGACCCACAAAGCTTCAACTAATTGCTCATGCCACTATTGCCTGTTGTTGTCGAATGTCTTCTTCAGTATTTGGATTAGAGTTTTGTTGAAGGCTTCTGCTAAGCCGTTTTCCCTCGGGTAGTTGATGGTAGAATATCTCCAATCTATATTGTGTCTCTAGGAAAAGTTATTTTCTGGTGCTCTAATACAATACTATTATTCTTGAAGGAACTCAAACTATATACGATATGGTTCCTTGAAAATTGGAGCACATGCTAAGCTATGACCTCTCTGAGTGAAATTACCTTCACCCATTTGGGAAAGTACTCAACAGCATCTAAGATGAACCAATGACCTATGGAAGAAGGAGGATTAATCGGACCCACTATGTCAGTACCCCAACACTCGAATGACCATGAGGATAATGTAGGATGTAGAATGTTGGATGGTTGGTGTAGGACCACACTGTGTATTTGATATTGGTGGCATCGCCTAGCCATATCCATGTAATCTTTGATCATCGATGGCCAGTAGTATCCTAGTCTCTTGATCTTGGCTTTCATCTTCAGACTAGATTGGTTGGTTTCACATAATCCTAAGTGTACCTCAGTTACAATCTTACAGGCTTCCTGCTTGTGTAAATAACGTAACCACATATGATCAAAAGATCATCTGTACAAGACACCATCTACAAGAGTGTCAGAAAGTGCTCTCTACTTCATCTGATGGGCTTGGGACTTCTCTTGAGGTAGTTTACCTTTATTTAGGTAATCCATGAATGGTTGCCTCCAATATAACTCCTCATCCTTCTTGGTAATGGCAACCTCCTCTTCAACAGAGTACTTTTTAATGAGTTCAATATCAATAAGGGATAAGACTTGTCTATTTTGGACCTTTATTGATATGGGCATCCTCCGCACATGCCAACTCCGTGGCAAGTTTGGCTAAAGCATGTGCTATGGCATTCTCTCCTCAAGGAATCTTATAAGTGGTAACCTCTGGAAATTGGGCCAACAACTCCATGGTGTACTTGTAGTAGTGATGGAGCTTGGGCTTTCTAACCTTATAGGACCTAGCAATTTGGTTGATAACTAGCTGAGAATCCTCGAAGATGTTGATGTTATGGATGCTTAGAGTAATGGCTAACTCTAGATCGGAAATCAGAGCCTCATATTTGACTTCATTGTTCCTATAAAGATTGGACAAATAATATGAGAATCTCATCACATCATAGTCCGGAGTTAAGAGAACTAGTGCTACCCCGACCTTTTTTGGAATAGTAGATTATGGTTCTTCTCCTTTCGCACCATCAAAGTACATCTCGGTGATGAATTCTAGTATCCCCTAAGTTCATGATTTATTCATCGAGATCATCATTTGAGAGTCAGAGGATGTGGGTGTGCTACTAAGAAATCTACTTGCATGTGCTTTCACGGAGGTACAAAGGTAATGTCAAGCTGTGAGAGGAGGATCATGGTGAACCCCGATAAATCGTCGTATGAGATACTAGTGGATTAATCCTGGAGATTAAGTTCACCTTATGAGGAAGCATGCAATGTTGTAGCTTTTGGGATGCAAAGATTAAAGCTAGGAAATGCTTCTCAATGGGTGGATAATTATCCTCAGCAGGGATTAGAAAATGAGTGAGATAGTATAGTGCATTTTCCTTCCCTTCATCATTGGCATGGGCCAACAAAGTACCAAGAGAGTCATCTAACGTAATAGTGTAAAGCATGAGCAACATGCAAAGGATAGAACTAGCGACATCATCAAATACTTGATGTCTTTTGAGGCATACTTGTCATCCCACTTGAACTTGGCATATATGTTTTGATAAGTCGAGAATGGCGACATCTTCGATATGTTGGATATAAAGTTTCTTAGATACTCAACGCCCTTGAAATGATGATCGAGTTGAGTTAAACTTTTAGGGGGCATTTCTAATATTGCCTTGATCTTCTTGGATTGATTTTGATTCCCTAGTGTGGGACAACAAACCAAAGAACTTTCCTACTCACGAATGCACACTTTAGGGGGTTCTTTTTGAGGTTAAATTGTCTTAACTACTCAAAAACTACTCTCAAGTCAAAGAGATGGTCTTCTTTTTCTCTACTTTTGACCACAAGATCACCGACATAGCTCTTGACTTGATGATGAATGAGTTCATCAAAGATTTGAGTCATAACTTTGGTTTGTAGCATTTTAAGGTGAAAGGCTTGACCTTATATAGATTGAGATCGGGGTTCTAAAGTAGTGTTTCTTTCATCTTTAGGGCCATCTTTATTTGGTTATAGATGAGCCATCGATGAAAGAAGACTACATGAGATGAGACTATCCACCATCAACTCAGATTGATAGTGGAAATTTTTCTTTTGGATATGCCTTATTTAAATCTCTAAAATTGAAGCATTTGTGAATTTGGCCATTCTTTTTTTAAATGGGATGACGCTGGCTAACCAGGTAGGGTATTTTTCTTCTTAGATGAAGCCAACATCAATCAATTTCTTAACTTCATAAATGACCTATTGTTCTATGTTTAATCGCATGAGTCTAGGAGCTTACTTGATAGGGATAGTAGTAGGATCTATTGCTAGTTTATAGACCACTATGTCAAGAGTCAATCTAGGAATCTCTTCACAACTCCATGTAAAGTAGTCCTTAAACTAATGCAATAGCCTAATTAAGTCATTGGTTTCAATTTCATTCAATAAAGAACTGATGTATGTCGGGCATGGATCTTCTTCAGTTCCTAAGTTAATTTTCTTGAGCTCGTCAATGGTTGACTTAATCTCTTCTTCAAACTTTGGTAGTGCATCTTTGACTTCAAAATCATTTGGATCATCTGAAGTTTCTAAGAATAGCTCCTCATATGAGTTAATGTGATTTGAAAAGAACCTATCAGATTCTAAATGATTGGTGATGACTAAAACATCATGTCGTGAACCCATTATCTTTGAATACTAGTCTTGATCTTGATTGAGAGCTTTTGCATTTGTTCTTCCATATTCTTTCAAAGTAGTCTAACTTGTGCTTTGACCAAGTATGTGGGATTAACCCTTTCTTTGCTGAATTATGAACATAAGGCAAGTACCAATCGAAAAGTAATTCTATTAAATCTTTATATGAATCATCCTCAAGTACTACATCAACTTCTTAACTTGAGATTGATGCTCCCAGAAATAACCTCTGAGTCTTCACACCTGTGGATGACTTAGGGATTCATTAACAACCAAACCTTCAGTTTTTTGAGAGGAAAGTGGGGTTAGAGCTAAGATTCCCAACTGATGCCTAACTGTTTCACATATAGACTTGGATATACTTATGCTTTTCTTTGGAGCCCAGTATTCAACACTACTTGGCTCAACTGTCACCTCTAAGGGAATCTACTACTGAGAAGAGCTAGTTGGTCTGCGAACCATATAAGGCTCATCCTATGAATTAGATTCTAAGTCTATATGGATACCAGGTGTACTCCTAGTAGCTGGGTTATATCTTCTATTGGGTAAAGAGGTTTTTTATCCCTGGGACTGCCTCTAAAATGGCCTCTTCATCTACCTGGTGGAGGTCACATCATCCTACCCATATGTTCGAATGGAGTATTGAATTGTGGGTGGAATTTAATGTCAGGCTCTACTTCCTCCTCCAAGTCTATTTTCGCTCCCTTTTATTTTATTTTTCATTTTCTCTTTTCTTTTCTTTTTCTTTTTCTCTTTCCTTTTCTTCTTCTTTTTTTTCTTTTATTTTTAAACTTTGGCCCAGTTTGCGCGAATAGACTTGTTGATTTTGTGAGAAGTAGTAAGCCGCATCCTCATATATGCCTACCTCGTGAACTATAAATGGTTTGAGATCTCCTTTAACACAATAGATGATCCCACCTCTCATGAACTTCATCCACTCATGTAGAGAGGATGGAACTATGTTGTTCTTATGTATCCATGCTCTCCCAAACAAAGTATTAACAGATGTATTCGAGTATATAATGTGAAACTTGGCTTAGGTATTCCAAATCATCTATCTTCAAGAGAACACTATGAACCTGAAGGCCTGTTGACCTCACTTTTGGAGTGTGGATTAAATCTTCCCATCTTAGACTATGGGGTCTTCTAGACACTAAGACTTCCCTAGTCATAAGACACTTCTAACAATTAGCTAAACACTTAACCTAAGCCAAAAGACATAGAAGGGTTAACCATAAGATTAGGTTATGCCTTACGGACTAGGATAATCGACCTACCATACAACCCAAATCCAATCCATGTTCACCTTCTCAAACTAAACCTCAAGTTCAATTCAAACAAAAACTTCAAATGGAAATTCAAGCCAAATTCCAAATCCAAATGATTGATGCCCATGATCAAATCCAAACTTGAAACCCTTCCTAAGCCATATGACCTATTCTATGGACTTAGCCAAATCTTAATCCAAATCAATTCATACTCAATTTATTTTCTCACAAATCAATTATATTTTCAATAACCTTCTCAAATTTAAATGAAATATTCATTTAAATCATCAAAACTAGATAAAACCAAATCAAAATCCAAACCTAAGCCACATGACCCAACTCCTTGGACTCATCAAAATTCTTTCATTCTAAAATCCAAATTCAATTGATTTTCTCATGAATCAATCATACCTTCAATTATATTCACAAATATAAATGAAATCTACAATCATCAAGTAAAACCAAAATTGACCCAAGTCAAACCTAACTTAATCCATTTGACTTGAAATATTCAAAAGAATCAAAACCTATTTGAACCCAAACCAATTACAATTGAATTTATATATCAATCTCAAATCCATATATAAACTCAAATAAATCAAACTTAGCCCAAAATCAAGCCAAGTAAACCCAATTGGTCCACTTAACCCAAAGTGGCCAATTGACCTATTTGAGACAAGTTCTAATCGTACCCAAATTGGATTGAGCCAACCCCAACAAAACCTCCCTTCAAAATATAAATCAAATAGATTGCAACCAATGGCTCAAGTTCATTCCAAATTTATTGTTGAACTTAACTAAAGCCATGATTAGACCCAACTGAACCCAATTGACTTAGCCCAAATTGACCTAAAGGTTCAAGTTGGCCTAAAACAAATCTAAATACAAATTAATTGAAACCAAAGCCTACAATCATGTTCAATTGGTCAACTAAACCCAAACTAACACCCAACCCAAGCCAATTTGGTCAATTTGGTCAAATTGGTCAATTTAACCCATTTGAGCTAAATGAATTCAAATGAGCCAAAATCAAATCTAGGCCAAACTAAACCAAACCAATTGAATCTAAAAATCCTAAATGATCATATGAATTTGATCCAACCCTTAGTTTGATCCAATTTGACCAATTGGTCAACTTTACCTAACCTAAACCAATTTGACCTAAATGAGTCAAATTAAGCCAACCTAACCAAATCAACTCCAATTGACTTGAAATTTGGGCTAACCCACTTTTGGCTCATTTCAAATCTGCCCAAATCAAATTTAATGCCAAATGATCATTCTACCCTTAGGTCAAGGGCATCACTTGAGACAAATCATTCATGTAAGTGGTCATTTTCACTCGTTGGCCACTTAGTACTCTCTCAATGTTCCACCTAGGCACCTAGGACATTGCCCAACCTGACCTAAGCAGTGGTTGGGTCGGCCATGACACATTCACCCCATTGGAGCATTTTAAACCCATAGGACACCCATGATTCCTCTTTGGCAGCCACCTCCACACCTTTAACCAATTAAGCCGAGCCAACTCACCTCCTCCCTAAGATCCCAAGCTTGTTGCTCGATCGTAAAATGCCATTCTTGTCTGCCCCAAAACACGACACTCCCATTCCTCCATCAAGCTCAAATTAACTTTGTACACACCTTCCTTATGCCTCATCGAGCAATAATGAATCATCTCCCTAGCTTCCCGAGCACCAGAGGTGGGACTTCGATCAAAGTTGAGCTCTGAATCATCAGTTCATGGCCTTCTGAGTGAACGTTGAGGAATTCATCCAATTGCTGGTCAACAGGGCTTCAGCTCCATTAGATGAAGCATCCTCAATCATTCGAGCTACTAGTCTCTAGCTCCGATGAGGTATGCTTACAAAATTGATCCTTAGAAAAAAATGGGTTGGTCCATTTTGATGAAAACTTGCATCTCGTATGATCTTGATCGTTGGATCCCCTCTGATCGATGTCTTGAAGGTGTGGGATCATTTTGAAGTTGATTTGAGAATGGGTAAGCTCAGATCAAGTGATCAATGGCAGACGAACTCTATTCTCCCTCACTCATGTGACGTTAGATCACACACCATCTATTTCGTATGATCAGAATGGGCAGTCATGATTAGATCCTCTAGATAAATATGATTTAATCCTACTAAGTTGTGGTATTAATCATAGATGTTCAATCTTAGATCTAATGATGAATGAGAAAGCACATCCACCATTGCCACATAGGCACTGAGTTGGAATGGTTTTAAGTAGCCAATCCTATGGTGCCACATGGCAAGCGAGATGCATCAATGCGCCACGTGGCACCAATAGGATTAGGCTTTAATTAGGCTTAATTAATCATTTTTAATGGCTAAAACTTCTAGAAATCATAAAAAAATCATAGAGAAATAAAAAAATGCAAATAAATACTCATTTTAAGGGTATTTTAGAGGAGAATAAATTAAAAATATTCTTAACTTATTTTGAATAGTAATTAAGGTTTAATTACAAAATTAATTAGCTTAATTACTCCTTAATTACTTGAGGAATTAATCCCAAATTTTGTGGGTTAATTTAATGGGATGAACTCTACCTCATGATTTTCTTGGGATTTATTGCTCACTTAATTAAGAAAATTGACTAATTAAATCTTAACTACTCTTTTAAGTTAATTAATGATTAATTAATGTGATAAATAGTAATAAATTGGTTAATTAAGTTTATTAATCATTGTTCAACAATAAGTGAACTAAGGAATAGGGTTAGGACCCCTTTCCCTAAATTCATTTCACCATTTTTAAAATGAAATTAATTAAGATTTAACTCATTAATTAAATCACTTAATCAAATTAAAATCCTAATCACATCAGACCTAAATTAATTAAATAATGGGGTAGATCTTTAAGTGTTTAATAACCTAAATAAGTTTAATGAAATTATGGTTAGTCCACATGTGTGGGAAAATAATAAGCGTAATTAATTAAGTCCCTAATCTAATTAACTATTAATCATGAGCCAATTGCATTATTCCCCATTTATTTTCTAGGATCATTGCAAGTTTATTTTCCATGCATATCATGTTAGCTCATAGTTATTTAGTTAATTACCTTAAGGTGACATAGGTAAGGGTAATTAAGGGTTCAACTTAATTAACCCATAAAATAAACTTAATTACATTTACTTAAATTAAATCAAATCAATAATGTGGGAATGGGTTTAAAATAATAAGTGATGATTTCTATTCTCCTCTTTAAATCAAATCAAATCCAAAACTTAATTAATAAAGAAACTTTGGTTTGCTTTAAATAATCTTATTTGATTTGATTGTCCTTAAGAATTAGTTTGGTTAAATGAATCACATGCTTATATTTGATTATCCTTTTTCCAATCATGTTAAATTTGGTATGTCATTTGAATTCATACATCCATCTTTTCAAAATCAAGTAAAATAAAATGGATTTCCTTTATGTAAGCTTGCATGTGTTGATTTGATTTAATATATGTGTGGCTATTATCAATACTAAATCCAAATGTATTTTTCAAAAGCTTATAAATGAATAATAATATTTGTTATGATGCTAATTATAAATACATAAGAAATGCATGTGCTTATAGCTTAAGTGTATGAATGGTGAGTTCTCATTCCTCTATTCAGGTGGTGATTTATATAAGATTGAATTATAATGGGTATATAGTCTACACATCTTGGGAACACGAGGCTTTAGCTAGCCCAAAGGAGGCCATTTGATTACCTCACTTTCATGGTTTAACAATGGCATGTACCCATTTGATTTCATTCTTATGTATTTCAACATTAGAATTTTGATAAAGGTTTAATTCATATATATAAATGATTCAATTAAAAAATATACAATCTTTGCATGGTTTTCTTTCCCTCATTTATGTATACATCCATGTGTGTCCAAGAAAAGAAAGTATAAAGTATGGACATCACAGAATCTGAGGCTTTAGTTAAAGGAAGTCATTTGATTACCTCACTTCCTAATTTAACAATGACACATACTTGCCTATATCTTTGTACATATATATGTATATGTGATTAGTAAATGAAAATCCCATTTTACATTAAAATTGCTTCCATTCATAATTGACTAAGTGGTTGAATTAATTAGCCATATGATTTGGAGCTTACTTCCTATGTTGATGTACAATTTACATATGTTTGAATGCAAATGGGTATATATAGTCTGAACATCCAGAGAATGAGGCTTTAGCTTCTAAGGAGGTCATTTGATTACCTCACTTCACGGTTTAACAATGCTGTTTAATTTCATTCTAATTTCCTTTTTGTATAAGAATTTGGATAAAGTTTTAAATTAATATGTTTAAATAATTTAATCAAATATAATATAAATTATAAACATATACATGCATTCATCATTTAAGTGTGCTAAAATATGTTGCATGTATAGATACACTTAGGATTAAATCATATGAATGTTACATGTGATGAAAAGGAATGATTTAATATATGTCATGTGGTGGTAATTCAATTAAATTAATCTTAAGATGCCTTTCATTTTGAATGGGATTATTTAAAGTGAACTTAAACTTAGGATTAATTAAATCATTTAATAAGCCATTCACTAAAGAGAACTAAATCAAATTAATATACTTTAGAAAATTACTTAAGGTAGGGATGAATGAGGGAAATCCTCATTTCCTTTATTTATAACACTTAATTGATAAGTGTAATCAAATGAAACCAAAGAAAATACAAATTAAAATTCTCAAATCAATTAAACTACTTCAAGTGAAATCAACCTTTCATGTTAAATTGAATCCTTCTACACTTAGAAAATACAACACTAATGCCTAAGAGGTGAGGATTTATGCTTATAGCTCATAAAGGGAAGTAGCAACCTCTAAACCTAAATCTAGGGAGTTTTAGGGCGGGCAAAAAGTAGGACCTAAATTTAAGGTGAAAAGGGGTATTAGGTTTACCTCTAAAGGAGAAGATAAACCACCCGACTATTGGACTTACAACTGCCTGGGGGTGGCCGCCAACTAACTCCTCCTATGATTTTAAAACTTGTAGGCAAGTCAAATGCATTTGCAAGATAGCTAAGCTGTTGTTTATTTAGAAAGAGACTAAGTCCTTAAACGCACTCCCTAAGAAACTAGATCATTTATGGCATGATTTAATGACTTAAATCTAATGCTAATTTTGTTACATTTTATTTTCATTTTGTACAATCAATTTTACACAAGCTTTATGATTCATATAATGCATGAGAAATTAGATTATGGTCCAAAAGATAAAGAGGCATGTTTCCAAGTTCTCAAGGGTCAAGTTCTCGGCAAAGGTGGAAGCCCTTCAATCAAGAGTGAAATAATATACTTTCTTTTGCATGATGTGAGAAAGAAAATACAACATGCAGCTAAGGGGTTGCTAATTCTTTTATCTTATTTATAACTTAGACTTTAGGTGAGGTTATGAGTTATTTTATTTTTAGTTTGAATTGATTAGTTAGATAGAAAATTTATTTTCCTAAGAGCCTAATCGTCATCCAAGCCATACATCAAAATAAGTGATATACTAGGAAAAGATGCCATCTTAATGCATATGCTAAACAAACATCAATCAATATATAAAGCTAGTGCAAAAGAATAAGAGGCCATTTGGTGGGGCTCCTACACAAATGTAGCCGACCCTTATACAACCCGGATTACAAATGAATTAAATATAGTCAAGAAGGAATTCATTATTATGGGTGTCTTCATTCTTCATTTCTTCTTTCTTCTTTCTTCTTTCTTCTTTCTTATTTCATCTTTCTACTTTTAGTTAGTTGGAATGTGGTTGCTCCAAAGGGTTCACACGGTACATAAAGCATAGCCTTATAACCAATGTTCATCCAGATACCCCATAATAATCATTCCAAAATCTTAATTATAAAATTATATGAAAATGGGAAAAAGGAAATCTAACTAAAACCTGCAAAATAAATATTAGCTAAACACACTAAACAATCCCAAGAATTTAGATTTATATGTTGGACTTAGCACCCCTCACATACGAAACAAAGTCCACCTAGCCTATTTTGGATTATTCTTAGGGGTATAAGCATCTGCACAACAAAAGTAATTATATTTTTATTACAACGCCCCTTAAGCACAATCCCCTACAGAAGATAATGGTTAGACTAAGATCGCCCTACCATTTAGTCTGCGCACATACACCCTAACATCCAGACAAAAATAATACATAACAAAATAAAAGTAAATATCAAACCATGCACTGCTCTAACTTAAAGCTAGAAGTGGTGAGTTAGCATAAAGTGTGTGATATTTAAGGTTTGTGTGGTATGCTTAGCTAAGCTTTAAGGTTGAAGTTTTCTAAGTATGAAATGTTCAACTTAGAGGGTGGTTTCATTTAAGTGACTTAGTTGATTTGGTTAATTTTTATGTTGTGATTTTATTAGGTTTGAATGAACCTATAATTAATTACTAAGTTGAAAAGAGATGAAAAGAGAAGAGAACTTCTCTTTCCTCCCTACCTTAAGTAATTTTTAAGGTAGATTCATATTTGATTTTTGATTAGTGAATGTTTTATTATGTATTTTAATTAATCCTAAGTTTATATTTTCCCTAAATAAACCTATTCAAAAAGAAAGGCATTTTAAGATTAAGTAAAGTGAAATACTATCACAAAACACACACACTTCATTTCTTTCCCAACATGTGTAACAAGCATATAGATGAACCCTAAGGATATCTATATGTGCAAATGGAAGTGTTTAGCACACCTTAATGATGAATTCTAAGGAATGTTACTTAAGAAAATTTAGATGCTTCATGATGCATGATTTTGTTAAGTAGAAAAGTGTGATTCTATTATCCATTTTTCATATGCTCATTTACAAGTATAAAATACATAAGTGAGTACGGTGCCATTGTTAGCACCAAGGGTTTAAGGTACAGGACCTACATGGGGCTACCTAAAGACTCGCAACCTTTGGGTTGTCCAGACTAATATAACACTTTTCTTAAATACATGTGCATGTACAAAAGGAAATGCATGGAAAGAAAATCATGCAAAAAGTTTATGTTTATTTGATTTTGGTTTTATTGTTTAGTTTATATGTGTGATGTGGAATTCCTTCTTAAGCCATGACATAAGAGTATATTGGAATAGATTTGAGCAAGTGTTATGTCATTTTCAAATGGACTATACACTTTGTAAATCCTATACAACTCTATAATAAGAAAGAGAGGGAGAATCACATAACACATTTTATACTGCTCATATGCAAACTAATTAATAAGCCTAAGTAGCATACATTTCAGTTATGATATTTGATTTATAAGTTTTGAAAATAATTTTGATTTAACAGTGATAATAGCCATTCATAATTTTACTTTAGCCAAAACATGCAATTTGACATAAAGGAAACATTTCATTTTTAATTTGATTCATAAAAGGCATGAATGTATGATTTTCATGTGACATACACATTTAGCATACTAGGAAAGAAATAAAGTGATGAAAGAATGTAAATTCATTCACCCAAGATAATCCCTATAGAGATAAGATTATTTAAAGGAAATCAAAATTATTTTAAAGAGATTTTTGTTTTGTTTTGAGTTTGATTTGAATTTAAGAAATGTGAAAAGGGCCCTAACCCATTTCCCACATGTGTATGATGTTTTAGTTTATTTTTAGAACCATTAGATTATTTTTATATTTTGTTTAGGTTAAGGTGTGAATTAAGTCCATTAATTACCCTTACCTACACCACTTTAACATATTTAATTAAATAATTATGAGCCAATGTATGACATAAAACCACAAAGAATTTAAATCAGAAATGCACCTAAAAGAAAGGGCCTAATGCAATTGGCTCACAATTAATGATTAATTAAGCTAAAAGATTTAATTTAAGTACATTCATAACCCTTCCCACACATGTGGGTTGGATTTTGATTTCCTTAAGTTACTTAGGTTATTGAACACCTAAGCCCTACCCAAGATAAAATGGTTAAGTTCTGGAATGTTTTGAAATTTATCAAGTTAATTAAGTAGGTGATTTGTGGATTAGCCCTAAATTAAGTTTAGATTAAGGAAGAAAGCGGGTTTAATGAATATCTTAAGGAAAATAGCCCAAAATTATTCCATAAACCTCTTGTTCACTTAAGTGAAGCTTAATTAACTTAATAAAAAGATTAAACCATTGTTCACATGTTTAATTAAGCTTAATTACATTAAGAGAGTGATTAAGATTCATTAATTGATTTCCTAATTTACCATCAATAAATCCTAAGAAAATTAGAGGAGGTCATCCCACTAAATGCATAGAAATTTGAAATGAATTAATGAAATAATTTGGGAGTAATTAGAGTTATTAAGTTTTAATTAAAATCTAATTAAGGGAAATGCACTATTCAAAATACATGAAAAATAATTTTACTGAATTCCTTACTGAATTATCTTCATAATGCATTTTATTTTGTATTTTTTTAATTTTTCTACATTTAGTTATGAATATTTGAAGATTTAGTGATTAAGGAATTAATTAAAACCCCTAATTATATAATTAATCCTGGACGTGATGTTGCTTTCCATGTAGTGTGATGGGATTCATCACTTAAGTTATCACTTCCCAATGTCGCGTCAGTGGCGGGGCTACGCACTTTCTCTCTGGATTGTCCAATCAAAGATTGGATAGTTGAGACTGATCTCATGATTTCTAAAGGGATTAATCGCATGTCCTAAGTGGATTAATCATGATCATCCATCAAAATGCTGGATGATGAGCTGAGCTCGCTGAGGAGGGCATCCACTCTTTAGGGCAAGATCGAGCTGTATTCTCAGTTGAGCTCAAACTTTACCCACACCATCTAGGAGTAAGCACAAGTAGATCTAACAACCAATTTTACTTAAGGTGAAAATTTTCTTCATAAAGGACAAGACACTCCCTATTATAGGTTTGGTTTGAAGGCATACCTCGTTGGAGGCTATCACCGATGCTCCTAAACATCGAGGTAGCTTTGTTTAGTAGAGACAAAGCCCTGTTGAAGGTTTGAGGGGTTAAGGTTGAGTGGATCTTCATATGGACCAAGATCCTCTTCAAATGCTCATGACCTTGGTCTAGCTCCCAGCTCCATTTCTTTTGAAGCTCAGAAGAAGCTTTGGATGAGTTTGATTAGGCCCTCTGAGGATGCTTGAAGGAGGAATTGGATTGGAATTGGGTATTGGCTAAGTTGGAATTTCCCTTAGCCTCTCTATTTTTGGCTCAAAGAGAGGAGAATGAGAAATGCTTGGGAATTGCTTGAGGAAGCTTGGAGTGCTAGCTAGGTCTCTCTCAATCATGTGAGTGTCTTGTATTCAAGTGAAATGAGGGGGAGTATATCTCCCCCTTGGATGATCGGATGACCGAGCAAGGCTTTGTTGTTTTGATCAAATTCACCCCCTTCAATGGGTTATTTTGGCTGTTAAGGGTTGTACATGGTTCATTTATAGCAGAGGGGGGAGTGGAGAAGTTCCATGTGCTGATTTTGGGTGGAGGAGTGATTGATATGTGCTTGAAATGAAGAGAGTGGTCTATTTTGGCCTTAGGTTGGGTTTTGATGACCCAAACCCATTTGGTCATGTGCACCAAGATCACTAGTGTCCACTTTGGTCCATTAAGAGGGTGCCAAGTGGCCATGAAGAGGATTTGACCAAATTCTAAGTGAATTTGGCGAAGAATTATCCTTTGATATAGGGGTAATATGATCATTTGGCTTGGATTTTAATTTGAATATGTTTGGCATGATAGAAAAATGACTTGCGCCAAGTTTAAATGAATTTGGAGTTGATTTGATATGATTTTGCTCATGTTGACCTACTTAGATCATAATGAGTCAACTTGGGCCAAGTTGACCAATTGGTCAAATTGGGTCAATCCAAGGGTTAGGTCAAGTTCAAATGATCATATGAATTGATTTGGTATATTTTTTTTCCAATCAATTTGGTTTATTTGATTTAATTTAGGTAAAATGGGTCAAGTTGACCAATTTGACCCATTTGACCTATTTGGGTTAGGTCATGGGTTGGTTTAGGTTTCATTGGTCATTTGAAATGTATTGGTATCTTTGTTTCTAATCAATTTTGGTTTAATTTGATTTTAGCTCAACCTTTTAGGTCAAGTTGGGTTCATGGTCAATTGGGCTGGTTAGGTCTAGTTGGCCAATTGAGGCTTTGGTCAAGTTCAACAAGTGATTTGGAATGAACTTGACCCATTGGTTTTAATCAATTTGGCTTAGATCAAGTTTTGACCCATTTTGACTTTTTAGGTCAAGTTGGGTCAACTTGGGTCAAGTGGCCAATTGGGCTAGGTTAGGCTCAAATGATGATATGGTCAAGTTCAAATATTAACCATGAATGAATTTTGATCAATGGTTTCAATCAATTTGTCCTATGGTGGATTTTGGCTAATTTAGGTTGCATTTTGGTTAAGTTTTGATTTGGTCAGCCAAGTTTGACTTAGTTTGACCTAATTTGAGTGATTTGTCATCTCATGAAGATTGTTGCTCACAATGTGAGGCTTAGGTGGGCTTAGTTCAATCCAATTTGGGTAGGATTAGAACTTGGCTCAAAAAGGGTATAGATCACTTTGGGTCAGTGAGCCTAAGTGGTTAATTGACTTGATCAAGGCAATCAAGTTTGGATGAACTCACATATGGACTTATGATTGAAATATAAATCCATTTGCAAGTGATTTGGAGTCAAATGGGTTTTGATTCATTTGACAATTTCAAGTTCAAAGGGTGAACATGAGTTTTATTTGGTTTGATTTTTGAATTTGGTTTTGGTTTGATAATTGAAGTTTGTGTTTATATTTAGATTCATGATTGAAGGATTGAATCATGAAGAAAAATCAAGGGTTTTGCTTGATTTGAATTTAATTTGGCTAAGTTCAAGAATTTGACTTGAAAGGCTTAGGTTGAATTTAGGTTGAATTTGGATTTGATTTTTTGAATTGATTTTGGATATTTGAATTTATTTTTCATTTATATTTGTCAATATAAATGAGAATATAAATGGGTTATGAGAAAATTTCTTGAATTTAAATTGATTTGGATTTGATTTAGGTTAAGTCCATAAGATAGAATCAAAGTGACTTAGGAAAGATTTTTGGAATTAGATTTCAATCATGGGCTTCAACCATTTGGAATTGGTTTGAGTTCGAAGAAAAGTTGGAATTGATTTGAGTTTGACTTGAAAGGAGGAAGTGAGGATTTGGTTTAAGCTATGGGGTAGGCAAGTTTTCCTAAAACCTTTAAGGCCTGACCTATTCATATGGCTAACTCTTCTAAGTCTCTAGGACTAGGTTGAGTGTCCACCTTATCACTAGATGTGTCTTAAGACTAAGGAAACTCTTAGTGTCTAAGAGAAGTCCTATGTCTAGTATGGAGGGGTTGAGAGCTCATTCTAAAAATGAGGTCAACAAAGGGCTAATAGCCATCTTCCAAATAAAAATGATATGAGGGTAACCCTTGTGGAAAATAGATAGAACCCAACCTGAGGTGAGAGTAACTTGGGATTTATCTCAACTCAGTGTCAGACAATTCCTATAGGGAGTTCTGCTAACACTTCCTAAAGATATGATGCCTACTTGGGAAAAGGGGCCCTTTGGGGCTTGAATTCCTAATCCACAAGCGAAAATTTTTATTTTTTTGTTTAGTTTATTTCATTATGAACCCTGTTAGTTTGCAAGGGATCAAATTGAGAAGGAGCTTATATCAGGCTAGACCAATCTCAAATTTACTGAACCAAGGAAGAATCTATATGTCCACTGAATAAATTCTCCAACCACAGGGGTGGCTACTATGAAAGGGGAACTTATTCAATCCAAAAGTAACCTAGGTAGTGTCTAAATGGGGTCATAAAGGACGTGATCCAAATAGAGTGCCCAGAAGGAGAGGGGCCATGAAGGGGCTTGATCCAAAACCTTGGAGAAGATAATATCATAAGTATTCGGTGGCCAACTCATGGAGAAAGTGTGGGGACTCACATCTGCCAAGAGTGGTGTATCCACTAGGTGAGTGTCAGCATAGAACATCAACCAACCTAAGGTGCCCATCAATTTATAATAATCATCTTAGGAAGAAAGCTCAGAGACTCACATCCTCCTATAGCAGAACTGATTGCTAGGATAGTCTATCTTCAGCTCGATAGGTTCCATCTGACCTAGGATGACTACTGAGTGAATGCCATTAGGGGACTTATATCAACTCAAATGTAGTCAAGAGGGAAGAGCCTTTGGGGACTTACCTAAACCTCAATATACTGTCGTGCATGATGATCGGTTTAAGAAGAAAGCTAGAACTCACATCCTCTTAAACAAAATCAACATGAGGTGACTACTTGGTGGCGAATATAATAAAACTAACAAGGTGCTCTTTGGTTTGCAATGATCAGTTAGGAAGAAAACGCAGGAACTCACATCTTCTAAAATAAGGAACCACTGGGGTAACATACTAGCGAGGTAGCATGTAGACCCAACCTGGAGCAGCTAATGAGTGAGTGCTACAGGCGGCTTGCTCCCACATCAAAATAGCCCGAGATAAAAGATATGTGTTTGTGCTTGAAGGAATAGGATGCCTCTAGGGGACTCTTACACCTAGACCTCAAGGATACTCAACCTAGTCAGTGCATGATAGCTAGTTCAAGAAGAAAGTGTCGGGACTCACATCTTCTTAAATAAAGTCAACATGAGGTAGTTTATTGGCTTATTAGTGAAGACTACGAAACTAACATGACACTCGTTGGTTTGTAATGGCCAAGTTAGGAAGAAAGCATGGGGACTTACATCCTCCAACAAATGACCACTGGGATGACATACTAGCAAGGTAGCATGTAAATCCGACCTAGAGCAGCTAATGAGTGAGTGCCACAAGGGGCTTGCTCCCACATCAAAATAGCCTGAGATAAAAAAATATGTGTTTGTTTTTGTACTATGTTAAAGGGAATAGGATGTTGCTTGGGTTCTCTCACACCTACCCTAAACACACTTGGGGAATTGGATAAAATGGTGCCACGGATGGCAACTAGAATTCCACTAAGAAAGGATGTCACGCGGGTTCTCTCACACCTAACTTAGTTGTGCTCGAAATAGGATGCCTCTTGGGTTATCTTACACCTATTCTAATAGCACCAGGAGATTATGTTTATGTCATGAAAGAGGGATATGATGCCTCTTGGGTTCTCTTACACCTATCCTAAACACGCCATGTCGGATTCACAAGACATGCAAACAATGCTTCAAAAGAAGAGAATATTTTGATGAAATAGAATCAGATTTTTGTTCTTTTGTTGATAATTAATTTCAAACATGTTTTATGCATAATATTTCTTTAAATAGATCCCATTAATTGGAAGCATAGGGTGTTCCCCTTTACAATCAATGACCTGATAAGATCCTCTTTTGTAGGCCTTCTCTATGACATAGGGGCCTTCCCAAGTGGGTTTAAACTTGCCTCCCATCTATCCATGGGAAAACATTGGTCCCCTTGGGACTAATACAAGTTCTTCTACTTAGAAAGACCTAGGGAAAACTATCTTGTTGTGAGTTTAAATCATTTTGGCTTAGTACAACTTGAGGTTCTAGCACGCTCATAGGTGATCTCCTCCAAACCTTTAGCTCTTCTAACCGTAACTTTGCATTTTGTTCTGTAGTGATCTTGCTACCCAATTCTATCCTTAGTGATGGGAGTTGAACTTCTAAAGGTAGAATGGCTTCAGACCCATACACTAAAGAAAATAGAAGTTGGGGTTCTTATGTGGTGGTAGGCCACAAGGCTTCAACCAACTGCTCATTCCACTGTCGCTTGCTGTCATCAAGTGTATTCTTTAGTATTTTGATGAGAGTTTTATAAAATTCTTTTGCTAAGCCATTTGCTCTAAGGTAGTAGATGGTAAAGTATCTCCAATCTATACCATGTATTCTGGTGAAGCTGTTGATCTTGGTGCTTTCGAATGTAGTACCATTATCGGATATAATTCATCGAGGCACCCCAAACCTATATATGATATAGTTCTTGAAAAATTGAAGCACATGCTGAGCTGTGACTTCTCTGAGTGGAATTTCCTTCACCCACTCAAAAAAGTAATCGATGGTAGCTAAGATGAACCGATGACCCTTGGAAGAAAGAAGATTGATAGGACCCATAATGTCGGTACCCCAATACTCAAATGGCCTTGAAGCTAATGTAGGGTGTAAAATGTTGGGTGGTTGATGTAGGACCACACTGTGTACCTGACACTGATGGTATCTCCTAGCTACATCCATGCAGTCTGTAATCATCAAAGGCTACTAGTATCCTAGTCTCTTGATCTTCATCTTCATCTTTGAATCGGATTGATGCACTCCGCATAGACCTGAATGTACCTCAGTCATGATCCTACATGTTTTGTGTTTGTCTAAACAGTGTAACCACATTTGATCGAAAGATGGTCGATACAAGGTGCCATTAACGAGAGCATAAGAGAGAACTTTCTATTTCACCTGATAGGCTTGTGACTTTTCTTGAGGTAGTTGATCGGTGTTCAAATAGTCATGAATGGTTGCCTAATCACGCCCATTTTGGCAATGATAACCTCCCTTCAAGAGAAAGTTTTATGAGTTCAACATCAATAAGGGATGGACTTGTCTATTTTGGACTCTTAATAGAATGGATCTTTCTTGACATGCCAATTTCTTGGCAAGTTTATCCAAAGCATACATATTCTTGTTCTGGGAACCTTGTAGATGGTGACTTTATGGATTTGGGCCAACATAGTATACTCATGGTAATGACAAAGCTTAGGTTTGAGAACCTTGTAGGACTTGACAATCTGGTTGATAACCAACTGAGAATAGATGTTGATGCTCTTGACACAGACTGTGATGGCTAACTCCTCAGAGCCTCATACTCAGCTTCATTGTTAGTGCAGGGATTGGAGAGGTAGTATGAGAATCTCATCACATCACCGTGTGGAGTTAAGAGAACTAATCCTACCCCTACCTTTCCTAGAAGAGCAGATTATGGTGCTTCTCTTTTATGAAAGGAAGCTGCACCATCAAAATACATCTCCCATCGACAGTTATCAACCACCCCTAAGTTTGTGATTTGTTCATCAGGGAGATCATCACTAAGTGGAATCAAAAGATAGTGGGTGTGCGGCTAAGAAATCTTCTAGTGTGAAACATCCAGATAGCATTAGCTATGTCATGAGATACTATAGTGGATTCGTTTTGGAAATCAAGTTCACTTTATGAGATAGCATATAGTGCCATAGCTTTTTGGATCCAAAGATCAAAGTTAGGCAATGTTTCTCAATAGGTTCTCAAAGATGAAACAATGAGGTAGTAGAGAGCACTCTCCTTCCCTTCATCGTTAGCTTGGGCCAACAAAGCACCGAGAGAATCATCCAATGTAGCAGTGTAAAGGATGAGTGGCTTGCCCAGGAAAGGGGCTGCTAGAACAGGTAGCTTTATAAAATATTGCTTGATATCTTCAAAGGCATGCTGGCCCTTGTCATCACACTAAAACTTATCATCCTTTTTGACAAGTGCTGAGAACGACCCTTGTCATCCCCGATAGGATGGAAATAAAGAGTCTTAGATACGCCAACCTTCATTGGAAAGATTTGAGTTGAGTTAAACTTTTAGGAGGTGGAATTTTTAAGATAGCTTTAATCTTTTTGGATCTATTTCTATTCCTCGGTGTTAGGCAACAAACCCAAGGAATTTCTCTGAAGCTACTCTGAATGCACACTTCAGGGGTTTCATTTTGAGGTTAAATTATCTTAACCTTTTGAAAACTTCTCTCAAGTTAAAGATATGGTCTTCCTTTTCTTTGCTCTTGACTATTAGATCATCAATGTAGCATTCAACCTGATGATGGATGAGTTCATTGAAGATCCGGCTTGGTATGCACCAAAGATTTTAAGGCCGAAAGGCATGACCCTATAATAATAGATTCTGATTGGGGTTTGAAAAGTAGTATTTATTTCATCTTTTGGGGGCCATCTTGATATGATTGTAGTTAGATGACCCAACAATGAAGGAGAAAACTATATGAGATGAGGTGATGTCCACCATTGATTCTAGTATAGGAAGAGGAACCTCATCCTTAAAACATGCCTTGTTTAAGTCCCTCAAATCGATGCACATGTGAATTTGGCCATCCTTCTTCTTAACTAGTATGACACTGGCTAACAAGGTAGGGTATTTTTCTTCCCTGATGAAAGCAGTATCGATCAATTTGTTGACTTCAGAAATGACCTATTGTTCAATTTCTAATCGCATGTGTCTAGAAGCTTGCTTGATAGGGTTAGCTAGGATCTATTGCTAGTTTGTTGACTGCTACATTAGGAGATAATCTAGGCATTTCAGCATAACTCTATGTAAAGTAGTCTTTAAACTCAGTCAATAGCTTAACTAATTCATCAAAATTTTTTTTCATTCAGGAATGAATTGATATATGTCGGGCGTGGATTTTTCTTCTATCCCGAGGTTGATTTATCTAAGCTTGTTGATTGTTGAATGGATCTCCTCTTCAAGTGATGCATGTTTGGTTTGTAGATCATTTGAAGTTTCTAAGCACACATCCTAATAAGGTTTGGTGTTGTGTGAAAAGAACTTATCAGACTCTAAATGATTGGTGACAACTAAACAGTAATCATCATAATCGAATGGACCCATAGTACCGAATCATAGTCCTGATCTTGATTATGCATCCCTGCCTTTATTTTTCCATAGCTTTTTGAAGTACTCTGACCTGTGCTCAAACCATGTATAAGGTATCAAACCCTTCTTTGCAATATGAAGAACACAAGGTGAGTACCAATCAAAATGTAATTCCATTAATTCTTTATTTGAAATATCCTCAAATCCTACATCAGTTTTTGGACTTGATCACAAAAAAAGAATCTCTTTAGCTTTACATCTCTATAAGACTGAGGGGCTTCCTTAACTACTAAACCTTCAAGTTTTGAGATGAAAGTAAGGTTAGAGCTAAGGTTCCTAACTACTACGTGATAGTTTAACATATATTTGATTTGAATAAATTCATGCTTTATCTGGAGGCCTGGTCTTCATCGCTGTCTGTCTCATGTGTCACCTCTAATGAAACGCAATGAGAGGGGTTGGTTGGTATACTAATCACATTAGACTCATCCTCTGAGCTGGATCCCAAGTCTATGTTAATAGTAGGGGTACTCATGAACTAGAACATAACCTGGGTGGCCAACTAGAGGGTCTTCCACCTCTAACCTCTATTTCTACCTCGCCGCCTTGGTCGTCATCCTACCCACATGTCTATATGATGGAATGAACTGTGGAGAAATGTGATACGGCTTTACTTCTTCTTCAATTTCCCTTTCTTGTTCACTTGGATTTTATTTTTCTTTTCTTTTTCTTTTCTTTTCTTTTACTTTTCTTCTTTTCTTTTGTATTTGAATTTTGTCCAAGTTCATGAGAAAGGGTGTTTTGAGAAACATAGTAGGTAGCATCCTCATATATCTCAACCTCTCTGAGTGAAAATGGATTTTCATCTCTTTTGACATAGTACTCAATCCCATCCTTCCTGAACTTGATGCACTGATGGAGGGAGAATGGAATCATCTTATTCTGATGTATCCAAAACCTACTGAGCAAAGTGGTGAATGATGAATTCAAATCAATGATATACAACTTGGCTTCAGTCTTCTAGTCATCTATCTTCAAAGGTAACACTATGGAACCTAAAGCACTCTGGCCTTATTCATTGAATCCTCTCAACATCATCTGATCTCCTCAGAGTGTGGAGATGTCAATCCTCAAATAGAAAAGTGTCTTTAGACTCATAATATTCACCGATGCTCTTAGATCGATGAGAACTCTGGTAAGTCTAAATCTACCCATGTCTATTATAATATAGAGGGGACGGTTGTGCTCCATGTTCCCTAGAAGTAGGTCTTTATCTGTGAAAGTAATCCCTTGAGCTTCTCTGAAATAATGTGCCTCCTCTCCAATAGTGATCAGTTGAGCTAAGAATATCTCTGGATTAAGGAGAGCCTTGATTAATGATTCCCTCATCTCTTTGGATAAGATAAAAGCATCATATATGCTTAGCTTAGATGGAAACTTTCTTAGGTGAGAGAAGGCATTGTAGTCCACCTTGGGCTGATCTACACAAGCATATCAAGGTGTGGAGCATCTTATGGAGGGGCTTCTCGATCCTCTGAACCAATGACTTGTTTCCCCTTATATTGAGGTGCTACCTTAGGAGGTAAAACCTTGCCACTATGGAGGTTGACTTCGGTGATCTCTTGTGGTAGGGTAATGGAAGATTCTACTTGCACGTTAGGCTCCTACAGCATCTCCAATGGGACTCTCAAAATTGGATGATTCCAAGTCTATCTCAAGAGGTGAACCCGTAGTATTTAGAGTAGGAAAGTCCAACTCTGAATCAAAAAGAGGAAGATCAGAGTTATTATAGTTGTTGTTTAAACTTGAAGATTTTTCATTAGGACTAGATTTAGACAACCCATCAGAAGTAACATAGATATAATTCAAACTAGCTTTATTCTTCAATTTCTTGGATTTTGAAGGATGTACATAGTAGAAATCAAGTAAAGTAAGAGGAATGGGGGATTTGATGCCCTTATCCACCGATACAAGATGTATACTAGAAGAAGAGCTAGCTGAAGTAGAAGTAGTCTCTGATGTAGTCAAGTGGATGGGAGGTTTGGACATCGGTGGTTGCACTACATGGCTATCCCTGTACAGCCGCTATTCGAGCTCCCCTTTCCCTGAGTTGGCTCTTGCAACTTGCAAACCTTCCTTGATGTTGGTGGTTTGAGCTATCTTAGGCACCTGCAAGGAAAGTTTCTGATTTTGGAGACAATTTTCTGTGAGGATAAAGAGATATCCCAACCTTCTTTGGTTTTAGATAGAAAGTTTCCCAAGGATTACCCTAATGGAACTAGATGGTTGTTCCATAAGGTATTCCTTCAGATAACTATAGCTGGTCTTGAAGCTATGCTTAGTCCTTGAATGAAAAGCAATCTTCAAATAGACCAAACATGATGGTAGGGGCAAAAGTTGGGATCATTGATTTTGACCACTTCCTCTCTAGTTAGGGTAGCATGAAATCAGGCTTCTTTATGAGATTCTTAAAGATCTTCTTGATTACCTCCCACTTAAATGAATAAGGCTTATTATGTTTATTCAAAAGAGTAGGTGGACCGTAGCTACTTGGCGACGGGTATGTATACCTCTACTACTGATGATGTGGCTAAGGAGGAGGCGGTGTAGGCCATGGAGGCTGATGTAGTAGCTAGTAGGGCTTCTTTGGTGGTGGTAGAGGAGGTGGATGTGATGGCTGCGGAGCACGAGGTCTCTCAAACTGCTCTCTGACGCTTTCCCTTGACTACTACTATCACGCCTGCTTCTTCTCAAAATCTTTTTGTGGCTTCTACTTTGTTGATCAGTATGGAAATGGTGACTATTTGGCTTCTCCTTGTAAGCTAGCTGCCTTATTATTTAACTTTTCAAATGTTTTGATGGTGGAACCTTTGAGCATGAAGGCGACCAGGCCATGGATATTCTTAGGAAATATCTCGATGGCATGCTGTTCAGATAGCTATGGTTCGCATTTCATACTCAAATTATGCCATCTGAGAATATAATCAACGAGGGACTCATCGAGGTTTTGTTGATCCACGATGAGATCACTTACAGTCAACCTTTGTTGAGCTCCAGTAAACCTTTGGATGAAGAGTTGCTCTAACTCAGCAAAAATCTTCACTGAACTATTGGAAAGTTTAGCATACCAATCAAAGGCAATGCCTACTAAGCTACTGACAAAGAAATGAAAGAGTAAAGTGTCACTACCACCGACATTGTAATAACTGATCCTGAAATGCAATATGCTACTTTGAGTTCCCACTGCCATCGAAGCTTTTGAAAGAAGGTGGCACAAAACCATTAGGATATTGGATGGCATCAAATTCTTTTGGGTAGGGTCTACCCTTTAGAACTGATGATCCTCCTCGGACTTGAGCCAATGCTTCTCTCCCCTACAACTCAACCATGGTTTTGATATCTTTTTCCTGTATGGAGGTACTATCCACTACCTTCCTATATAGGCTAGTGCTACCCTACTCTGTTAGAGGTAAAGTGTTGGCAAAATCTAAGACATGCACCAACTCTGGCTAACTAGCCTCAGCTATAGTAGAATGAACTATCGGTGCTTATTTTTAAAGTGCTAAGACTACTGCTAATAAATCCTCGAGCTACTTCCCCATCCTATCTATTTGTTCATCTTTCTATTTCAATTATCAATGAAGGTGTTGGGTTGAGTAGGCTGTGTCTTCCTACTCGGCCTCAACACCTTCCATAGTCTGTTGCTCATGAGGAGAGAACCCTGGGTATCTACCATGTGTACCCCCGCTGAATCCTCTAACAAGTCATCTTCATTTAGATCAAAGCTGACCTTTTCATCTTATAAATTAGACCAAGCATATCCTAAGATTTCCTTCTTGTCCACTAGATACTGAGCTACTATGTCATCTAGGGATTGGTCCAACTACACAAGCATGAAAGATTGGGTCTGACCGATAATGGGATCACTATCATGAATAGATAAGCACCTAACCTCTGATGCTGCTGGTGAGCTGATCTTGTGAGGACTATGCTCACTAGAGGAAAGATACTCTTGACTATTGCTAGATCTGGGCGGAGTGGCACTCCTAGGAGGATCTATGGCCATAAGGGTGATTGAACTATCTCCTCTTCCCTTAACTGTTGTGACCATCTCCATAGCCTGCTGTGGTGGTGGTGGTGAAGGGATGACTATTATACTTCGAGGTCACCATTCCTTCTACACCATGACTAGGGCAGAAGGTCGAGCTCACCACCACAATCTGATGTAGATGGGACAGATCTCGACCATAATCACCAACGGGTTCTTTCTCCCCGATGTGGCCTTCATGGCCTTAGAACAGAGGAGACATGTACAAAAAGACTGCAGAAGAGGTGTGATGGAGGCACCACTCTCTTAGGATAGAGCTCTCTTATGATGTGTAGTTCATCAATAAGATATTATTAGTATGGTCGCAGCAGACGTCATCCGGAAAGTCCACAAAGTGAGGGACCATCGCTATACCTCCGGTGCTCCCAGCTAGTGACATGAACTAATGTATGGGCCTCTCTAGCACTCTCCTGCTTATGTTACCCACACTATGGGGAGTAACTGATCTCAAATCAAATTGAGCCCTAGAATCAGATCATCCATAGGATCCTCCTACTTGGCATAAAATTGATCGGTGGCCACCGTACGACCTCCTCCTCTCACTAACAGGTGCATGAAACTGAATCACTGGCAGAGGTGAAGCAAAATCCTCCTAGCATCCTCTCAATCAGACCAAGAGGGAGGGTGGAACAAGTTTTCAATAACCAGCAGGGAAACCAACCTAGGTAACTCCTCTACAATAGATTGAGTGGCTGCCTCCAACTCCCTAGAATTATGAGTTTCATATTGCTTGATCATGCAATTCTTGTTTCTTTGTTGGGTCCTAGTAGGTCGAGCATAATAAGAACTAGACCCAACCTCAAAAGTAGGGAAGACAATCCCTAGAATCAGGGGAGCCTTCCCCTTTGAGGGAGCTAGCGAGTGGGTACTCACCCTAACTGGGGTAGCATGGGGAACAATCAGTGAAGACCGCAATCGGCATCGCTAATGGGAACATCCACATCCTTCCTCGTTAGTAAGAGAATCTTCGAGTCAGATGGCATGTCGAATTGGATGATCGGCTTCTGCCCGGTCACCAGGCTCCTGCTAACTATCGTGAGGGGGATTCCCTCACATGTAATCATGGTCCCCTTGAAGCCCCTACCAAGTGGATGAGGTGAGCATAGTCAGATCATGGAAGGCTATCCTGATCCTAGGTTGAATCCATCCCATGAGGAAATGTAAACACATACTTATGCACTGCCATTACAATCAATCAACCTAAAACCTAAATCAACCGAAAAAGTCGTAATGTTGAAAAAAAACTTGAATTAGTTCTCTATTTTGTTGATTTTTGAATTTAGATTTAGAATTTGAACCCACACTCAACAACTTGAATGTGTTAAGTGGGGCTCAAATAATTTATAAGAGATTTTGAGATTGATTGGAAAGAGGATTTTTGAATGTAGATTCCACTTTCAACAAATTTGGGTATGTTGAAAATGGGTTCAAGTATTTTTTGAAGAGACACTTCCATTAGGTTTATGTTTGAATTTTGATTTTTGATTTTGAGGACCCTTTATTTAACAAACTTGAGTATGTTAAAGTAAAGGGTCAATTGATTTTGTTTTTGATTTGAGAATTTTGGAATTTACTCACTTATCAAATTTGGGTATGCTAGGTGAGGTGTTTAAAAATAATTTATTCTTTTTGTTTATTTTCTTTATTTTGTGAATCATTTGTGGTTTTGAAAATGAAATCCTCATTTAGCAAATTTGGGTCTGCTAAATGAAGAATCCAAATGTGTTTTTTTTTGAAATTTTTTGAAAATAGGATTCTTTGCAAATTTGGGTTTGCTAAGGAAATCCTAGTGTGTTTCTATTATTTTTGATTTTGAAAAATAGGATTCTTAGAAAATTTATATATGCTAAGGAAATCCTAATGTATTTTATTTTTGTTGAAGATATTTGAAAATAGGATTCTTAGCAAATTTAGGTATGCTAAGGAAATCATAATGTGTTTCTTTTGTTTTGGATTTTGTTTTAAAAATGGAGACTTCACTTTAGTAGATGTGGTATGCTAAAGTGAAGTTCTAATGTGTTTTGAATTTTGTGGAATGGAGATTTCACTTTGCAAAGTTGAGTATGCTAAATGAAATTCCAAAAATATGTTTTTAATTTTGTTTTGAAAATGGAGACTTCACTTTTAGCAAATGTGGTATGCTAAAATGAAGTTCCAATGTGTTTTTAAATTTTGTGAAATGGAGATTTCACTTAGCAAATTTGAGTATGCTAAATGAAATTCCAAAAATGTGTTTGAAATTTTATTTTAAAAATGGAGACATTACTTTCTCAAATGTGGTATGCTAAAATAAAGTTTCGAAAATGTGTTTCAAATTTTGTTTTGAAAATGGAGACTTCACTTTAGCAAATGTCGTATGCTAAAGTGAGGTTCCAAATGTGTTTTGAATTTTGTTCTGAAAATGGAGACTTTGCTTTTAGCAAATGAAGTATGCTAAAATGAAGTTCCAAATGTGTTTTAAAAATTTTGTGTTTTGTTGACCCTGAAAAGAGAGATTTCCATTTTGTTGGCTTAATGAGCCTTATGTTCAATCCGATCAATTTTGATGATAACAAATGAATGTTTGGATGTTCTAATGAATGTTTTTATGTGTTTTAGATATATCAATTGCTAATTACATATCCAATACATCTCACAATATGATTGAGAAAATTGCAAGAGTAGAAGAATGAAATATAGATCAAATTGGATAATGTGAAGCTCAAGATACAATATTTTAGGTTATATGGATTTATAACTATTTTAGAAATTCATATGAGTTCAATGGCATGAATCAATTTGCTCACAACTTAACATATTATTTTAATGAGGTTAATTTATATAAATATCTATCTAATTAACATTCAATTATATATACGTAGCATTAAAATTGTCAAAATAATAAATGATAATAACTATTAAGTGTAATTATTTTATTTACTTAATATAATTAAATATTTTAATTTAATTTGATGGTTATATGATAACTAACATATGTATGATTATATATAAATTATATCATAATATTTAAATATCACATGTCAAAATTAACAAAAATATATGAAATTTTGTATTTTAGCCAACGTCATTTTATAATCAAGGAATTTATATCTGATTTCATCTCCAACGAATTCCTTGGATTTTTTTCCTTTAATTTGATAGGTTACATGACCCACATTTGATTAAAATTGAATTTATTATGACTTTTCAAACATTAGCTAATTTTAATAATGAATGCATGCTCCATGCTTTGAATATATTAAGAGCCATATTTGATTATTTTTGACTTGCCCATGTGAATAGAATTTTGTCTAAATTTAATATTTATTTAATATAAATTATATTTTTATTGAATATTAAATTAGTAGATGATAACATGATGTTAGAATAATATATTTTCTTGAAATAATTCAAAATGACCTTCTTGCCAATAAATAACCCTCATTCTCTTCATGAAAGCATTCCTCATTCAAATTCAAAATCCCTCCAGCAAATCTATGAGAAAATTTCTTATATTTTCCTTCCAAGTATTCTCAAAATATTTCAAGATCAAATCTTTGGTTTGGAAGCTTCAACATCTTCAACTAAGCAAGCTTTCTCAAAATACTTGAGTTTGTTTTCTTGATCTTAATCCTTTTTTGTTGTTCATGCTATTTTCAATATCTATTTATTCTTTCCAATTTATACTTTTTTGGTGGATTAGTCTTTGGACATTGTTTTTCACATCAAAGTTTCTCAATCAATTTTTTTGTGAAAAACTCTTGTGATAGTTTGTAGGATCTATTTCAACTTGTTAAAATTTTTAACTTCATACAAATTTCTTTTGGTTTCTTGAAATATTTCTTCATTAGTCTTATTTTGAAAGATCATTTATTCTTAGATCTATTTTATAAGTATATTTTAGCATTTTAAATGAAATTATGTGCTGAAATTATTTTCATATTTGCTTGATATCTCTTTTTAATTAAAAGCTTACTAGCCTACTTAGATCTATCATATACTCATTTTATTTGAGTATTTTATGATCATTAGCATTAATTGAAAGAATCTTTTTTGTTAATTTAAATAAATTATTCCTTGCTAAAATGTATTTTATTATGCAAAATAATGTTGTGAATTTATTTTGAAATCATTTTTTATTAGTCTATAAATTATAATAACATAAACATCTTAGTAAGATCACTTTAAGATATTTATTTTATTATTTCTTATCAATATTAAGTGAGCATTTTATCTTGTGAAAATTTTTAAGTTGTAAAGTGATCATTTATAAGTTGTGAGATGACTTTTGAATTGATAAATTGGTATATTTAGAGAGATTTATTTTATCAAAATTTATTATTTTGTATTTTCTTTATGCTATAAAATTTATATTGTTGTTTCACCCCTTGTAGAGAGAGTACATATTTATTGTAGTTTACCCCATTAGAGAGTACTATTTGTGCTATTTTGCATTTAGTGGATTCTAAATAAAATGGACGTAGGCTGTTTTGGGGTTTAACCAGAAAATTTTGTGCCTATTGTCTCTCTTTACTTTACTACTTTTACTTTGCTACATTAAGAATTATATCTTCTTTCATTATAAAATAAAAATTAATTTTCTATTTAAAAATTATAATTTATAATTTAAGTTTTAAATTTTTAATATTGCACAACTATGGTGCTAAGTGACTCATTGGTATCAGAGCCTAGACTCTTTTATTGGCTTAACATACAAGAGTAGATCTTATGACTATGGCACAAGGTTTCCCAAAAGGTTCACTACAAGAGGGACAATCCACTCATAGACCTCCACTATTAGATAGTGTACCATTTTATTATTGGAAAAATAGAATTAGTACATTTCTAAGAGGTCAAGATGCATGCATGTGATATGTGTTGACACATCAATATCATACACCCACAGTAGAAGTAAATGGCATTAAAGTAGAAAAACCTTTTGAGGAATGGTCTGTGGATGAAAGAGAACTTGATGAATTAAATGCTAGGACTTGTAATACTTTACATTGTGCTTTATTACCTTTACATTGTGCTTTATTACCTGATGATTACATGAAAATTTCTATGTTAAGTAAAACAAAAGAAATATGGGATAAACTCATTATAATTTATGAAGGAACTAGTGAAGTTAGAGATGCTCACATAAATGGACTTGTTCATGAATATGAGTTATTTCATATGTCTCCTTCAATCTATTTGATATGTATATGATTTATGAAAATATAATGATTGTATTCTCTAGGAAGCATAAGAATCAAGACTTAATCTATAAGATTCATATGTCTTCCAAAAGAATGTGAAGCTAAAGAAATGTAAAAGCTAAGGATTTATCTACTTATCCACTTGATCAACTTTTGGGTTCTTTGATAGAACAAAAGTTATTGCTCAAAGGGATAAGATGGATAACTCAGGGAGAAGGAGAAAGGAAATCCATGGCATTACAAGTTGATGATAGTGATGAGCATAACACCTCAAGCTCGAATGGTGATAGTGATGCGGTGGTCATTCTTTCCAAAAGGCTTGGGAACTTGCTAAGGAAGAAGAATCAAAGGTATAAAAAATCTAAAAATTATAAATTTTAAACAAAGAAATTTCCTATAGGTGAAGGGATCATTTGTTACCATTGTAAAAAGCCTGGACACATAAGAGGTGATTGCCCAAAACTTGTTGAATCTAAGAAGAAAGAGATTGATATGGAAAGAAGAAAAAATTTGAAAGATACAAAATACCATAAGAAGAAGAAGACAGCTTTATGGGCCAATCCAGATTTAAATGAATTAAGTACTTGCTCATCAGATGAAGAGGTCAACATATGTCTTATGGAAAATGGAGAATCTGACTTAGATTCTCAAGAGGTATGTAATGATATATCTTATGATGAATTAGATGATGCTTTTAATGATTTAGTTATTGAATATAAAAAATTAAAAAGAAAATACAAAACCTTAGAAAAAGAATATAAAAATTTAGATATGCATTTTTGTGATTTAAAAAATGAATGTTTAAAAAGTAAAAATACTTCTTTATTAAATTATTCCTTACTTGTATGTAAACTTGAAAGAGAGAATATCTTGTTAAAAGCACGATTAGAATTATGTTTAAAATCACAAGTTCATTATAATACTTCATCAAGAAAAACATTTAATAAAAATTATTTGCATCATGCATATCCCACTCATATACCTTATAATTATCGTGCTAAGTAATATACAAACACTAATGTTTAGTGCAACTATTGTGATAGAAAAGGGCATATTTCATTTGATTGCTATGAGAAATTGCAAAAAACACTAAGCAATCATCTTATGTATGGGTACTAAAAGGTACAAGCACTACACAAAACCACACATGTTCATATCAATTTAAAATGTGGACCCAAACATGTTTGGGTTCCAAAAGTTAACATATGAGTTTCTTTTGTAGGAATGCCTCCAAAGAAAAATCAAAGAAGGCATGTGGTACTTGGACAATGGATGTTGAAGACATATGACGGGAGATAAACATAAATTCACAACTTTAGAATCAAGTGATGGAAGATTTGTTGCATATGGAGATAATGCAAAGGGAAGGATCATTAGCATTGGTTCTATTTGTAAGAATTCTATCACTTTAGATAAAGCTTTTTCTAATAGAATGATTAAAATATAATTTAATTTCTATTAGTCAATTATGTGATAAAGGTTTGAATGTAGTATTCCATGCATCATATTGCATTATAAAAAATAATGAAAATGTTTTGTTAGTAGGAAAAACATATCAAAATATTTATGTCATTGATTTAGATAGCTTTCATGATGTGAATTTGAATTTACTTTGTTTTAAGAGCACTCATGATGACATATGGTTATGGCATAGTAGACTATGCCATATTAACATGCACACACTCAATAAAATTGCCAAACTTGATTTAGTAGTTGGATTGCCTAAATTAAATTTTCATTCAAACCATGTTTGTGATGCATGTATTCATGGTAAGCATTATAGAATCTCATTTAAAATTAAAAATATTGTTTCTACTTCTATACCTCTAGAATTATTGCACATGGATTCATTTGGTCCTATTAGCACGACTAGCTTAGGTGGAAAAAATTATGCTTTTGTGATTGTTGATGATTTCTCTAGATATACTTGGGTTTTATTTGTAACTTACAAGGATGATGTTTTTAGTGAGTTTAGAAAATTTTCTAAATATATTCACAGAGAACAAGACCTTTTGATTAATAGGGTTCAAACTGATCATGGTGGCAAATTTGAAAATAAATTATTTGAGGATTATTGTGATGAACATGGGATTAAACATAATTTTTATGCACCTAGAACTCCCCAACAAAATGGAGTAGTAGAAAGAAAAAAAAGAATATTAATTGAATTAAGTATATCTATGCTTGATGAGTATAAATTGCCAAAATATTTCTGGGCATAAGTAGTAAATACTGCATGTTATGTGATGAATAGGATCTATTTTAGACCAATTTTGAAGAAGACATCCTATGAATTTTTTTTTTTTTTTGGAAAGAAGCCTAAGATTTATCACTTTCAAGTATTTGTATGTAAATTCTTTATTTTGAATAATGAAAAAGATCATTTAGGTAAGTTTGATTGTAAATCAGATGATGGTATTTTCTTAGGATACTCTCTTTCTAGTAAAGTTTATAGAGTTTTCAATAAGAGAAAAATGATTATAGAAGAATCAATACATGTTATTTTTGATGAAAATTTAATTAATTCTATTAGAAATGAAGTGATTGATGAAGAGATTGATAATTTTAAGAAAATATCTTTAGAAGATAATATGGATGATTCATTGCCTAAAGAATGGAAATATAATAAAAATCATCCAATGGAACTAATTATAGGAGATCCTTCAAAAAGAGTTATGACTAGAAGACTTAGTAGAGAAGTTGTAGATCATTCAGCATTTTTATCTGAGGTTAAACCTAAAAATTTAGAAGAAGCATTAAATGCTAATTTTTGGATTATTACTATGGAAGAGGAGTTGAATCAATTTGTAAGAAATGATGTTTGGGAATTAGTCCCAAGACCCCTAGATCAAAATGTCATTGGAACAAAATGGGTCTTAGAATAACCTAGATGATTCAGTTGTATTAGAAATAAAGTAGGTTAGTTGCACAAGGGTACACACAAGTTGAAGGTATAGATTTTGAAGAATCTTTTGCACCCGTAACAAGACTAGAAGCTATTAGGTTACTCCTTGCTTATGCTTATTTTAGGGATTTTAAATAGTTTCAAATGGATGTTAAAAGGGTATTTTTGAATGGATTTATCGACCAAGATGTATTTGTAGAGCAACCACCTAGATTTTAGAGCCTTGATTGTCCAAATCATGTGTATAAATTAAAGAAAGCCTTATATGGTTTAAAACAGTCTCTTCGTGCTTGGTATGATAGGTTAAGTAACTTTTGGATAGATCATGGATTTAGAAAGGGTAGAGTAGATACCACCTTATTCCTTAAGAGCATAGATGATGATTTTATTATGGTACAAGTGTATGTATGATATATTATTTGAAGTACAAATGAATCTTTGTGCCATGAGTTCTCATCTTTGATGTCTAAAGAGTTTGAAATGAGTATGATGGGAGAACTTAATATTTTCTTAGGTCTTCAAGTGAAGCAACAAGAAAGTGGCACATTCATCTGTCAAACCAAGTACACAAATGAATTTCTTGAGAGGTTTGACATGAAAAGGTTTAAATCTAGAAAAACTCCTATGAGCCCATCTACAAAATTGGATTTAGATGAATTAGAAAAAATTGTTGATCAAAACTTTATAGCATTATGATAGGTTCACTTTATACCTTACTGCTAGTAGGCTAGATATTATATTTGCTGTTTCTTTATGTGCTCATTTTCAGGCCAACCCGAAAGAATCTCATTTAATAGCAGTCAAGCGTATCCTTTGGTATTTGATAGGCACTACTAGGTTAGGTTTATGGTATCCTAAAAATTCTTTATCATGTCATTTGGTTGCTTATTCTGATGCTAATTTTACTAGATGTAAAGTAGATAGAAAAAGCACATCAGGCACATGTCATTTTTTGGATCATCGAGTGTCTAATCATCTAGAACCAAACTTAGCTTTATCCAGTATTATATTTAGTTTTGTTGCTCAGGTTCTTTGGTTAAAGCAACAATTAGAAGATTTTTGTATTAAGCAAGATCATATTTTAGTTCAGTGTGACAATACTAGTGCTATTAGTTTGCCCAAAAATCCTATTTAGCACTTACGAACCAAGCATATAGAAATTAAACATCATTTTATGAGGCATCATGTTTTGAAAGGTGATGTTAATATTAATTTCATTAGTACTGATTTAAAAATTATAGATATTTTTACAAAACCCATACCATAAGAACATTTTTGTACTTTAAGATGCATGCTTGGAATGTTAGATCCTAATATTTAAAATTATATGTAGTTTGTTCTCACTTTTGATGTTGTCAAAAGGGGAGAAGAGTAAAATGTTGGTTAGTATTAAGTCTATTTTATGCATACATTTATGGGGCAACATTATTCATCTCTTATGCATAAATTTTTTTAGAAGAGAATTTTTTTCAAAAACTATGATGAAAGGTCAATTTGCACCTTCATCAAAATCAATACCCAACATTTGTTTGTCATCATGAAAAAGGGGGAGATTGTTGGCTTAATGAGCCTCATGCTCAATCCGATCAATTTTGATGATAATAAACAAATGTTTGATGTTCTAATGAATGTTTTTATGTGTTTTAGATATATCAATTGCTAATTACATATCCAATACAACTCACAATATGATTAAGGAAATTGCAAGAGTAAAAGAGTGAAATATAGATCAAAATGGATAATATGAAGCTCAAGATACAATATTTAGGTTACATGCATTTATAACTATCTTAGAAATTGATATGAGTTCATTGGCATGAATCAATTTGATCACAACTTAACATATTATTATAATGAGGTTAATTTATATAAATCTCTATCTAATTAACATTCAATTATATGTTTCATACATAGCATTAAAATTACCAAAATAATAAATGATAATAACTATTAAGTCTAATTATTTTATTTACTTAATATAATTAAATATTTTAATTTAATTTGATGGTTATATGATAACTAAGATATGTATGATTATATATAAATTATATCATAATATTTTAATGTCAAATGTCAAAATTAACAAAAATATATGAAATTTTGTATTTTAGCCAACGTCATTTTATAATCAAGGAATTTATATCTGATTTCATCTCCAACAGATTCCTTGGATTTTTTTCCTTTAATTTGATAGGTTAAATGACCCACGATTTGATTAAAATTAAATTTATTATGACTTGTCAAACATTAGCTGATTTTAATAATGAATGCATGCTACATGCTTTGAATATATTAAGAGGCATATTTGATTATTTTTGACTTGCCCATGTGAATATCCAAATTTTTGGTGCTTAAATTTATTATTTATTTAATATAAATTATATTTTCATTGAATATTAAATTATTAGATGATAATATGATGTTAGAATAATATATTTTTTTGAAATTATTCAAAATGACCTTCTTGCCTATAAATAGCTCTCATTCTCTTCATGAAAGAAGTCCTCATTCAAATTCAAAATCCCTCCAGCAAATCTAAGAGAAAATTTTTTAGATTTTCCTTCAAAGTGTTCCCAAAATATTGCAAGATCTAATCCTTGGTTTGGAAGCTTCAACATCTTCAACTAAGTAAGCTTTCTCAAAATACTTGAGTTTGTTTTCTTGATCTTAATCATTTTTTATTGTTCATGCTATTTTCACCATCTTATTTTTGTTGCATTAAGAATTATATCTTGTCATTATAAAATCAAAAATTAATTTTCTATTTAAAAATTAAGATTTATGTTTTAAAATTTTTAATATCGCCCAATTCACCCCCCACTCTTGGGTGTTATAGTGACTCACACATTTAACAAATTTTGGTATGTAAGATGGAAACCATTTATGTTTCATTTTTCAAAGATGTAGTTTTGTGTGTGATTTTTGCTTCTTCTTTTTTTGAAAGAGGAAATTCCAACCTAATCTTATATGGAATATGTTAAGTGGGATTTCAAAATAGTGTCATTTTATTTGGAAATGAAATCTTCATTCAATAAATTTGGGTATATTGAATGGAGATGTTCATATGTGCTATTTTGAAAGTTTTTTTCTTGATTTTGAATGGAAATGACACCTCCATTCAATAAATGTGGGTATATTGAATGGAGAGGTTTCATATGTGCTTTTTGAAAATTGATTTTGATTTGGAATGAAACTTCCATTCAATAAATGTGGGTATATTGAATGGAGAGGTTTCATATGTGCTTTTTGAAAATTGTTTTTGATTTTGAATGGAAATGAAACCACCATTCAATAAATGTGGGTATATTGAATGGAGAGGTTTCATATGTGCTTTTGAAAAGGTGAAAATTCTAACTTAAAATATGTGGAATGAGTTGAGTGGAATTTCAATGTTGTGATTTTGCTTGAAGATGTAACATTCATCCAACACATTTGGATGTATTAAATGAAAAGGCCCATCTTCAAATTTTATTTTTTTTTTGTTAAAATGATTGTTGGTTTTATTTTTGAAATGTTCCTACATGTAACAATTAGGAAAATTGTTAGATGTAGTGCAAATATTTTATTAAGTGTATTTTGAACAAGTGCTTTAAAAGTACTTATGAAGGATTTATATTTTATTTTTTGAATGAACATTTCCTTACCATAGAAATGGGAGGAAGTATTTAATTATTTATTAAATTTTTATTTTCACCCATTGGGAATCCAACGGGGTTTTAAGACCAACATGGGGTGAGGTCCTAAAACCCAAAGATGTTGGCTAGCTTAACTTAATGATGAAATAAGCTAAGTGCCAATGGAAAAGAAATATAGTCTTGGATTTATACAAAAGTACAAACCCACTATCGATGCTTGGAGATAATGATCATTTACCAAAGATGGAGACAGGAACCATCCTAGTAGAGTCCCCAAAAAAATTTGTGGTGAAAGAATATTCACATTTCTACCTTCATCTATCCACTTTTGGAAAGAGGATAAATGAAAACAAAAATATAACACCTTATTGGGACACCATGTAGATCCACAGATGTTCTTATTAGGGTGATCGGGCACAACATTAAGGAAAGGTGTACTATCACGAAAGATAAAAGTCATCACCCTACGATAGACCTAATCACCTAATAAGAACTCCTAAGGAATATGTGTCTTTAGAATGTACCAGAGATTCTTCCCCTACTTTACATGGAAAAGTAAAGCAATGTTTATTTTAAATCAGGTTCATAATGTTCCCTACAGGGGAAAGCCCCCATAGTTAATTACATCCTAAGGAATAGGATTCCTTAGGAATACTCTTAATTAAGGTAAATGATCATTATCTCCAAAGATTTTGAAGGTAGGACTATCAATCAATTGATTTATTTTAGAAAGTCAAGTGGATCGATCCAGGAGGAGTTCTTATCAAAGCCAAATGAAGATAAGTAGGGATGCTTAGGATACTAGAATCCTAGTAAGCATCCCACTATCCTATATTGGGCTTTACATTTTGAAATTGAATTGATTTATTTTAGTTGAATTTTTATTAGAAAGTTAAGGCTTACAATTCCATGATATAAGGTCATGGAAATGCCTAAGAGGTGAGGATTTAAGCTTGTAGCCCACAAAGAGAAGTAGTAATCTTTGAACCTAAATCTAGGGAGCTTTAGAGAGGGCCAAAAGCATGACCAAAATCTAAGGTGAAAATGGGTATTTGGTTTACCTCCATAGGAGAGGATAAACCACCCGACTGTTGGACTTACAACCGCCTGGGGGTGGCCACCAACTAACTCCTCCTACAATTTTAAAACATGTAGGCAAGTCAAATGCTTTTGCAAGATAGCTAAGTTATTATTTATTTAGAAAGAGACTAAGTTTTTAAACACACTCCCTAAGAGACTAGTTCATGTAGAGCATGATTTAATGACTTAAATCTAATGGAAATTTTATTACATTTTATTTTCATTTTGGACAATCAATTTGACATAGGCTTTAGGATTCATATGCCTAATGCATGAGAAATTAGATTATGGGCTAAAATTATCAAGATAAAGAGGTGTGTTTCTACCATGGCTCTCAAAGGTCAAGCCAAGTTCTTTGGCAAAGGTAGAAGCCTTCCAATCAGAAGTGAAATAATATTCTTTTTTATGTATGATGTGAGAAAGAAAATACAACATCTAGCTAAGGGGTTATTAATTCTTTTATCTTCTTTATAACTTAGACTTTAGGTGAGGTTATGAGTTATTTTATTTTTAGTATGAATTGATTAGTTGGATAGAAAGTTTATTTTCCTAAGAGCCTAATCATCATCCAGGCCATACATCAAAGCAAGGAATAAACTAGGAAAAGATGCCAAGTAGGAGGAGCCTATGGATGGGCTATTTGTGGAGGGCTTTTACCGCACAAGTTAAACAAACATCAATCAATTTATAAAGCTAGCACAAAATAATAAGAGGCTATTTGTGTTCGGGCTTTACCACACAAACCTGAAAACAAATTGGGTAGTCGAGCTCTACCATTATACAACCCAGATTACAAATGAATTAAATACAATCAAGAAGGAATTCATTATTATGGGGGTCTTCTTTCTTCATTTCTTCATTTCTTCTTTCTTCTTTCTTCTTTCTTCTATCTTCTTTTGGTTAGTTGGAATGTGGTTGATCCAAAGGCTTCACATGGTACATAAGGCATAGCCTTATAACCAATGTTCATCCTAATACCCATAAAAATCATTCCAAAATCTTAATTACAAAATTATATGAAAATGGGAAAAAAGAAATCTAACTAAAACTTGCAAAATAGAGATTAGTTAAGCACACCAAATAATCCCAAGCATGTACATGTATAAGTTGGACTTAGCACCCCACACATGGCTAACTAAGTCCACGCCTATTTTGGATTATGCTTAGATATAAGCACCGCACAAGAAAGCAATTATATTTCTTACACCCCTTAAGCACAATCCCCTACAGAAGATAATGGTTAGACTAAGATTGCCCTACTATTCAGTCTACACATATACACCCTAACATCCAGACTAAAATAATACATCAAAAAATAAAAGCAAATATTAAACCATGCACTGCCCTAACCTAAAGCTAGAAGTGATGACAAAGCCTAATGTGTGTGCTATATAAGGTTTGTGTGGTATGCTTAGGTAGTCTTTAAGGTTAAAGTTTTCTAAGTGTGAAAATGTTTAACTTAGATAGTGGTTTCATTCAAGTGATTTAGTTGATTTGGTTGATTTTTATGTTGTAATTTGATTAGGTTTGAATGAACCTACAATTAATTACTAAATTGTAAAGAGAGGAAAAGAGAACAAAACTTCTCTTTCCTCCCTACTTTAAGTAATTTCTAAAGTAGATTCATATTTGATTTTTGTGTAGTGAAGGTTTTATTATGTTTTTTAATTAATCCTAAGTTTAGAATTTCCCTAAACAAACCTATTAAAAAAAGGCATTTTAATATTAAGTAAACTGAAATACTATCACAAAACACACAACACTTGATTTCTTTCCCAACATGTGTAACATGCATATGGATGAACCCTAAGCATATCTATACATGTAATTGAAAGTGTTTAGCACACCTTAATGATGAATGCTAAGGGATGTTACTTATAAAAATTTAGATGCTTCATGATGCATGATTTTGTTAAATAGAAAAGGGTGATTCTTTTATCCATTTTTCATATGCACATTTACAAGTATAAAAGACATAAGTGAGTACGATGCCATTGTTAGCATCAGTGGTGTAAGGTACAAGACCCAAGGGTTGTGTACTAAAGCCTCACAACCTGGGACTAATATATTACTTTTCTTAAATACATGTGCATGTATAAAATGAAATGCATGGAAAGAGAATCATGCAAAAATTTTATGTTTATTTGATTTTGGTTTGATTATTTTGTTTATATGTGTGATGTGGAATTCCTTCTTAAGTCATGACATAATAGTGTATTGGAATAGATTTGAGCAAGTGTTATGTCCTTTTCAAATGGACTATACACTTTGCAAATCGTATACAATTCTATGTTAAGAAAGAGAGGGAGAATCACATAACACGTTTTATACTATTGATATGCAAAGTCATAAATAATCATAAGTAGCATACCTTTCAATTAGGATATTTGGTTTGTAATTTTTGAAATTAATTTTCGATTTAATAGTGATAATAGCCATTCATATTCTTGCTTTAGCTAATACATGTAATTGACATAAAGGAAACATTTCATTTTTAATTTGATTTTTAAAAGGCATGAATGTATGATTTTCATATGACATACACATAGGAAAGAAATAAAGTGATGAATGCATGTAAATTCATTCACCCTAATTAATTCCTAAAGACAATCCTATAGAATAAGATTATTTAAAGAGAAATCAAAATTGTTTCAAAGAGATTTTTGTTTTATTTTGAGTTTGATTTGAATTTAATAAATGTGAAAAGGTTTGCTAGTCTTAACCCATTTCCCACATGTGTATGCTTTTTAGTTTATTTTTTGAACCATTAGATGATTTTTATATTTTGTTTAGGTTAAGGTGTGAATAAAGTGAATTAAATACCCCTTACCTACACCACTTTAACATATTTAATCAAATAATTATTAGCCAATGTATGACATAAAATCACAAAGGAATTTAAATCAGCAATGCACCTAGAAAGAAAGGGCCCAATGCAATTGGCTCACAATTAAATTATTAATTAAACTAAAGGTTTAATTTAAGTACTTTCATAACCCTTCCACACATGTGGGTTGGATTTTCATTTCCTTAAGTTACTTAGGTTATTGAACACCTAAGCACCTACCCAAGATGAATTGGTTAAGTTTTGGAATGTTTTAAAATTTTTATCAAGTTAATTAAGTAGGTGATTAGTGGATTAGCCCTTAATTAAGTTTAGATGAAGGAAGAAATGAAGTTTAAGGAATAGCTTAAGGAAAATATCCTAAAATTATTCCGTAAACCTCTTATTCACTTAAGTGAAGCTTCATTAACTTAATAAAGGGATTAAAACATTATTCACATGTTTAATTAAGCTTATTTATATTAAGAGAGTGATTAAGGATTAATTAATTGATTTCCCTAATTAACTCATCAAAAAATCCCAAGAAAATTACGGGAGGTAGAGCTCATCCAACTAAATGCATCTGAGAAATTTGAAATGAATTAATGAATTAATTAAGCAGTAATTAGAGTTATTAAGTTTTCACTAATACCATAATTAAGGGAAATGCATAGTTCAAAATTGTTTAGAAATAATTTTAGTGAATTTCTTACTGAATTATCTTTATAATGCATTTTATTTTATATTTTTCTAATTTTTCTAATTTTAATTATACAATTGATCCCATCGATACCATGTGGACCACTGACGTGGTGCTCAATTTCCATGTGCATGATGGGATTCATCACTTAAGTTGTCACATCCTAATGCCACATCAACTGCAGTGCTACGTGCTTTCTGTCTGGATCGTCCGATCAAAGATCGGACAATTGAGATCGAGCCCATAATTTTTAAAGGGATTAATCACAGATGCTATGTGGATTGATTAGGACCATCAATCCAAAATTCACAGAAGGATGGTCCGTGATCCGTCACTGAGCTGCAGGGAGAGGGCATCTGTCCACTCTTTAGGATAAGATCCTAGCTCAATTGAGCTCAAATTGAGCTCAATCTTTACCCACACCATCTAAGAGTAAGCACAAGTAGATCTAATAGCCAATTTTTTTGAGATGAAAATTCTCTTCATAAAGGACTAGACACTCCTATTCTAAGCTTGGTTTGAAGGCATACCTCACCAGAGGCTATCACCGGCACTCTCAACCATCGAGGTAGCTTTATCTAGTAGAGGCAAAGCCCTATTGAAGGTTTGAGGGGTTGAGGTAGAGTGGATCTTCCTATGGACCATGCTCCTCTTCAAATGCTCATGGCCTTGGTCTTGTTCCCACCTCCCATGCCCTTGAAGCTTGGAAGAATCTTTGGATGAGTTTGATTAGGCCCTCTGAAGATGCTTGAAGGATTAATTGGATTGGAATTGGGTATTGGCTAAGTTGGAATTTCCCTTAGCCTCCCCTATTTTTAGCTTGAAGAAACTAAGAAGAGGAGAATGGGAAATGCTTGGGAATTGCCTGAGGAAGCTTGGAGTGCTAGCTCTAGGTCTCTCTAGCTCAATCGAGTGTGAGTGTCTTGGATTCAAGTGAAATGAGAGTATACGTCCCCCTTGAAGGATCGGATGTTCGAGCAAGGCTTTGGCATTTTGATCAAATTCACCTCCTTGAATGTGTTATTTTTTCTATTAAGGGTTGCACACGGTTCATTTTTGGTAGAGGTGGGTAGTGGACAGGTGCCATGTGCTGATTTTGAGTGGAGGAGTGATTGCCACATGCTTGAAATGAAGGTAGTGATCAGTTTTGGCCTTGGGATGGGTTTGGTTGACCCAAACCCAATGGGTCATGTGCACCATGATCACTAGTGTCCACTTGGTCAACTAAGAGGGCGCCAAGTGGCCATGAAGAAGATTTGACCAAATTCTAAGTGAATTTGGCCAAGAATTACCCTTTAGCCTAGGGGTAAAATGATCATTTGGCTTGGATTTCAGTTTGAATATGTTTAGTATGATTGAAAAATGGGTTGGGCCAAGTTTCAATGAATTTTGTGTTGATTTGATAAGATTTGGCTCATGTTGACCTATTTAGGTCAAAATGGGTCAACTTGGGTCAAGTTGACCAATTGGTCAAATTGGCACAAACCAAGGGTTGGGCCAAGTTCAAATGATCATATAAATTGATTTGGTATCTTTTTTTCCAATCAATTTGGTTAATATTTGGATTTGGTTCATTTGATTTCATTTAGGTCAAATGGGTCAAGTTGACCAATTTGACCCATTTGATTATTGGGTCATGGTTAGTTTAAGTTTCATTGGTCATTTGAAATGTATAGGTATCTTTGTTTCCAATCAATTTTGGTTTAATTTGATTTTTGGTTAATTTGACCTTTTAGGTCAAGTTGGGTTCATGGTTAATTGGGCTATGTTGGGTCTAGTTGGCCAATTGAGGCTTTGATCAAGTTCAACAAGTGATTTGGAATGAACATGACCCATTGATTTCAATCAATTTGGCTTAGATAAAGTTTTGACCCATTTTGACTTTTTAGGTCAAGTTGGGTCAACTTGGGTCAACTGGCCAATTGGGCTAGGTTAGGCTTAAATGATGACTTGGTCAAGTTCAAACGTTGATCATGAATGAGTTTTGATCAGTGGTTTCAATCAATTTGGCCTATGGTGAATTTTTGGCTAGTTTAGGTTTCATTTTGGCTAAGTTTTGACTTGGTCAACCCTTAGGTTTTACTTGATTTGACCTAATTTGAGTGATTGATCATCTCATGATGATTGTTGCTCACAATGTGAGGCTTAGGGATAAGTTCAATCCAATTTGGGTAGGATTAGAATTTGGCTCAAAGGTACTTTTGGTCACTTTGGTCACTTAAGTGGGTCAATTGACTTGATGAAGGCTTGAATCAAGTTTGGTTGAACTCACATATGGACTTATGACTGAAATATAAATCCATTTGTAAGTGATTTGGAGTCAAATAGGTTTTGATTCATTTGATAATTTCAAGTTCAAAGGGTGAACATGGCTTTGATTTGGGTTTGATTTTTGAATTTAGTTTTGGTTTGATGATTGAAGTTTGTGTTTCTATTTAGATTCATGATTGAAGGATTGATTGAATCATGAAAAAAAAATCAAGGGTTTGTCTTGATTTGAATTAGATTTATCTAAGTTCAAGAATTTGACTTGAAAGGCTTAGGTTGAATTTAGGTTGAATTTGGATTTGATTTTTTGAATTGATTTTGGATATTTGAATTTATATTTCATTTATATTTGTGAATATAAATGAGAATATAAATAGGTTATGAGAAAATATCTTCAATTTGAATTGATTTGAATTTGATTTAGGCTAAGTCCATAAGATAAAATCAAAGTGACTTTGGAAAGATTTTTGGAATTAGATTTCAATCATGGGCTTCAACCATTTGGAATTGATTTGAGTTTAAAGAAAATCAATTAAGTTGGAATTGATTTGAGTTTGACTTGAAAGGATGAAGTGAGGATTTGGTTCAAGCTATGGGGTTGACAAGTTTTTCTAACACCTCAAAGGCATGACCTATTCTTATGGCTAACTCTTCTAAGTCTCTAGGGCTAGGTTGAATGTCAACCTAATCACTAGGTATGTCTTAAGACTAAGAAAACTCTTAGTGTCTAACAGAAGTCCTATGTCTAGGATGGAGGGGTTGAGAGCTCATTCTAAAAATGAGCTCAACAAAACCGAAACAAAAATAAAATGAAGAAATAAAATGAAATAAAAACATAAACTAAAACCAAAACCTAAACCTAACCTAGAAAGAAAATAAAATCAAAAATAAAAACTAAACTAAAGTAAAATAACTAAAACCTAAACTAAATAAAAAAAATTTAAAATCTAAATAAAATAAAACTAAACATAAAATAAAAATATACTAAACCTGAAGTAAAATAAATAAAAAACTACATAAAAACCTAACCCTAAAAAATTAACCTAAAATAAATAAAAAATAAAACCTAAACCCTAAACTAAAAAAAACCTAAACCTAAAATAAAAATAAAATAAACCTAAACCAAAACTAAGATAAACTAAACAAAAATAAATAAAACCTAAAATAAACCTAAATAAACTAAATAAAAAAATAAACTAAAATAAACCTAAACCTAAACTAAAAAAAAATAATACCTAAAATAAACCTAAAAAATAACCTAAAATAAAAACCTAAAACCTAAACCTAAAAATAAAAATAAAACCTAAACCTAAAAAATAAAATAAAATAAACTAAACCTAAACCTAAAATATAAACTAAAATAAATAAATAAACTAAATAAAATATAAAATAAATAAAATAAATAAAATAATAAAATAAAATAAACCTACTAGTTTACTTAATTTAAAAAAATGTCAAAAGAAAAAAAATAAAAAATAAATAAATAAAACCCTAAACCCTAAACCTTAAACCCTAAACCTACAACCCTAAACCCTAAACCCTAAACCCTAAAGCCTAAAATCTATAACCCTAAACCCTAAACACCAAACCCTAAACTCTAAACCCTAAACCTAAAAATAAAACCTAAACTAAATAAACATAAAAAAATAAACCTAAATAAAATAAAATAAAATAAAATAAAATGTAAACTAAACAACTAAATGAAGGAAAACTAAAACTAAAATAGATAAATAAAAACCAAAACTAAACTAAAAATTAAAATAAACCTAAATATAATAAAAAATAAATGTGAAATAAAAATAAAATAAACCAAAATAAAATAAAATAAAAACTAAATAAAAACATAAATCGAAAAAACTAACCTAAAAATAAATAAAAAAGAAAACCAAAATGCCAAAGTAAAAAAAATCTAAACCTAACATAAACAAAATAAAATAAACCTAAACTTAAACTAAGATAAACTAAACAAAAATATATAGAACCTAAACCTAAACCTAAAATAAACAAAACCTAAACCTTAAACTAAATAAAATTAAATAAACTAAAATAAAAACCTAAACTAAATATAAACCTAAAATAAAACTAAAACTAAACCTAAAATAAAATAAAAACCTAAACCTAAAAATAGAAAATAAAACCTAAACCTAAAAAAAATAAATAAAATAAAACTAAACTAAAATAAAAAACCTAAACAATAATAAACTGAAATAAAAAAATAAAAATAATTAATAAAGCTAAAATAAATAAAGATAAACTAAATTAACTAAACTAGTTTACTTAATTGTTTAAAAAAATCTAAACCCTAAACTAAACAAACCCTAAATCCTAAACCCTAAACCCTAAACCCTAAACCTAGCCTAAAACCCCCAAATCCACAAAACTTAAAACCTGAAGGCAAACTATTAACTCACAAACTCTAAAACCCTAAAGCCTAAACTACTACTAAACCCTAAACCCTAAACCCTAAACCAAACTAAATAAAACCTAAAAAAAAAAAAAAACCTAAACATAATTAAAATAAAAAATAAAATAAAACTAAACTAAAATAAATTAAAAAAATCTAAACTATAAAAAAAAATAAACAAGACTAAAAACCTTAATAAAATAAAAACTAAACATAAAAAATAAAAAATAAACAAAAAATAAAATAAAATAAGAAAAAATAAAACCTAAACCTAAAAATAAAACTAAAATAAAAAAAACTAAAACCCAAAATAAAAAAAAAACTTGAACCTAAAATAAAAAAAATAAAATAAGCCAAAACTTAAACTAAAATAAACTAAACTAAAATAAATAAAACATAAACCCTTAACCTAAACCTAAATCAAAAGTAACTAAATAAAAAAATAAACCTAAACCTAAATCTAAACCCTAAGAATGGACAAAACCTTGACGGTAGGAACATCACCGCCAACCAGGCTGAGTCTAGATCTAGCGATGGAGGCGAAGGCAGAGGTGGTGGTTAACGCAGTCGAGGTGGGGGATCTGGAGGTGCTGGTGGATATGGTGGTGGTGTCGGAGTAGTGGTGGTTATGGAGGCGGGAGGAGCGATAGAGGTTACAGCCTTGGGAGTGGCGGAGGGAGAGATCGGGGATATGATGGGGGATCCCGCTACTCGAGAGGATGAGGTGGTTTTGATGGGAACTGGAGAAACTGAAGAACAACCGATCCGCTCTGCTGCTTATGGAATTGTGTCTTTATAATAGAGACAGTTCTAGTTATCTAGATTTTTTTAATTGCTCTATGTGTGCTCAATTTTGATCTATGTCATCACTTATGTCTTAGAAAACTTGTTGTGTTACTTGGTTGATGAAATCAAATTGAATAAATGTTGAATCTGAATTTGTTCTCTATTAAAAAAAATCTTAAACCCTAAACTAAAACATAAATCCTAAACCTAAAACAAAATCCCTAAACTTGAAGCCCTAAACCCCAAACCCTAAATAATAAACCCTAAACCCTAAACCTTAAACCTGAGCCTGAGCCTTCTTTATCAAAATTCTTTACTATCATTCTCAGATTATGCTATTTTTAGTTATCATTATGTCTGTATTACCTTAACTGCTCTAATTTCTTTTTGTTTACATTTTTGCAGGTGCTTCTCTCTTGTCCTCTTGCAGGTTTGCTCCATAGTGTCATGCATTCTCACATCCTGTAGAGCAATAGCTCTAATCTTCCTTTGGCTTTTTATGTTAATCTAATTGTATCTTTTGATTACTTTAATGCCTTCTTTTTCTTTTTGATGTACTTAGATAGGGGTTTACCTTGTGATTGTAGCTCACAGTAGTTCGAGTTTATCTCCTTTAAGGACCTTGTAACCCTCTTTTTGTGGCAATAAAATACCCCCTACATGGGGTTTCCCAAAAAAAAATCCTAAACCTTAAACCCCAAACCCTAACCCGAAACCTAAACCCTAAACCATAAACCCTAAATCCTAAAACCCTAAACCCTAAACCCTAAACCCTATAACCACAAACCATAAACCCTAAAATCTATAACCCTAAACCCTAAACCCCAAACATTAAAACCTACACTAACCCTAAACCCTAAACTAACCCTAAACCCTAAAACCTAGACACTAAACCCTAAACCATAAATTAAAACTTGAACCCTAGACCTATAACCTAAACCCTAAACCCTAAAAACCTTAAACCATAAACCCTAAATTCTAAACATAAACCCTCAAACCCTTAACCCTAAACCCTAAACATTAAACCCTTAATTAACCATAAACCCTAAACCCCAAAAGCTAAAAACCTCAACCTAAACTAAATAAAACCTAAAAATAAAATAAATAAATAAACCTAAACCAAAATAAAATTAAAAAATAAAATAAAATAAAAACCAAAACTAAAACCTAAACCTAAACCTAAACCTAAAAAGAAAATAAAATAAAAACTAAAAACTAAACTAAAATAAAATAAAGAAAAACCTAAAATAAAGTAAAAAATAAAAAACATAAATAAAATAATTTTAAAATAAATAAAAATAAAAACTAAAAATAAATAAAAAATAAAACATAAACCCTAAACTAAAAAAAAAACAAAACCTAAAATAAAATAAAATAAACGTAAACCTAAACTAAAATAATAAAACTTAAACCAAAACTTAAAATAAACCTAAAGTAAAATCATAAAACATAAACAAAAAAATAAAATAAAATAAAAACCTAAACCTAAACCTAAAGATAAAAAATAAAACCTAAACTAAATAAAATAAAATAAAATAAAACTATATTAAAAAATTAATCCTAATCCTAAACCTAAACATAAATAATAAATTAAAATAGAAAACCTAAACTAAAATAAATAAACCTAAAATAAAAAACTAAACAAAATAAAAATAATAATAAAGCTAAATAAAAATAAAAACTAAACTAAATTAAATAAAAAAATAAACTAAAATAAATACAAAATAAACTAAATAAACCTAAAAAATTAAAAAAAGACCCTAACCCTAAACCCTAAACCCTGAACTTTAAACCTATAACCCTAAACCATAAAACCTAAACCCTAATCTTAAAACCCTAAACCCTAAACCCTTAACCCAAAACACTAAAGCCTACACCTTAAACCCTAAACCCTAAATCCTAAAACTCTAATCCCTAAACCGTAAACCCCAAACCCTTAAACGTACATCCCTAACCCCTAAACCCAAAACCTTAAACACTAAACCCTAAAATGTAAAAACCTAAAACCGTAAAAACATAAACCTAAACTAAATAAAACCTAAAAATAAAATAAATAAATAAACCTAAACCTAAATAAATTAAAAAAATGAAATAAAATAAAAAGCTAAACTAAAACCTAAATCAAACAAAAACTTAATGTTAAAATAAAATAAAATAAAAAACCTAAACTAAACTAAAAAAAATAAAATAAACTTAAAATAGAAAATCTAAATAAAATAAAAACTAAATGTCAAATAAAAATAAAATAAACCTAAAAATAATAAAAATAAAAACCTAAACCAAAAAATAAACCTAAAATGAAACCTAAAATTAAATAAAAAATAAAACCTAAACCTTAAACTAAAAAAAACCTAAATTTAAAATAAACAAAATAAAATATACATAAACCTAAACTAAATAAACTAAAATAAAATAAATAAAACCTAAACTTAAACCTAAACACTAAACTAAATAAAATAAAATAAACTAAAATGAAACCTAAACCTAAACTAAAAAAAAAGCCTAAAAAAACCTAAAATAAAAGCCTAAAACCAAAACCTAAAAAAATAAAATAAAACCTAAGCCTAAACCTAAAAATAAAAATAAAACCTAGACCTTAAAAATAAAATAAAAATAAAACTAAACAAAAAAAGTAAGCATTAAACCTAAACCTAAAAAATAATCTAAAATAGAAAACCTAAACTAAAATAAATAAACCAAAATAAATTAACTAAAATAAATAAAAATAAAAAATAAACCTAAATATAAATAAAAAATAAAATAAACTAAAATAAATAAAAAATAGACAAAATAAACTAAATAAACCTAAACCTACTAGTTTACTTAATTTAAAAAAATCCTAAACCCTAAACCCTAAAACCTAAATCCTAAACCCTAAAACATAGACCATAAAATTATCCCTAAACCTTACACCTTAAACCCTAAACCCTAATCCCTAAACAGTAAACCCTAAACCCTAAAACATACAACCTTAATCCCTAAACCCTAAACCACAAATCCTAAACACTAAACCCTAAAACCTAAAAACCTAAAACCCTAAAAACCTAAACCTAAACAAAATAAAACCTATAAATAAAATAAATAAAAACATTGAAACCTAAATAAATTAAAAAAATAAAATAAAAGAATAACTTAAACCTAAACTTAAACCTAAATGTAAAAATAAAATAAAATAAAAAAAAAACCTAAACCAAACTAAAAAAATAAAATAGACCTAAAAATAAAAAATCAAAATAAAATAAAAAATAAACGTCAAATAAAAATAAAATAAACCTAAAATAAAAAAAATAAATACTAAAAACAAGACCTAAACTAGAAAAATAAACCTAAAATTAAATAAAAAAATAAAACCTAAACCTTAAACTAAAAAACATGAACCTAAAATAAATAAAATAAAATATACCTAAACCTAAACTAAAATAAACTAAAATAAAATAAATAAAACCTAAAGTTAAACCTAAACACTAAACTAAATCAAATAAAATAAACTAAAATGAAACCTAAACCTAAACTAAAAAATAAAACCTAAAAATAAACCTAAAATAAAAACCTAAAACCTAAAACTAAAAAATAAATAAAACCTAAACCTAAACCTAAAAATAAGAATAAAACCTAAACCTAAAGAATAAAATAAAAATAAAACTAAACTAAAAAATATGCATAAACCTAAACCTAAACCTAAAAAATAAACTAAAATAAAAAACCTAAACTAAAAGAAATAAATTTAAAATGAATTAACTAAACTAAATAAAAAAATTAAATAAAAAAATAATAAAATAAACTAAATTAAATAAAAAATAGAAAAAATAAACTAAATTAACCTAAACCTACTAGTTTACTTAATTTAAAAAAAAACCCTAAATGCTAAACCCTAAACCTTAAATCCTAAACCCTAAACCTAAAAAACCCTAAACACTAAAAAAGCATAAAACCTAAACCCTTAACCCTCAAAACCCTAACCCTTAAATCCTAAACACTAAACCCTAAACCCTAAACCCTAACCATAAACCCTTAACCCTAAAACCCTAAACACTAAAACCCTAAAGCCTAAACCTTAACCCTAAACCCTAAACCCTGAAAGCATAAACCCTAAAACCCTAAACCCTAAACCCTAAGCCCCAAACCCTAAACCTAAACCTAAAGTAACTAAATAATTTAAAAATAAACCTAAATTTCAAAACCCTAAACTAACCGTACACCCTAAGAATGGGCATAACCTTGATGAAAGGAACATCATCGTCAACTAGGCTTAATTTAGATCTGGCGGTGGAGGTGTAGGAAGTGGTGGCAATTATCGTAGTGGTGGGGTGGATCTTGAGGTGCTGGTGGATATGAAGGTGGTGGTTATAGTACTGGCAATTATGGAGGTGGGAGGAGCGATGTAGGTTACAACCATTATGGTGGTTGAGGGAGAGATCAGGGATATGATGGCAGATCCCACTACTTAAGAGGAGGGGTGGTTTTAATGGGAACTGGAGAAATTGAAGAATGACCGATCTGATCTACTGCTTATGGAACTGTGTCTTTATTGTAGAGATGGTTCTAGTTATATAGGGTTTTTGATTTGTGCGTGCTCATTTTTTATATATGTCATTTCTTGTGTCTTAAAAAACTTGGTGTGTTACTTGGTTTATGAAATCAAAAAGAAGAAATGTTGAATTTAAATATGTTCTCTATTAAAAAAAACTAAAAGCCTTAAACACTAAACTAAAACATGAACCCTAGACCTAAAACCTAAACCCTAAACCCTAAACCCTAAACACTAAACCCTAAACCCTAAACCCAAAACCTAAACCATAAACCCTAAACCCTAAACTCCAAACCCTAAACCCTAAACCCCAAAGCCTAAACCCTCAACTAACCTTAAACCCTAAACCCTAAATCATAAACTCTAAAAAGCTAAAAACCCAAACTAAACTAAATAAAACCTAAAAATAAAAGAAATTAGAAAGCCTAAACCAAAATAAAATAAAAGAAATAAAATATATTAAAAACTTAAACTAAAACCTAAACCTATGCCTAAAATGAAAGTAAAATTACAAATTAAAACCTAAATTAAATTAAAAAATAAAAAACCTAAATAAAATAAAAACTAAACTTAAAATAAAAATAAAATAAACTTAAAATAAATAAAACTAAATAAAAACCTAAACCTAAAAAATAAACATAAAAATAAAATTTCTAAATAAAATAAAAACTAAATGTCAAATAAAAATAAAGTAAACCTAAAATAAAATAAAATAAAAACTAAATAAAAACCTAAACCAAAAAATAAACCTAGAAATAAAACCTAAAATTAAATAAAAAATAAAACCTAAACCTTAAACTAAAAAAAAACTTGAACTTAAAATAAACAAAATAAAATATACCTAAACCTAAACTAAAATAAACTAAAATAAAATAAATAAAACTTAAACCTAAACCTAAACACTAAACTAAATAAAATAAAATAAACTAAAATGAAACCTAAACATAAACTAAAAAATAAAACCTAAAAATAAGCCTAAAATAAAAACCTAAAAAAATAAAATAAAAACCTAAACCTAAAGCAAAAAATAAAAATAAAACTTAAACCTAAATAATTAAATAAAAATAAAACTAAACTAAAAAGTAAGCATAAACCTAAACCTAAACCTAAAAAGTAATCTAAAATAAAATAAACTAAAATAAATAAACCAAAAATAAATTAACTAAACTAACTAAAAAAATAAAATAAACCTAAATAAAAAATAAAAAATAAAATAAACTAAAATAAATAAAAAATAGATAAAATAAACTAAATAAACCTAAACTTAATAGTTTACTTAATTTAAAAAACCCTAAACCCTAAACCCTAAACCTAAATCCTAAACCCTAAAACCTAGACCATAAAACTAATCCTAAATCCTAAGCCTTAAACCCTAAACCCTAAACCCTAAAACCCTAATCCCTAAATTGTAAACCTTAAACCCTAAACATACAACTCTAATCCCTAAACCCTAAACCCCAAATCTTAAACCCTAAACCCTAAAACCTAAAAACCCAAAACCCTAAAACCTAAACCTAACCTAAATAAAACATAAAAATAAAATAAAGAAAAAAACCTAAACTTAAATAAATTAAAAAATGAAATAAAATAAAAACCAAAACCTCAACTTAAACCTAAATGTAAAAATAGAATAAAATATAAAGAAAAAACCTAAACTAAATAATAAAGAAAAAAATAAACCTAAAAATAAAAAATCTAAATAAAATAAAAACTAAATGTCAAATAAAATTAAAATAAACCGAAAATAAAATATAATAAAAACTAAATAAAAACCTAAACAAAAATAATAAACCTAAAAATAAAACTTAAAATTAAATAAAAAATAAAACCTAAACCTTAAACTAAAAAAAACCTGAACCTAAAATAAACAAAATAAAATATACCTAAATCTAAACTAAAATAAACTAAAATAAATTAATAAAATCTAAAGCTAAACCTAAACACCAAACTAAATAAAATAAAATAAACTAAAATGAAACCTAAATCAAAACTAAAAAATAAGACCTAAAAATAAACCTAAAATAAAAACCTAAAACCTAAACCTAAAAAAATAAAATAAAAACCTAAACATAAACCTAAAAATAAAAATAAAACCTAATACTAAAAAATAAAATAAAAATAAAACTAAACTAAAAAAATAGAAACCTAAACCTAAACATAAAAAATAAACTAAAATAAAAAACCTAAACTAAAATAAATAAACCTAAAATGAATTAACTAAACTAAATAAAAAAGAAATAAATAAAAAAACTAAAATAAATAAAAAATGGACAAAATAAACTAAATAAACCTAAACCTACTTGTTTACTTAATTTTAAAAAAAACCCTAAACCCTAAACCCTAAACCTTAAATCTAAACCCTAAACCCTAGACCATAAAACTAACCCTAAACATACAACCCTAAACCTACAACCCTAAACCTAAAAAACCCTAAACCCTAGAGAAGCATAAAACCAAAACCCTTAACCCTCAAAACCCTAAACCTTAAAGCCTAAACACTAAACCCTAAACCCTAAACCCTAACCCTAAACCCTAAACTTAAACCTAAACCTAAACCCTAAACCCTAATCCCTAACCCGAAACCTGAAACCCTAAATGCATAAACTCTAAAACCCTAATCCCTAAACCCTAAACCCTAACCCTAAACCTAAACCTAAAGAAACTAAATAAATTAAAAAATAAAGCTAAATTTCTAAACCCTAAACTAACCCTACACCCTATGAATGGGGATATCCTTGATGAAAGGAATACCATCGTCAACTAGGCTCAATTTAGATCTGGCAGTGGAGGAGTAGGCAGTGGTGGCAATTATCGTAGTGGTGGGGGTGGATCTTGAGTTGCTAGTGGATATGAAGGTGGTGGTCAGAGTACTGGCGATTATGGAGGTGGGAAGAGTGATGTAGGTTATAGCCGCAGCGGTGGTTGAGGGAGAGATCGGGGATATGATGGCAGATCCCGCTACTCGAGTGGCGGGGGTAGTTCTGATCGAAACTGGAGAAACTGAAGAATGGCCGATCCGATCTACTTCTTATGAAATTGTGTCTTTATTATAGAGATGGTTCTAATTATCCTGGGTTTTTGATTTATGTGTGTTCATTTTTTATCTATGTCATTTCTTGTGTCATAAAAAACTTGGTGTGTTACTTAGTTGATGAAATAATAAAGAAAAAATGCTGAATTTGAATTTTTCTCTGTGAAAAAAAACTAAAAGCCTTAAACTCTAAACTAAAACTAGAACCCTACACCTAAAACCTAGACCCTAAACCCTAAACCCTAAACCCTAAACCCTAAACCTAAAAAAACTCTAAACCCTAAACCCTAAACCCTAAACCCTAAAACCTAAATGCTAAACCCTATACCCTAAACCCTAAACCCTAAACCCTAAACCCTCAACTAACCTTAAACCCTAAACCCTAAATCCTAAATTGTAAAAAGCTAAAAACCTAAACTAAATTAAATAAAACCTTAAAATAAAAGAAATTAGAAAGCCTAAACCAAAATAAAAAAAATATAATATAATAAAAATGTAAACTAAAATTAGAACCTAAGCCTAAAAGAAAGTAAAATTACAAATAAAAGCCTAAATTAAAGTAAAAAAGAAAAAACCTAAATAAAATAAAAACTAAACTTAAAATAAAAATAAAATAAACCAAAAATAAATAAAAACAAAATAAAAACCAAAACTTAAAAATAAACCTAAAAATAAAAAATCTAAATAAAATAAAAACTAAATGTAAAATAAAAATAAAATAAACCTAAAATAAAATAAAATAAAAACTAAATAAAAACCTAAACCTAAAAATAAACCTAAAAATAAAACCTAAAATTAAATAAAAAATAAAACCTAAACCTTAAACTACAAAAAAACCTAAACTTAAAATAAATAAAATAAAATATACCTAAACCTAAACTAAAATAAACTAAAATATAATAAATAAAACCTAAACCTAAACCTAAACACTAAATTAAATAAAATAAAATAAACTAAAATGAAACCTGAACCTAAACTAAAAATAAACCTCAAAATAAACCTAAAATAAAAACCTAAAACCTAAACCTAAACTAAAAAAATAAAATAAAAACCTAAACCTAAACCTAAAAATAAAAATAAAACCTAAACCAATAAAATAAAATAAAAATAAAAATAAACTAAAAAGTAAGCATAAACCTAAACCTAAACCTAAAAAATAATCTAAAATAAAAAACTTAAACTAAAATAAATAAACCAAAAATAAATTTACTAAAGTAACTAAATATAAAAAATAAACCTAAATAAAAATAAAAATAAAATAAACTAAAATAAATAAAAATAGACAAAATAAACTAAATAAACTTAAACCTACTAGTTTACTGAATTTGAAAAAAAACCCTAAACCCTAAATCCTAAAATGTAAAACCCTAATTTCTAAACCCTAAATCCTAAATCGTAAACCCTAAACCCTAAAACCTAAAAACCTAAAACCCTAAAAACCTAAACCTAAATCAAATAAAACCTAAAAATAAAAAAAATAAAAAAAATTGAAACCTAAATAAATTAAAAAAATGAAATAAAATAAAAACCTAAACCTAAACCTAAACCTAAATGTAAAAATAAAATAAAATAAAAATAAAAAAATCTAAATTAAACTAAAAAAATAAAATAAACCTGAAAATAAAAAATCTAAATAAAGTAAAAACTAAACATCAAATAAAAATAAAATAAACCTAAAATAAAAAAATAAAAGGTAAATAAAAACCTAAACCAAGAAAATAAATGTAAAAATTAAAACTAAAATTAAATAAAAAATAAAACCTAATCCTTAAACTTAAAAAAACTTGAACCTAAAATAAAAAAAATAAAATATACCTAAACCTAAACTAAAATAAACTAAAATAAAATAAATAAAACCTAAAGATAAACCTAAACACTAAACTAAATAAAAAAATAAACTAAAATGAAACCTAAATCTAAACTTAAAAATAAGACCAAAAAATAAACCTAAAATAAAAACCTAAAACCTAAACCTAAAAAAATAAAAACCTAAACCTAAACCTAAACCTAAAAATAAAAATAAAACCTAAACCTAAAAAAAATAAAATAAAATAAAACTAAACTAAAAAATAAGTATAAACCTAAACCTAAACCTAAAAAATAAACTAAAATAAAAAACCTAAACTAAAATAAATAAACCTAAAATGAATTAACTAAACTAAATAAAAATAAACTAAAATAAATAAAAAATAGATAAAATAAACTAAATTAACCTAAACCTAATAGTTTACTTAATTGTTTAAAAAAAAACATAAACCCTAAACCCTAAACCTTAAATCCTAAACCCTAAACCCTAGACCATAAAACTAATAAACCTACATCCCTAAACCTACAACCCTAAACCTAAAAAACCCTAAACCTAAACCCTAAACCCTAAAAAAGCATAAAACCTAAACTAACCTCTAAACCCTAAACCTTAAAGCCTAAACACTAAACCCTAAACCCCAAACCCTAACCCTAAACCTTTAACCCTAAAACCCTAAACCCTAAAACCCTAAACCCTAAACCCTAACCTAAAACCCTAAACCCTAAAAGCATAAACTGTAAAACCATAAACGCTAAACCCTAAACCTTAAACCCTAACCCTAAACCTCAAACCCTAAACCTAAACCTAAAGCAACTAAATAACTTAAAAAATAAACCTAAATTTCTAAACCCTAAACTAACCCTACACCCTAAGAATGGGCATAACCTTGATGAAAGGAACATCATTGTCAAGGCTCAATTTAGATCTAGCGGGAGGTGTAGGCGGTGGCGATAATTATCATAGTGGTGGGGCTAGATCTTGAGGCTGGTGGATATGAAGGTGGTGGTCAGAGTACTGGCGGTTATGGTGGTGGGAGGAGTGATGTAGGTTACAGCCATAGTGGTGGTCAAGGGAGAGATCAATGATATGATGGCAGATCCCGCTACTTGAGAGGCGAGGGTGGTTCTGATGGGAACTAAGGAAACTAAAGAATGGTTGATCCGATCTACTACTTATGGAACTGTGTCCTTATTATAGAGATGGTTCTAGTTATCTAGGGTTTTTGATTTATGTGCTCATTTTTTATCTATGTCATTTCTTGTGTCTTAAAAAATTTGGTGTGTTACTTGGTTGATGAAATGAAAAGAAAAAATGCTGAATTTGAATTTGTTCCTCTTAAAAAAACTAAAAGCCTTAAACTCTAAACTAAAACTTGAACCCTAGACCTAAAACCTAAACCCTAAACCCTAAAAACCCTAAACCCTAAACCCTAAACCCTAAAACTAAAACCCTAAACCTTAAACCCTAAACCCTAAATCTTAAACTCTAAAAAGCTAACAACCTAAAGTAAACTAAATAAAACTTAAAAAATAAAAGAAATTAGAAAGCTTAAACCAAAATAAAATAAAAATATATAATATAATAAAAACTTAAACTAAAACCTAAACCTAAGCCTAAAAAGATAGAAAATTACAAATAAAAACCTAAATTAAAGTAAAAAAATAAAAAACCTAAATAAAATAAAACTAAATTTAAAATAAACTTAAAATAAACCTAAAATAAATAAAAACAAAATAAAAACCTAAACTTAAAAAATAAACCTAAAAATAAAACTTAAAAATAAATTAAAAATAAAACTTAAATCCTAACCTAAAAAAACATATTCCTAAAATAAAAATAATGAAATAAACCTAAACCTAAAATATAAAAATTTAAGTAAAATAAATAAAACTTAAACCAAAACCAAAAATAAACTAAACCTAAACCTAAACTTAAACCCTCAATAAAATAAAATAAATTAAAAATAAACCTAAACCTAAACTAAAAAAATAAAAACTAAAAATAAACCAAAAACCTAAACCTGAAAAAATAAAATAAAAACCCAAACCTAAACCAAAAAATAAGAAATAAAACCTAAACTTAAAAAATAAATTAAAAATAAAACTAAACAAAAAATAGACTTAAACCTAAACCTAAATAATAAACTAAAATAAAAACCTAAACTAAAATAAATAAACTACACTAAATAAATTTAAAAATAAATGTAAATAAAATAAAAAATAAACTAAACTAAAATAAAAAAACCAAATAAACGTAAACCTACTAGTCTACTTAGTTTTAAAAAAAATAAAAATAAAAAATAAAAATTAAAAAACCCTAACCCTAAACCTACAACCCTAAACCCTAAACCCAAAACCTTAAAACCCTAAATCCTAAACCCTAAACCCTAAATCCCTAAACCCTAAACCATAAACCCCAAACCCTGAAACCTACAACCCTAAACCCTAAACCCCAAACCCTAAAAACCTAAAAACCTATACCTAAACTAAATAAAACCAAAAAATAAAAAAAATAAAAAAATAAACTTAAATAAAATAAAATAAAAACTAAAACTAAAACCTAAACTTAAACCTAAATGTAAACCAAAACCAAAACCTAAACATAGAAATAAAATAAGATAAAAAAATAAAAACTAAATTAAAATAAAATAAATAAAAATCTAAACTAAACTAAAACAAAAAATAAACCTAAATAAAAAAAAATAAACATAAAATATAAATAAAATAAAATAAAAACTAAATAAAAACCTAAACCTAAAAAATAAACAAAAAAATAAAACTTAATAATAAATAAAACATAAAACCTAAACCCTTAACTAAAATAAAACCTAAACTTAAAATAAACCTAAACCTAAACTAAAACTAAAATAAAATAAATATAGCCTAAACTGAAACCTAAAATAAACTAAACCTAAATTATAAACTAAATAAAATAAAATAAACTAAAAATAAACTAAACATAAACTAAAAAATTAAACCTAAAATAAAAACCAAAAACCTAAAATAAAAAAAAAAATAAAAACCTAAACCTAAACCAAAAAATAAAAATAAAACCTAAACCTAAAAAATAAAATAAAAATAAAACTATATTAAAAATAAGCATAGACCGAAACCTAAACCTAAAAAATAAAATAAAATAAAAAACATAAACTAAAACAAATAAACCTAAAATAAATAAACTTAATTAAACAAAAATAAAAATAAACCTAAATAAATAAAATAAACTAAAATAAATAAAAAAATAAACTAAATAAACCCTAAACCTTACATCATAAATCCTAAACACTATACCCTAAACCCTAAACCATAAATCCTAAACCCTAAACCCTAAACCTTCAACCCTAAACCCAAAACCCTAAACCCCCTAAACTCTAAACCCTAAACCCTAAAAAACCCTAAATTCTAAACCCTAAACCCTAAAACCTAAACCTTAAAATGTACAACCTATACATTAAACCCTAACCCCTAAACTAACCCTAAACCCTAAAACGTACAACCCTATACCTTAAACCCTAACCCCTAAACTAACCCTAAACCTAAACCCTAAAATAATCATAAACCCTAAGAATGGGGGAACCTTCGAGGAACATCACCATCAATTAGATCAGAAGGGTGAGGTAAGGTGGTGAAGCGAAGGAAATGGTTATCATAGTGGTGGTTGGGGATCTATATGTACTAGTGGAGATCGAGGTGGTGGTCAGAGTAGTGGTGGTTATGGAAGTGGGAGGAGCGATGGAGGTTATAGGCATGGTGGTGCCGAGGGTATGATTGCAAATCCTACTACTCGAGAGGCGGGAGTGGTTCTGATGGGAACTAGAGAAACTAAAGAACGGTTGATATGATCTATTGCTTATTGAACTGTGTGATTATCTAGGGTTTTTGATTACCTCTAAGGGTGCTCATTTTTTATCTATTTCATCACTTCTGTCTTAGAAAACTTGGGGTGCTACATGGTTGATAAAATCAAAAGAAGAAATGTTGACTAAATTTGTTCTTTGTTAAAAAAATGCTTAAACCCTAAACACTAAACTAAAACTTAAACCCTAATCCTAAAATAAAACCCTAAACCCTAAACCCTAAAACTAAACCCTAAAAACCTTAAACCTAAACCTAAACCCTAAACCCTAAACCCTAAACCCTAAACCCTAAACCTTAAACCCTAAACCCTAAACCCTAAAACCTACAATCCTAAACTCTAAACTCTAAACCCTAAACCCTAAACCATAAACCCTAAACTAACCCTAAACTATCCCTAAACTCTAAACCCTAAACCTTGAATAAAGATGTTATTAGGAGTAGATCTAAAGAATGACCTAATCCTTACATAGTTATGGTAGCTAAAGAAAATATCTTGAAGAGACTTACCCTTGACTATTAGAGATTTGAATACCCTAAATCATATTATAATACCATATATTATAGTATAATGTAGCATCACATATTTGAGCATGTAGTAATGGGTTTTTGGATGTTATAAGATGTTTTGAAATGTTTTAGTATATTATGTTATTGTGCCCTATAGTCTATATTTATATAAATCATAAAAATATTGATTTAATAAATTAGATGATGAAATTTGTTAAACTTGAAGTGGGAATTTGGTTGTAGTACCAAAGGTGTGCTACGCAACTTATAGTCTAAAAAGTAAGATTCTATGTTCAAAATAAATATGATATATTCTAGCATAGTATAACATCATCTATATTAATATATAGTTTTACTCATTTCAATATATTTTAGTATTTTACAATCATGCAGTCGAGCCTATACTAGAATTATTTATAAAAAAGTTGATTTAGAATTTAAAATGGTAGAATTTGGCCAAATTCATAATAGGTAGAGCATGGCATCATACTATATTATTTTAATTTAAAATATGTAAGTTATATGACTAAAATATATAGTTTTTTATTGTTTAGACTAATATTATGATTTGTTATCTTAAGCAATCCCTTATGTTATGATATGCAATATAATTTAATATAATATGTTATAGTGTATTATAATATAGGATGCCATAACATAGTGTAGCATCATGAATTATAGCATACTATTATGTATTACTACTTATTGTTTAGCATATTTTAGTTTGTTATAGTATGATGTAGTAGAGTTTGTACTGGTATAATTAATAAAAAAACTAATTTATTTGCATAAATGATAGGATTTGGCAAAATTTAATGTAAGCTTTAGGGAACTTGGGGGTGTGCTATGGTGTGTGATTTAATCAAAAAAAAAATGGAATTTTGCATCCAAAATAAATGTTGCTTTTTCAGCTAAATTTTATAAATTTTTTTCTTAAAGTGATTCATTTTAAGGTCTAATGTAAGATAATTTAAAGGTTGAGATGGAAGAATTTGGCCAAATTCATGGCACAGAGCAGGAAGCAACACCCAAATTATGCTATTTTATACCATTTCTAGTAGAAAAATAAAAATTTTACATCTAAAATGAACATTATTCATATTTTGAGAAAATTTTGTTTTTTGTTCCTTTTAAGTGATTCTAATGAGATGTAATGTTAGACCATATATTACATTATAACATATTATAATATAACATCATATATTATAATATAATATAGTGTGTTAATTTACACTATAATATGTTTAGCATGATATTGTATAGTTAGTTTGATCTTGCAGCATCACAAATCATAAAATGTTGATTATAATGTTAAGATGATGTAATTTGAATGAGTACATTATTATGCTTTTGTTTGAAGTATTAAGGGTGTGCATAAGAGAATAAATAAGATTTGATGAGAATTCCATGTCAAGGACATGGAGGGAGATCCGCTAGGGGATCACACATGCATTGAACATGACATGAGAGGGGTGGGGTCTATGTCCAGGGCATAGAAGAAGAAAAGTTTTTGGGGGTAAGGTTTGAATTTGATTTAATTTATGGAAAGAAGATCTACTAAGGATAAGAATCTATAATTTAGACTGAATTGACTTTAATTTGTTTTATTTTAATTGATGTGGAGGCATATCTTAGAGAGACGTGCTCAAGTTCACTGGGGATTGGGTATATGAACATTCCACTAGGGAAGGTGTTCAAGCTCTATTGGGATTGGGATTTGAGTTTGATTCATAGATTTGTTGGGAGATGTATCCTGGGAAAAGAGTTTGGCTAGATTTCTTTGATTTAGACTCTACTAGGGGAGTTGGTTCAATTTAGCTCCACTGAAGAATTTGGTTTTGAATTTGATTTATTTGCATGACTTATTTATTTATGATTTAGGGCTCCATTGGAAAAAAGAGTGTGATTTAACTCCACTGGGGAAAATTAGAATGGGTTTAATTTAATCTGAGTTAATGTATGGACCCTGTAGGTGTGCAATGGATCCACTGAGAAGGGGCTATATCATCCTTGACCAACCTTAGGTAAATAAATCCAAAGGGATAGTCTACCAATTATGGGGTAAAGCTAGCCAACCTAAGGGGTTGCCTTTCTGAGTATCCTCCTAATCCATAAGTGAATATATATTTTGTTTATATGTTTTTGTGGACCTTGTTGGAGTGTGAAGGGACCACACTGAGAAGGGCCTATGTTAGTTTTGACCTATCTCAGATTTACTGGACCAAGGGAAAATTTTCAAATCCACAAGTCAGATTCTCCAACCATAGGGTTGGTTACTAGGAAAGCCGAATTGTCCAATTCGATAATAACCCAGGTAGTGTCTAAATGGGGTGCAAAGCATGTGATCCAAATATAGTGCCACAGGAGAGGTACTACTAGGGGCATTATCCCGAGCCTTGGAAAAGAAAGCCTATAGGTGTACGGTGGCCAACTCAAGGAGAAAGCATAGCAGATTTAAATTTGCTATTAGTGGTGTATCCTAAGGTGTGAGAACCAACCAACCTAATGTGTATCCATCAGCATGAGTGGCATATTATCGGCATAGTGAGCCAACAAACCTAATGCAGGTGGTGCAACGATCAACCTTGAAATAAAGTGTGTAGGCTTACAACTTTCCAAGTGGAACTGATCATCGGGATAGTCTGTCATCGGCATGACATATATTATTTAACCTAGAGTGACTACAAAGTGGGGAGCCCCAAGGAAGGACTGGACCTAGACTTGAAGCAATAAAGAGGAAAGAAGAATCTAGGGGACTTATTCGAAACCTCAAATATACTCAACCTAGTTAGTGTACGAAGGCTAATCTAAGAAGAAATCATAGTAGACTCACATCCTCTTAAACAAAGCAAATATGAGGTAGATTACTGACAACACAGTAAGGCCTACCAAACTAACAAGGCACTCTTTAGTGTGGAGTGGCCAAATAAGGAAGGAAAGCATAGCAGACTTACATCCTCCAAAGCAAGAAGCCCACTAGGGTGACACACTAGCAGGGTAGCATGTTAACCCGACCTAGAGCAGCTACTGAGAGAGTGCCCTGGGGGCGTTATCTTAAGTCAGTAGCAGAGATAAAATATATGTGTTTGTTTTATATGTTTGCATGCATTTTGTGTTTGTGTTGTGTCGATGAAGGATAGGATGCCACTCAGGTTCTTTACACCAACCCTAAACACATCATGGCAGATTTGAAAACAAGAATACTTTCAACATGGATTAGATTAAATTCAAAATGGAATTTTCATTGATTATAATTATTTTCAAACATGATTTATAATATTTCTTTAAGTAGAGCCCATTGATTGGAAGCATTAGGTGCTCTCCCTTATGATTAATAAGCTGATAAGATCCTCCTTGGTAGGCCTTTTCTATGGTAAAAGGGCCTTCCCAAGTTGGTTCAAACTTGCCTCCCATCTTACAACGGGAAATAATCGATCTCCTTAGAACTAAAATAAGCTCTCCTTCTTGAAAAGCTCTAGGATGGACCAACTTATTATGAGCTTGAATCAATTTAGCTTTATACAACTTGAGGATTTAGCATGCTCGTAGGCGTCTCTCTTCCAAACCTTCGAGCTCTTCTAACCGTAACTTGGCATTATGCTTTATTATGATTTTGCTACCCACAGCTATTTTTAGTGATGGGAGTTAGACTTTTAATGGTAGAATGACTTCAGACCCATACACTAAGGAGAAAGGAGTAGAATCAGTTGGAGTTCTATATACGGTGTGGCTGGCCGATAAGGCTTCAACTAACTGCTCATGCCACTATCACTTGTTGTTGTTGAGTGTCTTCTTTAGTATTTGGATTATAATTTAATTGAAGACTTTTGCTAAGCTATTTTCCCTTAGGTAGTTGATGGTAGAGTTTCTCCAATCTATGTTATATCTCCGGGCAAAGTTGTTGGTCTCGGTGCTCTTGAATGCAATACCATTATCAGATATAATTCATTGAGGCACTCCAAACCTATATACAATATGGTTCTTAAAAAATTGGAGCACATCTTTGGAGACCTCTAAGCGGAATCACCTTCGCCTAATTGGAAAACTAAGTAGTAGCTAAGATGAATCGATGACCCTTGGAAGAAGGAGGATCAATTAGACCCACTATGTTAGTACCCCAACACTCGAATGGACATGAGGTTAATTTAAGATGTAGAATGTTGGGTGGTTGGTGTAGGACCACACCATGTATTTGACATTGGTGGCCTCACTAGCCATAGCCATGCAATATTTAATCATCAACGATCAGTTATATCCTATTCTCTTGATCTTGGCTTTCATATTCGGACCATTGGTTGGATCCACATAATCCAGAGTGCACTTTGATCATGATCTTATGGACTTCGTGATTGTCTAAACAACGTAACCACATATGATTGAAAGAACACTGATATAAGACACCATCCATAAGAGCATAGGAAAGTGCTCTCTACTTCATCTGATGGGATTGGGACTTCTCTTGAGGTAGTTTTTATTTATTTAGGTAATCCATGAATGGTTGCCTCTAATCTAACTCCTCATCCTTTTTGGCAATGGCAACCTCCCCTTCAAGAGAGTACTTTTTTGATGAGTTCAATATCAAAAAGGAATAAAACTTGCCTATTTGCACCTTGATTGATAAGGACTAATCCTTCAGACTTTCCAACGCCTTGGAAAGCTTGGCTAAAGCATATGTTACGATGTTCTCTCTTCGAGGAATCGTATAAATGGTAACCTCTGGGATTTGGACCAACAACTCCATGGTGTACTTGTGGTAGTGATGGATCTTGGGCTTTATAATCTTATAGGACCTAGCAATTTGGTTGATAATTAGCTGAGAATCCCCAAAGATGTTGATGTTTTGGATGCTTAAAGTAACGGATAACTCCAAACTTGCAATCAGAGCCTAATATTTGGCTTTATTGTTGGTGCAAGGATTAGATAGATGATATAAAAATCTTATCACATCACAGTCTGGAGTTAAGATAACTATTCCTACCCCTGCCTTTCCTGGAATAGTAGATTACAGTTTTTCTCCTTTTTGAGAGGAAGCCGCACCATCAAAGTACATCTCCCAATGGTGAATGCTAGTATCCCCTAAGTTCATGATTTGTTCATCAGAGAGATCATCACTAAGTGGAGAGTCAACAATAAGTCGGTGTGTTGCTAAGAAATCCACTAGTGCTTGTCCTTTCACCACATGGAGAGGTATGAAGGTAATGTCAAATTGTGAGAAGATCATGGTCCGTCGTGCCAACTGTTAGGATAACGTCAGCCATGTCATGAGATACTATAGGGGATTGATCCTAGAGATTAAGTTCACCTTATGAGGAAGCATGTAGTGTTGTAACTTTTGGGATGCAAAGATTAAAGCTAGGCAATACTTCTCAATGGTTGGATAATTAGCCTTAATAGGGATTAGACGATGGCTGAGGTAGTAGAGTGTGTTTTCCTTCCCTTCGTCATTAGCTTGGACCAACAAAGAACTAAGTGAGTCATCTAACGTAGCAGTGTAAAGTATGAGTGGCTTGCCCGGGATAGGTGATGCTAGAATTGGCGACATCATCAGGTAATGCTTGTTGTCTTCGAAGGCATGCTCATACTTGTCATCCCACTTGAACTTGGCATCCTTTTTGACAAGTGCTGAGAATGGCTGACATCTTCTTGATAGGTTGGATATAAATCATCCTAGATACACCAATCACCCTTGAAATGATCTGAGTTGAGTTAAACTTTTAGGGGGTGGCATTTCTAATATCACCTTGATCTTCTCGAATTAATTTCAATTCCTTGGTGTCGTATAATAAACCCAAGGAATTTCCCTTAAGCCACTCCTAATGCACACTTATGGGGGTTCATTTTATGATTAAATTATCTTATTGAACTCTCAAGTCAAAGAGATGGTCTTCCTTTCTATACTTTTGACCACGAGATCATCAACATAGCATTCGACTTGATGATGAATGTGTTCAACAAAGATTCAAGTCTAAAAAAAAAACCTAAACTTAAACTTAAACCTAAACTTAAAAAATAAAATAAAATAAACTAAAAAAAATAAACTCAAATAAAATAAATAAAAACCAAAACTAAACTAAAAAGTAAAATAAACCTCAAAATAAAAAACCTAAATAAAATAAAAACTAAATGTAAAATAAAAATAAAATAAACCTAAAATGAACATAAAATAAAAACTAAATAAAACTTCAACCTAAAAAATAAATCTAAAAATAAAACCTAAAAATAAATATAAAGTTAAACCCAAACCCTAAACTGAAAAAAAAACCAAAACATACAATAAAAATAAAAATAAAATAAATAAATAAATCTAAACCTAAACAAAAATAAACTAAACTAAAATAAATAAAACCTAAACCTAAACTTGGATTAAATAATATAAAATAAACTAAAAATAAACTTCAACCTAAACTAAAAAAATAAAGCCTAAAAATAAACCTAAAATAAAAACCTAAAACCTATAAACTAAAAAAATAAATTAGAAACCTAAACCTAAACCTAAAAAATAAAATAAAATTAAAACATAACAAAAAATTAAACCTAAACTTAAAAAATTAACTAAAATGAAAAACTTAAATTAAAATAAATAAACCTAAATATATAAACTAAACAAAATAAAATAAAAAATAAACCTAAATAAAAATAAAAAAAAAAAACTAAAATAAATAAAAAAATAAACTACATAAAATAAATACAACTAAACCTATTAGTTTACTTAATTTTTTTAAAAAAAATCTAAACCCTAAACCCCAAACCCTAAAAAACCCTAAACCCTAAACTAAATAAACTATATAAAAATAAACCTATCATTTTACTTAATTTTTCAAAAAAATACCAAACTCTAAATCATAAACCATAAACCTTAAACCTAAACCCTAAACCCTAAACCCTAAAAAACCCAAAATCCTAAACCGTAAACTCTAAACACTAAACCCTAATTGAACCCTAAACCCAAACCATAAGCCACACCAACCCTAAAACACCCTACCCAAACCCTAAACCCTAAATCCTAAACCCTAAACCCTAAACCCTTATCCTAAACCCTAAACCCTAAACCCCAAACCTTAAACCTAATCCTAAAGTAACTAAATAAATTAAAAAATAAACCTGAACCCTAAAACCTAATAAACCTAAAACTAAACCTATACACTAAGAGTGGGCATTACCTTGATGACAGGAACATCAACGTCAACTACGCTTAATGTAGATCTAGCGGTGGAGGCGAAGGCAGAGGCAGCAGTTATCGCAGTGGTGGTGGGGGTTCTAGAGGTGTTGGTGGATATGGAGTTGGTGGTCGAAGCAGTGGTTATGGAGGCAGCAGAAGCAATAGAGGTTGCAACCGCTGTGGTGGTTAAGAAAGATATCGTGGATATGATTTTGGATCCCGCTACTCGAGAGGCCGGAGTAGTTCTGATGGGAACTGGAGAAATTAAAGAATTGTCGATCCGATCTACTGCTTATGAAACTATGTCTTTACAGTAGAGACAGTTCTAGTTATCTAGGGATGTTGATTTTCTCTATGTGCGCTCATTTTTTAGCTATGTCATCCCTTGTGTCTTAAAAAATTTGGTGTGTTGCTTGGTTGATGAAATCAAAAAGAAGAAATGTTAAATCTGAATTTGTTCTTTGTTAAAAGAAAAAATCCAAACCTGAATCCTAGAAATAAAACCTAAACCATAAACCCTAAACCCTAAACCCTAAAACTTTAAACCCTAAACCCTAAACCTTAAACCCTAAACTCTAAAACCTAAACCTTAAACACCCTAAACCTTAAAGCCCAAACCCTAAAAATAAAATAAATAAAAAACCTAAACCAAAATAAAATAAAAAAGGTAAATTAAATTAAAACGTAAATTAAAACCTAAACCTAAACCAAAACTTAAAAAAGAAAATAAAATAATAAATAAAAACTAAACTAAAATAAAATAAAGAAAAACCTAAACTAAAGTAAAAAAATAAAAACCTAAAAAACATAAAACTAAAATAAAATAAAACAAAAACTAAACCTAAAAATAAAATCTAAAAATAAATAAAAAATAAAACCTAAACCCTAGACCTAAACCCTAACCTAAAATAAAAATAAAATAAACCTAAACCTAAACTAAAATAAACTAAACTAAAATAACTAAATGCTAAACCTAAACCACAAAAAAAATATAAACCTAAACCCTAAATAAAATAAAATAAACTAAAAATAAATGTGAACCTAAACTAAAAAATAATACCTGAAAATAAACCTAAAATAAAAACCTATAACCTATTCTAAAAAAATAAAGTAAAAATCTAAAGCAAAACCTAAAAATAAAAAATATAACCTAAAACAAGAATATAAAATTAAAATAAAAACTAAACTAAAAAATAAACTTAAAAAATAAATTTAAACAAATAAACTAAACTAAATAAAAAATTAAAATAAAACTAATTATAAATAAAAAAATTAAAATAAACTAAAGTAAATAAAAAATAAAGCAAGTAAATTTAAACATACCAGTTTACTTAATTTAAAAAAATTAAATAAATTAAATAAATAACCTTAAACCTAATACCCTAAAACCTAAACCCTAAAACTACAACACTGAACCCTAAACCCTAAACTCTAATACCCTAAACCCTAAACACTAAAATAGTAAACACTAAACCCTAAAACCCTAAATCCTAAACCCTAAACACTAAACCCTAAACCCTAAACTCTAAACTCTAAACTCTAAACTCTAAACCCTAAACCTTAAACCCTAAACCTAAACCTTAAACCCTAAACCCTAAACCCTGAACCCTAAAAACCTAAAAACCTAAACCTAAATGAAATAAAAAATAAATAAATAAAATAAACAAAAAAACTTAAACCTAAATAATATAAAATAAAAACCAAAACTAAAACCTAAGCAATAACCTAAGCCTAAACATAAAAATAAAATAAAATAAAAAATAAAAACACAACTAAAATAAAATAAATGAAAACATAAACTAAACTAAATAAAATAAAATAAACCTAAAAATAAAAAAACCCAAATAAAATAAAAATTAAATATAAAATAAAAATAAAATAAATGTAAAGTAAAATAAAATAAAAACTAAATAAAAATCTACATCTAAAAAAATAAACCAAAAAAAATTAAATAAATAAAACCTAAACCCTCAACCAAAAATGAAAACCTAAGCCTAAAATAAACAAAATAAAATAAACCTAAACCTAAACAAAAATGAACTAAATTAAAATAAATAAAACCTAAACCTAAAATGAACTTAACCTATATTGTAAACTAAATAAAATAAAATATACTAAAAATAAACCAAAACCTAAACTAAAATATAAAACTTAAAAATAAACCTAATATAAAAACCTAAAACTTAAACCTAAAAAAATAAATAAATAACTAAACCTAAAAAATAGAACATAAACTTAAAAAATTAAATAAAAATAAAACTAAACTAAAAAATAAACATAAAACTAAACCTAAACCTAAAAATTAAATTAAAATAAAAAACCAAAATTAAAAAAAATAAACCTAAAATAAATAAACCAAAATAAATAAAAATAAAAACTAAACCTAAATAAAAATAAAAAATAAAATAAGCTAAAATAAAAAAAATAAGAATCTAAATAAACCTAAATAAAAAATAACCTAAACCTAAACTAAAATAAATAAAACTTAAACCTAAATCTAAAATAAACTACACATAAACCTCAACCAAAACTAAATAAAATAAAATAAACTAAAAATAATTCTAAACCTAAACTAAAAAATAAAACCTAAAAATAAACCTAATATAAAAACCTAAAACCTAAACTGAAAAATAAATAAACTAAAATAAATAAAAAATAAACTAAATAAACCTAAACCTATGAGTTTACTTAATTATTAAAAAAATGTAAAATAAATAAAAAAACCCTATTTTTAAATCATAAATTGTGAACCCTAAACCTACAACCCTAAACCCTAAACCATAAATGTTAAAACTTTAAACCCTAAACCTTAAACACTACACCATAAACTCTAAACCCTAAACCCTAAAACCCTAAACCATAAACCCTAAACACTAAAACTTACAGCCCTAAACCCTAACCCCTAAACCCTAAACCCCAAACTATAAACCCTAAACCCTAAACCCTAAAAACCTATACCTAAACTAAATTAAACCTAAAAAAAACCTAAACCAAAAAAGAATAAAAAATTAAAATAAAATAAAAACCTAAACTAAAACCTAAACCTAAACCTAAACATAAATTGAAAATAAAATTAAAAAAATTAAAACTAAACTAAATTAAAATAAATAAAAACCTAAACTAAACTAAAAAATAAAATAAACCTAAAACTTAAAAATTGACATAAAATAAAAACTAAACGTAAAATAAAAATAAAATTATTTTGAAATAAAATAAAATAAAAACTAAATAAAAACCTAAATGAAAAAAATATACCTGAAATTAAATAAAAAATGAAACCTATACCCTAAACTAAAAAAAACCTAAAATAAATAAATAAAATAAACCTAAACCTAAAGAAAATTAAATCAAACCTAAACCTAAACCTAAAATAAACAAAACCTAAACCATAAACTAAATAAAATAAAATAAACTAAAAATAAATTGGAGGTTATAGCCATGGTGGTGGCGGAGGGAGAGATACAAGAAATGATGGTGGATCCTGCTACATGAGAAGTCCGATTGGTTCTGATGGGAACTGGAGAAACTGAAGAATGACCAATATGATCTTCTACTTATGGAACTATGTCTTTATAGTAGAGACGGTTATCTAGGGCTTTTTATTTTCTCTTTGTGTGCTCATCTTTTATCTATGTCATCACTTGTGTCTTAGAAAACATGTTGTGTTACTTGGTTGATAAAATTGAAGAGAAGAAATGCTGAATTCAATTTGTTTTCTATTAAAAAAACTAAAAACCATAATTCCCAAACTAAAACATGAACCCTAGACCTAAAACCTAAACCCAAAATCCTAAACCCTAAACCCTTAACCTTAAAACCTAAACCCTAAAACCCTAAACCCTAAACCCTATAACCTAAAACCTAAAACCTAAACCCTAAATCCTAAACCCTAAACCCTCAACTAACTCTAAACCCTAAACCCTAAAAAGCTAAAAACCTAAACCTAAAATTAAAATAAATAAAAAATCTAAACCAAATTAAAATAAAATAATAAAATAAAATAAAACCTAAACTAAAACCTAAACTTAATGCTAAACTTGAAAAGAAAATAAAAAAAATTTAAGAACTAAACTAAAATAAAATAAATTAAAACCTAAATTAAACTAAAAATAAAAAACCATAATAAAATAAAAACTAACTTAAAATAAAATTAAATAAACCTAAAATAAAAATTGAATAAAAACCTAAACCTAAAAAATAAACCTAAAAAAAACATAAAAATAAATAAAAGATAAAACCTAAACCCTAAACTAAAAGTAAAAAACCTAAACCTAAAATAAAAATAAAATAAACCAAAACCTAAACTAAAATAAACTAATCTAAAATAATAAAACATAAATCTAAACCTAAAATAAACTAAACTTAAACCTAAACCTAAACCCTAAATAAAATAAAATAAATTTAAAATATACCTAAACCTAAACTGATACATAAAACCTAAAAATAAACCTAAAATAAAAACCTAAAACTGAAACCAACAAAAATAAAATAAAAACCTAAATCTAAACCTAAAAATAGAAAATAAAACTTAAGCTTAAAAAATAAAATAAAAATAAAACTACACTGAAAAATAAACCTAAACCTAAACCTAAACCTAAAAAATAAACTAAAATAAAAAACCTGAACTAAAATGTATAAACCTAAAATAAATAAACTAAACTAAATAGAAGTAAAAATAAACCAAAATAAAAAAAAAAAATATGCTCAAATAAATAAAAAGTAAACTAAATAAACCTAAACCTATGATTTTACTTAATTAAAAAAATAGACCATAAAACTAACCCTAATCCCTAAACGCTAAACCCTAAACCCTAAACACTAAACCTACAACCCTAAACCATAAACCCTAAACCCTAAACTCTAAACATTTAATCCTAAAACCTACAACTCTAAACCCTAAACCCTAAACCCTAAACCCTAAACCATACACCCCAAACCCTAAAAACTTAAAAATTATATCCTAAACTAAATAAAAATTAAAAATAAAATAAATAAAAAAACATAAAACTAAATAAATAAATAAATAAAACTTAAACCTAAATGAAAACCTAAACCTAAACATAAACTTAAACCTAAACATAAACATAAAAAATAAAATAAACCTAAAAATAAAAACCCTAAAGAAAATAAAAAATGAACATAAATGAAAAATAAAATAAACCTAAAATATAATAAAATAAAAAGTAAATCAAAACCTAAACCTAAAAAATAGACCTAAAAATAAAACCAATAAATAAATAAAAAATAAAACCTAAATCCTAAACTAAAAAAAATTTAAACCTAAAATAAACAAAATAAAATAAACCTAAACATAAACTAATAAAAACCAAACTAAAATAAATAAAACCTAAACCTAAACCTAAACCTAAAATAAACTTAACCAAAACCCAAAACTAAATGTAATAAAATAAACTAAAAATAAAACTAAACCTAAACTAAAAAAATAAAACTTAAAAGTAAACATAAAATAAAAACCTAAAACCTAAATAAAAAAATAAAATCAAAACCTAAACATATACCAAAAAATAAAAAATAAAACCTAAACTTAAAAAATAAAATGAAAATAAAACTAAACTAAAAAAAGCATAAACCTAAACATAAACCTTAAAAACAAACTAAAATAAAAAACCTAAACTAAAATAATAAACCTAAAATAAATAAACTAAACTAAATAAAAATAAAAAATATATCTAAATAAAAATAAAAAATAAACCTAAATAAAAATAAAAAAGTAAATAGACTAAAATAAATAAAATAAACTAAATAAACCTAAACCTACCGGTTTACTTAATAAAAAAAACCCTAAACCCTAAAACTAACCCTAAACCCTAAACCCTAAACCTACAACCTTAAATTTACAACACTAAACCCTAAACTAACCCTAAAACCTAAAGCCTAAAGCCTAAACCCTAAACCTTAAACCTAAACCTAAAACCCTAAACCCAAAACCCAAAACCCTAAAACCTTTTACCCTAAACCCTAAACTAACCATAAACCCTAAACCCTAAACCTTAAATACCCTAAACCCTTATGGCTCAACCCTAAACAATAAACTAACCCTAAACCCTCAAAACCCTAAACCCTAAAGCCTAAACATTAAACCCTAAACCTTAAACCCGAACCCTAACCCTAAACCTTAAACCATAAAACCCTAAACCCTAAAATCCTAAACCCTAAACCCTAAACCCTAAACCCAAAACCTTAAACCCTGAACCCAAAAAACCTAAAAACCTAAACATAAACTAAACAAAACCTAATAATAAAATAAATAAAAAAACCTAAATTGAAATAAAATAAAAGAAAATAAAAACCTAAACACAAATATAAAAATAAAATAAAATAAAAAATAAAAAATAAAAATAAATTATAATAAAATAAATAAAAATCTAAACTAAATTTAAAAATAAATTAAACCAAAGGTTATTAAATCAAAATAAAATTAAAACTAAACATAAAATAAAAATAAAATAATCCTAAAATTAAAACTAAATAAATCCTAAACCTAAAAATAAAACCTAAAAAGAAATAAAAAATAAAACTTAAACCCTAAACTAAAAAAATACCTAAACCTAAAATAACTAAATAAACAAAATAAAATTAACCTAAACCTAAATAAAACTAAACTAAACTAAAATAAATAAAACCCTAACCTAAACCTAAACTAAATAAAATAAAATAAACTAAAAATAAACTTAAACCTAAATTAAAAAATAAAACCTAAAAATAAACCTAAAATAAAAACCTAAAACCTAAACCTAAACCTAAAAATAAAAAATTAAACCTAAACATAAAAAATAAAATAAAAATAAAACTCAACTAAAAAATAAACCTAAACCTAAAAAAACTAAAATAAAAAACCTAAAATAAAATTAATAAACTTGAAATAAATAAACTAAACTAAATAAAAAAAATAGCACAAATAAATTTAAAAAAATAAAATAAACTCAAATAAATAAATAGAAACTAAATGAACTAAATAAATCTAAACCTACCAGTTTACTCAAATTAAAAAGAAAATCCCTAAACTCTAAACCCTAAAACTAACCCTAAACCCAAAACCATAAACTTACAAGCTTAAACTTACAACCCTATACCCTCTAACCCTAAACCCTAAACCTTAAACCCTAAACTCTAAACCCTAAACCCTAACACCTAAACCCTAAACCCTAAAACCCTAAACTCCTGAACCCTAAACATACAACCCTAAACCCTAACAAACCCTAAACCCTAAACCCTAAACCATAAACCCTAAACCATAATCCCTAAACTAACCCTAAACCCCAAACTCTAAACTTTAAACCCTGAATCCTAAACCCTAAACTCCAAACCCGAAATCCTAAACACTGAAACTTACAACCCTAAACCCTAAACCCCAAACCATAAACACTAAATCCTAAACCCTAAACCCTAAACTAACCCTAAACCATAAACTAACCTTAAATCCTAAGAATAGTTAGAAACTTGTAGGCAGGAACATCACTCTCAACTAGGTTTAGTCTAGATCTGGCAATGGAGGTGAAGGTTGGCTTATTGTGGTGGGGGGATCTGGTCGAGTAGTGGTTGTTATGGAGGTGGGACAAGCGACGAAGGTTATAGCCGTGGTGGTGGTGGAGGGAGAGATCAGAGATATGATGGTGGATCCCACTACTTGAGAGGCTGGGGTGGTTTTAATGGGAACTAGAGAAACTGAAGAACGGTAACTTATCTAAGGATTTTGATTTCCTCTATGGGTACTCATTTATTGTCTATATCATCTTTTATGTCTTTGAAACTTAGGGTTGTACCTGGTTGATGAAATCGAGAAGAAGAAATGAATTTGTTCTCTGTTAAAAAAAATCTTAAATCTTAAACCTAAAACCAAAACCATAAATCCTAAACCTCAAACCCTAAACCCCAAACCATAAACCTTAAACTATAAACCCTAAAAGCTAAAAACTTAAACCTAAACTAAATAGAATTGAAAAATAAAATAAATAAAAAATATAAACAAAAATAAAATAAAATAAAATAAAATAAAAACATAAATTAAAACCTAAACCTAAACCTAAAAAGAAAATAAAATAAAAAGTAAAAACTAAACTAAAATAAAAAAAAAACCTAAACTAAATTAAAAAGTAAAAACCTAAATAAAATAAAAACTAAACCTAAAATAATAATAAAATAATCCAAAAAAAATAAAATAAAAACTAAATAAAAATGTAAGCCTAAATTAAAACTTAAAAATAAATAAATAATTTAAACCTAAACCCTAAACTAAAAAAATCCTAAACCTAAAATAAAAATAAAAATAATTAAAATAAAATAAACCTAAACCTAAACTAAAATAAATAAAATCTTAACCTAAAGCTAAAATAAACTAAACCTAAATCTAAACATAAACAAAATAAAATAAAAAAAAACTAAAAAAAACTAATCCTAAACTAAAATATAAAACCTAAAAATAAACCTAAAATAAAAACTTAAAACGTAAACCTAAAAACATAAATAAAAACCTAAACCTAAAACTAAAAAATAAAAAAAAACCTAAATAAATAAAATAAAATAAAAATAAAACTCAATTAGAAAATAAACCTAAACCTAAAAAAATAAAATAAAAACCTAAACTAAAACAAAAAACCTAAAATAAATATGCTAAAGTAAATCAAAATAAAAAATAAACCTAAATAAAAATATTAAATATAAAATAAAATAAACTCAAATAACCTAAAATAAAAAAATAAACTAAATAAACCTAAACCTTATGATTTACTTAATTTAAAATGAGAAACCATAAACCCTAAATCCTAAGCCATAAACTTTAAACCCTAAACCCTAAAATTAACTCTAAACACCAAACCCTAAACCTACAACCCTAAAACTACGACCCTAAACCTACAACCCTAAACTTTAAAACCCTAAACCCTAAACCTTAAACCTTAAACCCTAAACCCTAAACCCTAAACCTTAAAACCCTATACCCTAAACCCTAAATCCTAAACCCTAAACCTTAAACAACAAACCTTAAACCCCAAACCCTAAACTAACCCTAAACTCAAAGAATGTGCAGAACCTTGATGGCAAGAACATCAACATCAACTAGGCTCAGTCCAGATCTGGTGATGGAGGTGAAGGTGGAGGCATCGGTTATCGCAGTGGTGATGGGGAATTTGGAGGTGCTAGTGGATAGGGAGGTGGTGGCCGGAGTAGTTCTGGTTATGGAGGCAGGAGGAGAGACGGAGGCTACAACCATGGTGGTGGCAAAGGGAGAGATCACGGATATGTTGGACGATCCATCTACTCGAGAGACAGGGGTGGTTCTAATGGGAACTGGAGAAATAGAATAACGGTCAATCTGATCTGCTACTTATGGAACTGCCTTTACAGTAGAGATGATTTTACTTATCCAGGGTTTTGAATTTGCTCTATGGGTGCTCATTTTTTATCTATTTCATAGCTTGTGTCTTAGAAAACTTAGGGTGCTCTTGGTTGATGAAATCAAAAAGAAGAAATGTGGAATCTAAATTTGTTCTCCGTTAAACCCTAAACCCTAAACCCTAAATCATAAAACTTTAAATTAAAATTGAAACTCTAAAGCTAAAACCAAAACCCTAAACCCTAAACCATAAACACTAAACCATAAACTCTAAACCCAAAACCCTAAACCCTAAACCTAAACCCTAAACCCTAAATCCTAAACCCTAAACCATAAACTAACCTTAAACCCTAAACACTAAATTAAGCACAAACCCTAAACCCTAACCCTAAACCTTAAACCCTAAACCCTAAGCCATGAATAAAGATGTCATTAAGAGTAGATCTAAAGAATGACTTAATCCTACCATAGTTATGGTAGCTATATAAAATGTCTTCAAGAGACTTTCCCTTGACTGTTAAAGATTTGAATACCCTAAATCATATTATAATACCATATATTATTGTATAATGAAGAATCATATATTTGAGCATGTAGTGATGTGTTTTTGGATTTTATAAGATATTTTGAAATGATTTAATATATTATGGTATTGTTCCCTATAATATATATTAATTTAAATCATAAAAATATCGATTTAATAAATCAGATGATGAAATTTGTTAAATTTGAAGTGGGAATTAGGTTGTAGTACCAAAGGTGTGCTATGCCACTTGTAGTCTAAAAAGTAAGATTTTATGTTCAAAATAAATATTATATGTTGTAGCATAGTATAACATCATATATCATAATATATTGTACTATGTATTTTAAATTCTTTTAATATTTTACAATCATGCAGTCAAGCCTACACTAGCATTATTCATAAAATGTTGATTTAGACTTTAAAATGGTAGAATTTGGACAAATTCATAATATGTAGAGCATGGCATCATAACATATTATTTTAATTTAAAATATGTAAGTGGTATGACTAAAATATAAATTTTTTTATTATTTAGACTAATTTTATAATTTTTTATCTTAAGTAATTCCTTGTGATGTGATATGCAATATAGTATAATATAATATGATATAGTATATTATAACATAGGATGTTATAACATAATGTAGCATCATTCATTATAGCATACTATTGTGTATTACTACTTGTTGTTTAGCATATTGTAGTTTGTTATAATATGATGTAGTAGAGTTTGTACTAGTATATTTCATAAAAATATTGATTTATAGGCTGAGATGATCGGATTAGGCAAAATTTAAGGTAAGATTTAGGGAACATCATTGGGGGTGTGCTATGGTGTGTCATTTAATCAAAAGAATGGAATTTTGGATCCAAAATAAATGTTCATTTTTCAACCAAATTTTATAAATTTTTTGCTTAAAGTGATTCATTTTAAGGTATAGTGTAAGATGATATATTATATAGAAGCATATTAAAATATAATGTACATAACAATATAGCTTCACATATATATGAATGTGGTGGTGTGTTATTAAATGTTATTGTACATTTTAGTATGTTTTACTTTTGTTATAATATATTGGGTCAAAACTCACAAAAATGTTAATTTGAAGGTTGTGATGCAAGAATTTGGTCAAATTCATGGCACACACCAAAAAGAAAGACCACAATTATGCTATTTTGTACCATTTCTAATAGAAAAATAATAATTTAACATCCAAAAGGAACATTATTCATATTTTGAGAAAATTTTGTTATTTGTTCTTTTTAAGTAATTTTAATGACGTGCAATGTTAGATAATATATTATATTATAGCAAATTATAATATAATATCATATATTATAATATAATATAGTGTGTTAATTCATACTATAATATGTTTAGCACGATATTGTATAGTTAGTTTGAGCTTGCACCATCATAAATCATAAAATGTTGATTATAATGTTAACATGATGTAATTTGAACGAATACATTGTAAGGCTTTTGGTTGAAGTATTAAAGGTGTGCATAAGAGAAGAAATAAAATTTGATGAGAATTCTATGTTAAAGACTTGGAGGGAGATCCGCTAGGGGATCACACATGCAATAGACATGACATGTGAGCGGTCTATGGCAAGGGCATTGAAGAAGAAAATCTGGGGATAAGGTTTGAATTTGATTTGATTATATGATTTGTGGAAAGAAGATCTATTAGGGATAAGGATTATAATTGACCAAGGTTTAAAAACTAATCAATTTAGTTAATTTTGTTTTAATTAATGTGGAGGCAAACTTGACCTAGGGCGACTACTGAGTGAATGTCGTTGGGGACTTATGTCAACTCAAAAGTAGTCAAAATTAATTTTATCTTAATTTCATGTGATTTGATATGGTTTATTTGGTTTAGTTTGATTTCAAATTAAGGGCATATCCATCGAGGATGTGAGCTCGGTCAAATTTGATAGATTTAATTTATGGACCTTGTATGTGTGTGATGGACCCACTGAGATGGGGTTATATCAGACTTATCCTATCACACATTTGCAAAACCAAAGGGATAGTCTATTGGTTATGGGGCAGAGCTAGCCAACCTAAGGGATTTCCTTTCGGTGTGCAACAATTGTGCTAGGAAGAAGGTGTAGCAAACTTACATCTTCTAAAGTAGGTAACAACCACTCGGGCTACCTATTGGTAGAACAACAATTCAAACCCGACTTACGGAGACTATTGAGTGAATGCTCCTGGGGACTTAGATCAACTAAAAATTAGTCAAGAAATTCCTACGGAGTGTTTTCCTAACACTACCCTAAAGATAGGATACCTGCTTGGGATAATGTGCCACTAGGGGTATCCTCCTAATCCATAAGTGAATATATATTTGGTTTATATGGTGTTCCAAAGGATGTGATTAAAATATAATGCCCAAAGGGGAGGTGCTGCTAGGGGAATTATCTAGAGCCCTAGAAAAGAAAGCCAATAGGTGTATAGTGGCCAACTCAATGAGAAATCATAGTAGACTTACATCTGCCATGAGTGGTGTATCCTACGGTTCTAGAACTAACCAACCTAAGGTGTATCAATCAACATGAGTGGTGTATTCATCAGCATAGTGAAAACCAACCAACCTAAGGTGCCCATCGGTGTGCAATGATCAATCTAGAAAGAAAGTGTATAAGCTTACAACCTTCTAAGAGAAACTGATCATCAGGATAGTTTATCATAAAGAAGTCATATGTTATCTAACCTAGAGCGACTACAAAGCTGGGATCCCTGAGGAAGGATTGGACCCAGACTTGAAGCAGTCAGGAGGAAAGGAGATGCTAGGGGACTTATCCTAAACCTCAAATGTACTCAACCCAGTCAGTGCACGAAGGCTAATTGAAGAAGAAAGCATAGCAGACTCACATCCTCTTAAACAGAGCCAACATGAGGTAGCTTGCCAATCATGCAGTAAGGCCTACCAAACAAACAATGCACTTGTCAATGTGTAGTGGCCAAGTAAGGAAGGAAAGCATAGCAGACATACATCCTACAAAGCAAGAAGCCCTCTGGGGTGACACACTAGTAGGGTAGCATGTTAGCCTGACCTAGAGCAGTTACTAACTAAGTGCCACTGGGGATATTATCTCAACTTAGAGTAGCTCAAGACAAAATATGTGTTTATTTTATAAGTTTGTGTGTAGTTTGTGTTGGTGTTATGTCAATGAAGGATAGGATGCCACTCGGGTTCCTTACACCTACACTAAACAGATCATGGCAGATTCGCAAACAAGAATACTTTTAACATGGAAGATATTGAATTCAAAATGGAATTTTCATTGATGATAATTATTTTCAAACATGATTTATAATATTTTCTTAAGTAGAGCCCATTTATTGGAAGAATTGGGTACTCTCATTTATGATTAATAAGCTGATAAGACCCTCCTTGGAAGGCCTTCTCTATGGAAAAAGGGCCTTCCCAAGTGGGTTCAAACTTGCCACCCATCTTACGACGGGCAATAATCAGTCTCTTTGGAACCAAAATAAGCTCTCATACTTGAATAGATCTAGGATGGACCAACTTGTTGTGAGCTTGAATCATTTTAGCTTTGTACAACTCAAGTTTTTGGCATGCCCACAGCGCCTCTCCTACAAACCTTCAAGCTCTTCAAACTGCAACTTGAAGTTCTGCTCTATTATGATCTTGTTACCCACAACTATTCTTAGTGATGGATGTTGGACTTTTAATGGTAGAATGGCTTCGGACCCATACACTAAGGAGAAAAGAGTAGACTGAGTTGGAGTTCTATATATGGTGCGGTAGGCCCATAAGTCTTCAACTAACGCTCATGCCACTATCGCTTGTTATCGTCGAGTGTCTTCTTTAGTATTTAGATGAGTGTTTTTTTAAGACTTTAGCTAAGTAGTTTTCCCTCAGGTAGTTGATGGTAGAATATCCCTAATTTATGCTATCTCCTGGCAACTTTATTAATATTGATGCTCTTGAATGTAGTACCATTATCAGATATAATTTGTCGAGGCAATCTGAACCTATATATGATATGGTTCATAAAAAATTGAAGCACATGCTGAGTTGTGGCCTCTCTGAGTGAAATCGCCTTCGTCCATTCTGAAAATAGTCAGTAGTAGCTAAGATGAACTGATGATCTTTAGAAGAAGGAGGATGTAGAATGTTGGGTGGTTGGTGTAGGATCACACTATGTATTTGACATTGGTGGCCTTGCCTGGCTATATCCATGTAATTTTTGATCATTGATGGCCAGTAGTATCCTAATCTCTTGCTCTTAGCTTTCATCTTCGAACAGATTGGTTGGCTCCACATAATCCTGAGTGTACCTCGGTCACGATCTTACTGGCTTTGTGCTTGTCTAAACAACGTAACCACATATGATTGAAAGACTGCCAGTATAAGACACCATCCATAAGAGTGTAGGAAAGTGCTCTCTGCTTCATCTGATGGGCTTGGGACTTCTCTTGAGGTAGTTTGTCTTTATTTAAGTAATCCATGAATGGTTGCCACCAATCTATCTCCTCATCCTTCTTTAAAATGATAACCTCCCCTTTAAGAGAGTACTTTTTGATGAGTTCAATATTAACAAAAGATAAGACTTCTCTATTTTAGACCTTTATTATATATACTCATACTTCAGACATGTCAATTCCTTGGTAAGCTTGGCTAAAGCATATGCTACGATGTTCTATCCATGAGGAATCTTATAAATGGAAACCTCTAGGATTTGGGCCAACCACACCATGGTGTACTTATGGTAGTGATGGAGCTTGGGCTTTATAACCTTATAGGACCCAACAATTTGGTTGATAATTAGTTGAGAATCCCCAAAGATGTTGATGTTTAGGATGCTTAAAGTAATGGATAACTCCAAACCTGCAATCAAAGCCTCATATTCTGATTCATTATTAATGCAAGGATTGGATAAATGATATGAGAATCTCCTCACATCATAGTCTGGAGTTAAGAGAACTATTCTTACCCTTACCTTTCTTAGAATAGTAGATTATGATTCTTCTCCTCATTGGGAGGAAGCCACACCATCAAAGTACATCTCCCAGTGATGAATACTAGTATCCCCTAAGTTCATGATTTGTTCATTGGGGAGATCATCATTAAGCAGAGAGTCAGCAAGAAGTGGGTGTGCTGCTAAGAAATCTGCTAGCTCTTGTCCTTTTATCGCACGGTGGGGTACAAAGGTAATGTCAAACTATGAGAGGATCATGGACTGTTGTGCCAACCGTCCGGATACTGTTGGTCGTATCATGAGATACTATAGTAGAATGATCCTAGAAATTAAGTTAACCTTATCAGGAAGCATGTAGTGCTATAGCTTTTGGGATGCAAAGATTAAAGTTAGGCAATGCTTCTCAATGGGTGGATAATTAGTCAAATAAAGATCTAAACTTAAAAAAAAAACTTAAAAAAAGAAAAACTAAAGCGTAAATCATAAACTAAAAAAAATAAACCTAAAATAAACAAAATAAAATAAACTTAAACTAAAATAAATAAAACCTATAACTAAACATGAAATAAATTAAACCTAAACCCTAAATTAAATAAAATAAAAATAAACTAAAAATAAACCTAAACCTAAACTAAAAAAATAAACCAAAAAGTAATCTTAAACTAAAAACCCAAAACCTAGAACTAAAAAAATAAAATAAAAACCTAAACCTAAACTTAAAAATGAAAAAGAAAATTAAAACTAAGTTAAAAAAAATAAACATAAACCTAAACATGAACTTAAAAAATAAACTAAAATACAAAACTTAAACTAAATAAATAAACCTACAATAAAAAACTAAATAAAATAAAAAAATATACCTAAATAAAAAATTTAAAATAAAATAAATAAAACTAAACTAAATAAACTAAATAAACCTAAACCTACCGGGTTTAATTCATTTTATTTTTAAAAATCCCTAAACCCTAAACCTAAATCTTAAACCCTAAATACTAAACCATAAACCCTAATCCCTAAACCCTTAAACTGTAAACCTACAACCCCAAACCCTAAACCTTGAAAACCTTAAACCCTAAACCATAAACCCTTAACCCTAAAACCTAAACCCTAAACCCTAAACCCTAAAAGCCATAATCCTTAAACCCTAAACCCTAAACCCTAAACCCTAAATGCTAAACCTTAAACCCTGAACACTAAACCCTAAAAACCTAAAAACATAAACCGAAACTAAATAAAACCTAAAAATAAAATAAATAAATAAAACTAAACTTAATTAAAATAAATGAAATAAAATAAAATAAAAATCTAAACCTAATCCTAAACCTAAAGCTCAACGTAAACATAAACTTAAAAATAAAATAAAAATAATAAAAACTAAACACAAATAAAATAAATAAAAACCTAAACTAGAATAAAAATAATAAAATAAAGCTTAAAATAAAAAACCTAAATAAAATAATAACTAAATGTAAAATAAAAATTAATTGACCTAAAATAAAATAAAATAAAAACTAAATAAAGACTAAACCTAAAAATAAGAAAATTAAACTTAAACCTTGAATTAAAAAAAAACTAAACCTAAAATAAATAAAATAAAATAAACCTGAACATAACGTAAAATAAATAAAACTTACATCTAATCCTAAAATAAACTAAACCTAAACCCAAAATTAAATTTAAATAAAATAAACTAAAAATAAACCTAAACCTAAACTAAAAAATAAAACCTAAAAATAAACCTAAAATAAAAAGCTAAAACATAAACCTAAAAAATTAAAATAAAAATCTAAACCTAAACCTAGAAATAAAAAATAAAATGAAAATAAAAATAAACTAAAATACAAAACTTAAACTAAAATAAATAAACCTACAATAAAAAACTAAATAAAAATAAAAAATATACCTAAATAAAAATTTAAAAATAAAATAAATAAAAACTAAACTAAATAAACTAAATAAACCTAAACCTACAAGTTTAATTCATTTTATTTTTAAAAATCCCTAAACCCTAAACCTAAATCTTAAACCCTAAATACTAAACCATAAACCCTAATCCCTAAACCCTTAAACTAACCGTAAACCTACAACCCCAAACCCTAAACCTTAAAAACCTTAAACCCTAAACCATAAACCCTTAACCCTAAAACCTAAACCCTAAACCCTAAACCCTAAAAAGCCATAATCCTTAAACCCTAAACCCTAAACCCTAAATGCTAAACCTTAAACCCTAAACACTAAACCCTAAAAACCTAAAAACATAAACCGAAACTAAATAAAACCTAAAAATAAAATAAATAAATAAAACTAAACTTAATTAAAATAAATGAAATGAAATAAAATAAAAATCTAAACCTAATCCTAAACCTAAAGCTCAAGGTAAACCTAAACTTAAAAAATAATAATAATAATAATAATAACTAAACAAAAATAAAATAAATAAAAACCTAAACTAGAATAAAAATAATAAAATAAAGCTAAAAATAAAAAACCTAAATAAAATAATAACTAAATGTAAAATAAAAATTAATAGACCAAAATAAAATAAAATAAAAACTAAATAAAGACTAAACCTAAAAATAAGAAAATTAAACTTAAACCTTGAATTAAAAAAAACTAAACCTAAAATAAATAAAATAAAATAAACCTGAACATAACGTAAAATAAATAAAACTTACATCTAATCCTAAAATAAACTAAACCTAAACCCAAAATTAAATTTAAATAAAATAAACTAAAATAAACCTAAACCTAAACTAAAAAATAAAACCTAAAAAATAAACCTAAAATAAAAAGCTAAAACATAAACCTAAAAAATTAAAATAAAAATCTAAACCTAAACCTAGAAATAAAAAATAAAATGAAAATAAAAATAAACTAAAAAATAAACATAAACATAAATCTAAACCTAAAAAATTAACTAAAATAAAAAACCTAAAATAAATAAACCAAACTAAATAAAAATAAAAAATAAAATAAACTAAAATAAATAAAAAATAAACAAAATAAACTATATAAACCTAAACCTACTAGTGTATTGATTTTTTTTAAAAACCCTAAAACCTAAACCTCAAATCCTAAGCCCTAAACCTTAAACACTAAACTCTAAAACTAACCCTAAACCCTAAACCTACAACCCTAAACCCCAAACCCTAAACCCTAAACTTTAAACCTTAAAAAACCCTAAACCATAAACCCTAAACCCTAAAACATAAACTAACCTTAAACCTTAAACCCTAATCCCTAAACCCTAATCCCTAAACCCCAAACCCTAAACCCTAACCCTAAGCCCTAAACCTTAAACCCCAAAACCCTAAATCCTAAACCCTAAACTCTAAAATTAACCTTAAACCCTAATCCCTAAAACTATAACATTAAACACTAAACACTGAACCCTAAACCCTAAACCCTAAACTCTAAACCTTAACCTTAACCCTAACCCTAAACCCTACACCCTAAACTTAAACCTTAAACTCTAAAGTGTCCAACTAACTCCTAAACCCTAAACCTAAAACTCCTAAACCCTAAAGTCTAAACCTAACTTAAACTCTAACTTAAACCTAAAACCCTAAACTCCCTAAACCTGAACCTAAACCTTAAAATTTAAACCCTAAAGTTTAAACACTAAACCCTAAACCTAAACCTAAGCTAAACCCTAACCATAAACCCTAAACCCTAAAACACTAAATCCCAATAGTAACAAGACGCGGCTTCTCAGATCTTGGCATTTATGTTTCTTGGATTGGCCATTGAGGCATGCTCAGACGCTTTCTCTCGAGAGAGAGCATGTTCTGCTCCAGATGTGACGCCCTTGGATTAGAGCAATGGGAGGCTCTGTCTGTGAATCTCTACCGTCAGCTTCTCGACGCACCGACTTTGCTCTCGACTCTGCTGTGTTTTCTGATTTGATTGCACCTGTTAATGTAACTATTATTAAATCATTCAAAGATGCTTTATCTGGTAAGATCCCTAGCTCGAATGCTTCAGTTAATCTCATTTTGACTTCTTATCGTGGATTGCCGGTAGTAATGTGTTCTGATCAGGATGTTGAGAAACTTGCTAAGCCCTTCGAGTTTGCTTTGGTGGGTAAATTCTCCCTTAGACGCCCAACTCTTGATAACATTCACACTTTCTTTCATAGTTTAAAATTAACGGGTTCTTTCTCTATCTGATCGATCCTCACACATTCTCATTCAACTTTCTAATGATTTAGATTACTCGCGGGTTTTCGCTCGTCATTCTTATTTTGTACATAATTGTCAAATGCAGCTATTGAAATGGTCACCCCTATTTGATGTCAAAGAAGAATCTCCCATTGTCCCTCTTTGGCTTGCTTTTCCTAACATGCGAATACATTATGTCACTCATCAAGTTTTGTTTGCTGTTGGCGGCCTTTTTGGTAGACCTCTCCAAATAGATCAAGCAACGCTAGATCTAGGACATCGTCAGATTCTCAATGAGATAGACATCACAAAGAAATATCCCAAAGAGGTTTGGATTGGCTCTGAAAAATTTGGATATAGTCAAAAAGTTGAATTCAAAAATTTTCTTGTTTTCTGCACTCACTGCAAGATTCACGGACACGATCACTCAGATTGCTTTGTGCTTCATCCTAATCTCAGGAAAAAATTACCACAGAATATGACTACCATTAATGGAACTGGAAAAACCAATACTCTAGCATACGTGCCTAAAGATACTCAAAAGAACCTCTCCTACCTACACCTCATCTATCTAGTGGCAAACAATCTGACCTTGGTACTAAAACAACCAATGAGGGGTGTGATGTTACCAATGGCAATTTACCTAACTTCACCCCTGCTTGTAATAATCTAGTTTCCCACGATAGCTCTTTTCTTCACTTAAATCCTACTGAAAATCTGAATGGTAGCCTCATATTGGACACCCAATTAAACAATTTGAATGGGAATCATATAATGGACCAAATCAATAATGACCCTATGGTTTCGTAACATATTGAGAAAGATATTTGTATTAATGGTGCCACAACTTCCACATCTATTTCCCTTGAGTGATATCCAATTGATCCCAATTTCATACTATCCGATACGGAAGAAGGTGAAATCCTCTTCTAAATCATTGATAGATTCTTCTATTATTAAAACCCATAAATCAATCTCTTTCGATGGAGATAATTTGGATTCTCGAGAGACCCTTTCAAATTGTTAAAACAAAACCCTTCAAAGCAAAATTTTCTAATAATAACCTCTCTAGAATCACTCGCTTCTTCTTCCACCCCACACAAGTAATGTGCCATCATTTCTCTCCTCTCTTTCCTTTCTTTTTTTTACTTTTTCCTTTTGGTTGTCCCCTTATGATTAATTTTCTTATTTGGAATATCCGGTTGTGGGTCTCTTCCGTTTCGCAATCGTTAGAGTCTTTGTCGTGTTCATAATATCAAGTTACTTGTTCTTATTGAACCTTTCATTAATTATTCTAAGATTGCTTTTGTCGCTAGATCCCTTGGCTTTCATAATTTCTTCTTCAATCTTAATAATAAAATTTGGTGCTTTTGGCACAACTCCATCACCATTTCCATCATTGATAATCTTGACCAATTGGTTAATGTCAAAATCTCCTTAGGTGACTTATCTTTTGGCTCTTTTATCTATGCCTCTTGTAATAAATGGTAGGAACATCCTTTGGAATCACTTACGCACCTTCGCCTCGCTAACCTTCCCGGTTGGTTGGAGGTGATTTCAATACTATCATAGCTAGTTCTGAAAGAAGGGGAACATGTTCTCCTAACCTTCATTCCATGGAGGACTTCTCAAATATGACCCTTGATTGCAATCTGATCGACATTGGTTTCACTGGGTCTAACTTCATGTGGCACAATTCTAGGCTTTGGCCTTGATAGGGCCCTTTTAATTCTCTTTGGATCAATCAATGGTCTTCTACCATCGTTGAGCATTTGAGCAACTTTGTCCGACCATGCTCCTCTCTTGATTTCCTTCAATAATCCCCAAACCCGCCTACTCCCCTCCTTTGATTTCAAAACATATGGACAACATAGTGACTTCATCAATGTCTCACTAATTGGATGGCCCTATTTTCGGATAATTATGTTAAAGGTATGACTCGTCTTTGGCTTAGCTCAAAAGACTTAAACAAAATCTCAATTGGTGGAACAAACACATTTTAAAACCTTTTCACAAATCTTAAAGCTATGGAACAAGAGGTTTGTTCTCTTGAAGATCTTTGTCTCCGATCCTAGTAAACTTGAGGTTGAACATTGCCAAGAATAACTTGGTTAATTATCAAAACATGGAAGAAACCTATTGGCGTCAAAAAGCCGCAAGCAAACATATTGCTGATGGTGACGGAAACACCAGGTACTTTCATGCCATTTGTAATAAGAGGAAAGCCTTAAACTTGATTAAGAAAATTAAGAACTCTAATGGTGAATGGATAATAACAATGATATTAAGGATTAAATTCATCATTTCCAAACTTTATTAAATTCTAAGCCGTTCTTTAGATACTTTATCAAACACCCATCTTATTCCTTCTATGATTAACGGTGAGGATAATCATTTACTCACTATGTGTCCTTTCAAGAGGAGATTAGTAATACTCTTAAGAACATGAACCGACTCTTTGCCACTATATCGACCCACTTCTTTTGATTGTTGGCCATTTATTAAAATCGATTTAGTTAATCTTGTTATTGATTTCTTTGATGGCAATCCCATTCCCAAATACTTTTCAAGCACTTCTATTGTCCTTATTCCCAAAACTAACAATCCAATCTTGGGCAATTTTAGACCGATTAGTCTTTGCACCTTTTTTCAAAACTCATTGCTAAATTAATAAATAATAGGAGCCCTTTGCTTCCTAAAATCATCTCCCCTAATCAAACTAGTTTTGTTAAACCAGAACAATATCGGATAATATTCTTCTCAAGAAATGGTTCATGACATTGATATCTTCTAGAGGCAACATCTTATTCAAACTGGACATCGCTAAAGACTTTGATAATCTCTCATGGGACTTTCTCTTTCAAATCCTGAATTTGTTTAGTTTTTCTGATAGTTTTATCTGGATTATAAAAAGATGTATCACGAATGTCTGGTTTTTGGTTATCATGAATGGTGAGTCCATAGGTTTCTTTCCTTCTAGCCATGGTTTGAGGCAAGGTGACCCACTATCACCTTCTCTTTTTATCATCGCTATTGAATACCTGCAAGGAGCCAATGATCTTTTCACTAAATAATGTCTTTTAAAACTCATGGAGGTTTCCTATTTCTCATCTTAGCTTTGCGATGATTTCATTATCTTGCGGTTCCATTCAACATGTTAAAACCATCAAGAACCTTCTAAATGATTTTGGTAAAGTTAGTGGTCTTTTTTCTTAATGAAGGAAAAGGAAAGATTCCTCTTAATAGACTTTATTCAACTAATTTTAAGCAAAATCAAATCTCACCTTTAAAGGCCAAAATCAACTTCTAATTCTGAAATTTCTAACAAAATTTCGGTTTGGGAATTTCATTTACTCTCTTTAGGTGGTAGGCTTACCTTGATCAAGAGCACTCTAAATTCCATGCCCATATACCTTCTTCAAACCATTGTGGCTACCAACTCTACATCAAATAAATTGAGCGTCTCTTAAACAAATTCTTAGGGAACCAATACATCCTCTAAAAGAATGCACTGGTCATCCTGGTCTAATAGTTGTGGTACTCTTGAAGAGGGAGGTCTAGGATGTAAATCCATCAAAGAAGTTATCCATGCCTTCTCCTACAAACTTTGGTGGAACTTTAGGAGCAAAAATAGTCTTTGGGCGAATTTCATGACTTCTAAATATTGCCAGGGTAAACATCCTCTCATTTGTCCTTTTAAATCGGGTGATTCTCCTATGTGGAGAAGACTTTGTTCTGTCAAATGGGATGCAGAATCCTTAATTTTTTGGGGCATAAACTCAGGCAATTCTCTTTTTTGGCAAGACAATTGGAGTGGTTCTGGCTCCATTGATGACTTACTCTACACTCACTCCACCTCTACTATTAGAGTTAATTCATTCTGGAAAATCTACATGTGGAACACTAGTAAGATTACTGATTCTATTCCTTCCACTTTCTTAAATATGATTACTAGTATTCCTATCACTCCTAACAATCATGATCAGATTATCTTTAAGTTATCTCATAATGGGGATTTCAACCTTAAAATGTGTGGATTCACACTAAAGACAATCAGATTCTTCTATTATGTTCTCCAAAATTTGGAATAAAATATCCCCTCTTCTTACTCACATTCTTACTTGGCGTATCCTTAAAACTTTATTCTGTTGACTCTTTGTTGTGGGGTAAAGGGTTTTATTTACCCTCTAAATGTCAATGTTGTTCCCATATTGAGAATGTTAACCATGTTTTTGTTAATGGGACTATTGCCTCTAAAATTTGGATTTGGTATGACAATCTATTCAATACTATCAATTTTAATTGTTCTTTTACTTTATATCAACTTCTTGAAGTTTACTTTGACAATGCAATTAAAGGTCATATTAAAATCATAATCTCCATTACTCTTATTTGGTTCATATGGATAGACCGAAATGAAGCTAAACATCATGGGATTCGTAGGAATCACATGAGGATTATTGCTAGAACTAAAAACAAAATTTGTGACTTGTTTAAAGCCAATTTAATCCATCACAAGTATTTTAAAGGCTGTAAATCTATCGCTAATAAACTAGGCCTGAACCTTCCAGACCAGTCTTACTATCGAAATGATAGAATGGTTTTTTGGAAAAAACCTCTTGATCATATTATTAAAATTATACGATATACTCTCTCATAATGGCTCGGGTTGTGGAGGCATTTTCAGAGATTCTAAGGGTATTGTTCTATGTGCATTTGCTTATCCCCTTATTTCCAACACTATTCCTTATACTGAGCTTATGGTTGTCCACAAAGCTCTAGAAATTTGTCTTCAAAATGATTGGCTCAATATTTGGATAAGGTGGTCTTCTCTTGATTGACCTTTTGACTTCTAAAAATATGAGCAAGCAGCTTGTTTGTACTACCTCCTCAAGCAAACTAGGGCTCTTCTCTCTCAAATTTTACCATCACTCATGTTTGGCATGAAGGTAACGCTTGTCTTGATTACCTTGCAAATCTGGTGCGAGATTAAAGTATCATCCTCTTTAATCAATTTACATTACCCAAATACCTGCGTGGTCTGGTTAACTTGGACAATTCTGAGCTTCCTCACCTCAGAATCTAACTCTCCTCTTCGTCACTCTTTTTTCTGGTTTTTTGTTCCCTTGTGTTTTAACTCTCCTTGACATTTTTCTTTTACTTCTGGGAGTTATTTCATTTTTGAGCATGAAGGGGACATTTGATTTTTTTGTTGATACTTATCATCCTCGATGTTGTTTTTACTGGAACCTGGACCCCATTCATCATGCCATTTCTGTTTGACAGGTTTCTTTGGTGGGATCTTCTGGCGCTTTCTTCCTTTCTTCCTCCATCGATGTTCTTTGAGTTTTCTCACGTTACTGCGACCTTCTTACCCTTAATGGTGACTTATGTTGCAATAGTTGCTCTAATGGGAGTGACTCTCGATTGCGATTATTTAGGCTTTGCTCATTTCGGTGGTCTGAATCATATCTACAGTCTTTATTTATATTATAATCCTGCATCTATTGGGTCTGTGCTGTTACCTTCTTGGATTGGATTGCCATTTCTATTCATGTGGTACTATAGTCTGATGTTACCTGTTGCTGCTTTAAGACTTTGGATGTTTGTGGATTTGGTTTATCTGATTAGCTATTTCGATCTTGTCTTTGCTATAATATCCCATTTAGTCTTTGTTAGTATTGTGCAGATCACTATGCCTTATCAACTGTTCTACTTGATCATAAACTATGGTTGGTATACTCTCAATGACTGTTATTTTGGCAAGCCTGTGGGGTATTTCTCCAAGGATTGTGGGCTGAATAGGGATAGTGTTGCTGCTGTTATGAATGTTCCTTATGTGGTAGTTTTTCTGAGGCTGATTTGGTTCCTTGAAGCTTCTGTCAATGTTGTTGTCTCGGTTTTGTTTTCAGTGCGCAAGCTTGGATTTTCTCAATGGATCATTATCGCATTTCTTGTGATTGTGGGTAATTTTGTATTCACGATTTTGGTTTTCTGTTTTCCTTGTCCGAAGATGCCAACATCCTGGATTGTTGTTTGTCCTTCGTGGTCTTCTCTCCATTTGTTATGTTGTGAAAATGCTTTTTAAATATCCTTTTTTTTTTGTTATCTTTGGAAGGGCATCAATGGTTTATCTTATAAGCATAATGGGATTATTGGCAATCCTATTGGTTATTATTGTCACTATCCTTGGCGGTGTTGGATTATGGCGATTAAGCACCATTCTATCGATTTCTCAATGTAATTTGCTTGGGGTGGGGTGCTATTCATTATCTATCCTTCCATTTACTTATATATAATTTTGGGTGGCCTCTTGGCCGCTTGTTGGTCTTAAAGTCTGTTTATTGGGCATCTTGGATTGTGTCGGGGTTACGGTTTACCATGTTCGACATGATGTTTATTGCTTGGTGGACTTTGCTTTGAACCCCTTTTGGTCTTTTAGTTGCTTATCATCGACTAATGTGATCTATCATATCTCGATGTTTCTTTCATTCTCTCTCGATAAACCATCATTGCTCTATTTATATTGGATGGGAGGCATTATGACATGCTAGGCTTTTGTTGTTTTGATTGTTTCATGTCACGAAATTTCACGGCTTGGTTTATCTAGCCACCCTTGTTGGCTCCTTCTATGTTGGCTTCAAGATTTCTAGGTCCTTCGTTCGGCAAACATTTAATGCTCTTGATGCTCTGATGGTGATGGTTTTTGGAGATTTTCGTATTGCCCCTTCAAGATATATCTGCTTTTATGGCCTACTATCTACTCTGATTGGGAGGTTTTATGGCCAATCTGTAGTCCTTCCCTGTCTCGAATGTTGCCATCTTCATTGTTGCTGTCTTGGCTAGTTTTTACTTTGGTTATCCATTGTCCTATCTTTTTTGCATTCTATTTTACATTGTTGCATTACTTGATTTACTGTTGGGGTTGGCTTTTTTGTATGCGTCTATTTACAGGATCGTTCATCTCCGAATCGTAATTTGCATTACCGGCTGTTGTCTCTATTCCTATCTTGGTCCAGTTTGATTTGTACAATTTTTGAGTTATTCGAAGAGTGGTGTTATGGGAAGTTTGCCTTTTGTTGTCTTGTTCTCTCGATTATATCTGTTGGATTATCGAATTTTGACCCGGTATCTTTGCCGCCATGTAGCTCTAAATGTCCTTACTTGTTGTTAGTTTTGGTTGGTTGCAGCCCTTTTTTCGTGTTGAGCTATGCTGCCTTCCTTTACAATTGTCTTTCTCCAATTACTCATATGGACATAAAAAAGGGGGTTGTTTCCTGACCTGAAAGTTTCAATTATATATCTTATGATGGGAAGGTCGAACTATAAGATCATTGACTTGATTAGCGGATCGACAAGTTATCTCATCTGCTATTTTTTTTGGTCGGGTTTATATCTTTGGTTTCACTTGGATATGAGGCTCAGCTAAGATGACTAATTCCCTATGTTTATATACTCTCATGTCGGATGACTATATTGCGATATCTTTCTTGAATGAGACAACTTACCATTTAGCTCTTTGCAATTACCTCTCTATTTTAGATATGATTGTGTTTAGGATTGCGGTAATAAAGTTCATAAGACTATCAACAATGTTACCTCCTCACAGGTTTGTTGGCTATGATGGCGGTGATGTTTTCACTCCCTTTTGGTATGGTAGTAGCTCATGTGATGTAACCCTTCTAATGAAGTTTGGATGCTCAATTTTGCATCTACCCCAATTTGGTGTGATTGAGCCTGAGCCTTCTTTATCAACTTTCCTTATTATCGCTCTCGGTTTTATTGTTTTCATTTATCTCTCTATTTGTATTACTTTACACTCTAATCTCCTTTCTAGTGTCACTTTGCGGTGATTCTCCCTTGTTCTCTTGCAGGTTTGCTCCATATTACCAAGCTCTCTTACAGCCATCAGAGCATTGGCCTTAATCTTCCTTTCGATTATTATGTTAGCCATATTATATCTTTTGATTGCTTTAATGTTTTCTCTTGCTTTTGGATGTACTAGATGGGGATTTACTCCTTAGGTTGATTGTAGCTCTTTGAGCAGTAGATTCGGAGTTTATCCTCTTTAAGGATCTTGTAACCCTTTTTTTTGTGGCAATAAAATACCCCCGTATAATGGGGTTTCCTTGAAAAAAAAAAAACCCTAAAACACTAAATCCTAAAACCCTAAACCCTAAACCATAAACCCCAAAAGCTTAAAAGCCTAAACCTAAACAAAATAAAACTTAAAAATAAAATAAATAAATAAACATAAACCTAAATAAAATAATATAAAAACCTAAAAAAACTTAAACCGATATCTAAAAATAAAATAAATTAAAAAATAAAAATTAATTAAAATAAAATAGATAAAAACTTGAACTAAACTAAAAAATAATATAAACCTAAGAATAAAAAACCTAAATAAAATAACAACTAAAAATGAAATAAATCTAAAATAAAATAAAATAAAAAGTAAATATAAATCTACACCTAAAAAATAAATAAAAAATAAAACCTAAACCCTAAACTAAAAAAAACTAAACCTAAAATAAAAATAAAATAAATAAACTAAAATTAACCTAAACCTAAACTAAATAAAATAAATTAAAATAAATAAAGCCTAAACCTAAACCTAAAATAAACTAAACCTATACCTAAACCTAAACTAAATAAAATAAAATAAACTACAAATAAATATAAACCTAAGCTAAAAAATAAAACCTAAAAATAAACCTAAAATAAAGACCTATAACCTAAACGTAAAAAAACTAAAATAAAAACCTAAACCTAAAAATAAAAAATAAAAACTAAGCTTAAAACTTAAAATAAAAAATAAAACTCAACTAGAAACTAAACCTAAAAAATAAACTAAAATAGAAAACCTAAACTAAAATAAGCAAACCTAAAATAAATAAACTAAAAATAAATAAAAAATAAACCTAAATAAAATTTAAAAATAAAATAAACTCAAATAAATTCAAATAAATAAAAAATAAATTTCAATTAACTTAAACTTATCAGTTTAGTTAATTTGAAATAAAAAAAAACCTAAACCCTAAACCCTAAACTCTAAAACTGACCCTAAACCCCAAACCCTAAACCTACAACCTTAAACCTACTACCCTAAACCCTAAAAACCTAAACCCTAAACCATAAACCCTAAACCGTAAATCGCAAACCATAAACCCTAAACCATAAACATTAAAATCCTAAACCATAAACCCCAAACCCTAAACCCTAAACTCTAAAACATACAACCCCCCTAAACCTAAAAACCCCTAAACCCTAAACTAATCCTAAACCCTAAGAATGGGTAGAACCTTGAAGGTAGGAACATCACAATCAACTAGGCTTAGTCTAGATCTAGTGGTGGAGGCGATGGCAGAGGTGGCGAATATCATAGAGATGGTGGGGGATCTGGTGTTGGTGGATATGGAGTTGGTGGTCGGAGCAGTGCTGGTTATGGAGGCGGTAAGAGGGACGGAGGTTAAATCGTGGTGGAGACGGAGGAAGAGATTGGGGATATGATGGTAAATCACGCTACTCGAGAGGTGGGGGTGGTTCAGATGAGAATTAGAGAAATTCAAGAATGGACGATCCGATCTGCTGCTTATGGAACTATGTATTTATGGTAGAGATGGTTTTACTTATTTAAGGTTTTTGATTTGCTTTATCAGTGTTCATTTTTAATCTATGTCATCACTTCCATCTTCAAAAAGTTGGGGTGCTACTTTGTTGATGAAATCAAAAAGAAAAAATGTTGAATATGAATTTTCTCTCTCTCAACCCTAAACCCTAAACCCTTAACCCTAAACCCTAAAACCCTAAACCTTAAACCCTAAACACTAAATCCTAAAACCATAAACCATAAACCTTGAAAACTAAAACCCTAAACCCTAAACCCTAAACCCCAAACCTTAAACCCTAAACTAACCCTAAACTAACACTAAACCCTATCTCTAAACCCTAAACCCTAAACTTTGGATAAAGATGTCATTAGGAGTAGATCTAAAGAATGACCTAATCCTAACATAGTTATGGTAGCTAAAGAAAATGTCTTCAAGAGACTTTACCTTTACTATTAGAGATTTGAATACCCTAAACCCTAATCCTAAATCATATTATAATACCGTATATTATAGTATAATGCAGCATCATATGTTTGAGCATGTAGTGATGTGTTTTTGGATGTTATAAGATGTTTTGAAATGTTTTAGTATATTATGGTAATGTGCCCTGTAGTCTACATTAATATAAATCATAGAAATACTGATTTAAAAAATTAGATGATGAAATTTTTTAAATTTGAAGTGGGAATTAGGTTATAGTACCAAAGGTGTGCTAAGCCACTTGTAGTATAAAAAGTAAGATTTTATGTTCAAAATAAATATTATGTGTTGTAGCATAATATAGAATCATATATCATAATATATTCTTCGATGCATTTTAAATTCTTTTAGTATTATATAATCATGTAGTCTAGCCTACACTAGCATTGCTTTTAAAAATGTTGATTTAGACTTTAAAATAATGGAATTTGGCCAAATTCATAATAGGTAGATCATGTCATCATAATGTACTGTCTTAATTTAAAAACTATAAGTGATACGATTAATATGTAGTTTTTTATTATTTAGACTAATTTTATGATTTTTTTCTTAAGCAATCCCTTGTGATGTGATATGCAATATAATATAATATAATATGTTATAGTGTATTATAATATAGGATGTCATAATATAGTGTAGCATCATGCATTATAACATACTATTGTGTATTACTACTTGTTGTTTAATATATTTTAGTTTATTATAGTATGGTGTAGTAGAGTTTGTATCAGTATAATTCATAAAAATACTAATTTATAGGCTGAGATGATGTGATTTGGCCAAATTTAAGGTAAACTTCAGGGAACATCAAAATAATCGAATTTTGCTATAGTATGATGTAGTAGAGTTTGTATGCTATGGTGTCTCATTTAATCAAAATAATCGAATTTTGCATCCAAACTAAATTATCATTTTCCAACCAAATTTTATAATTTTTTTGCTTAAAGAGATTTATTTTAAGGTGTAATGTAAGATAATATATTATATGAAAGCATAGTAAAATATAATGTACATAATAATATAACCTCACATTTATATGAATGTCGTGGTGTGTTACTAAATGTTATTGTACATTTTAGTATGTTTTACTTTTGTTATAACACATTGGGTCATAACTCACAAAAATGTTAATTTGAAGGTTGAGATGCATTAAGTTGATCAAATTCATGGAACACTCCAAGAATCAACACCAAAATTATGCTATTTTATACTATTTCTAATAGTGAAATAACAATTTTACATCCAAAATGAACATTATTCATATTTTAAGAAAATTTTGTTATTTGTTTCTTTTAAGTGATTCTAATGAGGTGTAATGTTAGAAAATATATTATATTAGAGCAAGTTATAATATAACATCATATATTATAATATAATATAGTGTGTCAATTCACACTATAATATGTTTAGCATGATATTGTATAGTTAGTTTGAGTTTGCACCATCACAAATCATAAAATGTTGATTATAATGTTAAGATGATGTAATTTGAATGAATACCTTATTAGGCTTTTGGTTGAAGTATTAAAGGTGTGCATAAGAGAAGAAATAAGATTTGATGAGAATTCTATGTCAAGGACATGGAGGGAGATCCACTAGGGGATCACACATGCACTGGACATGACATGTGAGGGGTCTATGTCGAGGGAATAGAAGAAGAAAATCTGCTAGGGATAAGGTTTGAATTTGATTTGATTATATGATTTGTGGAAATAAGATCCACCGGGGATAAGAATGTATAATCCACTGGGGATTAAGATCTAATCGACTTTAATTTGTTTTTTTAACTGATGTAGAGGCATATCTACTAGAGATATGACCTCAAGTCTACTAGGGATCGGGTATATGAACCTTCCATTAGGCAAGCAGGTTTAGGCTATTCATTGGGGATAAAAGCTTGGCTGAATTTCCTTAATCTAGACTTTATTGGGGGAGATGGTTTAAATTAGCTCCACTAGAGAGGTTGGTTTTGAATTTGATTTTTTTTCTTGACTTATTTATATATGATTTGGGTCTCCACTAGAGAGAAGGGTGTGATTTAACTATATTAGGGAAAATTAGATTGGGTTTAATTTAATCTGAGTTAATGTATAGACACTATCGGTGTGCAATGGACCCACTGAGAAGGGGCTATATCAGCCTTGACCTACCTCAGGTTTATAAATCCAAAGGGATAGTCTACCTACTGTGGGGTAGAGCTAGCCAACCTAAGGGATTTCCTTTTGGTGTGCAATGGCTTTTCTAGGAAGAGGTGTAGCAAACTTACATATTCCAAAGTGAGGAATAATTGTTGGGGTGACGTATTGGCTGCACAACAAATCGAACTTGACCGAGGGAGACTATTGAGTGAAAGCCATTGGGGACTTATGTCAACTCAAAACTAGTCAGGATTAATTTTATTTTAATTTCATGTGATTTGATATGGTTTGTTTGGTTTAGTTTGATTTCGAATTGAGGGCATATCCATTGGGATTTGAACTCGATCAAATTTGATAGATTTAATTTATGGACCATGTCAGTGTGCGATGGACCCACTGAGAAGGGGCTTTATCAGATTAATTCTATCTCAGATTTACAAGTCTAAAGGGAAAGTCTACTAGACATGGGGTAGAGCTAGCCAACTTAAGGGGTTGCCTTTTGTTGTGCAATGACTGTACTAGTAGGAAGACATAACAGGATTACATCTTCTAAAGTAAGGAACAACCACTGGGGTAACTTGTTAGTAGCACAACAAATCAAACCTGACTTAGGGCTCGGTGAATGGGGACTTATATCAACTCAAGAGTAGTCAGGCGATTCCTATAGGGTGTTTTTCTAACACTATCCTAATGATAGAATACCTGCTTGGGAAAAGGTATTGCTAGGGGTATCCTCCAAATCGACAAGTAAATATATATTTTTTGTTTATATGTTCACATGGGACCACACTGAGAAGGGGCTATGTCGGTCTTGACCTATCTCAGATTTATTGGACCAAGGGAGAATCTGCACATCCATAGGACAATTTCTCCAACAATAGGGTGGTTATTAGGAAGGGAACTGTCCAGTCCGATAGTAATCTAGGTAGTGTCTAAATGGGGTCACAAAGGATGTAACCTAAAAATAGTGCCAACAGGGGAGGTGCTACTAGGGGCATTATCTTGAGCCCTGGAAAGAAAAGCCTATAGGTGTATGGTGGCCAACTCAAGGAGAAAGCATAACAGACTTACATCTTCCATGATTGGGGTATCTTAAGGTGCGAGAACCAACCAACCTAAGGTGTATCCATTAGCTTGAGTGGTGTATCTATCAACATAGTGAGAATAAACTAACCTAAAGTACCCATCGGTGTGCAATGATTAATCTAAAAAGAAAGCATGTAGGCTTACAACTTTCCAAGCAGAACTGATCATCAGAATAGTCTATCATTGGCAGGACATATGCTATCTAACATAGAGACTACTAAGCGGGGAGCCCCGAGGAAGGACTTACCCTAAACCTCAGGAGGGAAGGAGATGCTAGGGGACTTATCCTAAACCTCAAATATAATTGTCCCATTAGTGTACAAAAGCTAATCCAAGAAGAAAGCATAGTAAACTCACATCCTTTTAAACAAAGCCAATAAGAGGTAGCTTACCACCACATAGTAATGATTACCATACTAACAAGGTGCTCGTCGGTGTGCAGTGGCCAAGTAAGGAAGGAAAGCGTAGCAGACTTACATCCTCCAAAGCAAGTAGACCACTAGGGTGACACACTAGGGTAGCATGTCAGCCCGACCTAGAGTAGCTACTGAGTGAGTGCCACTAGAAGTGTTATCTCAACTCAGAGTAGCCCAAGATAAAAGATATTTATTTGTCTATATATGTTTGTGTGTAGTTTGAGTTTGTCTTGTGTTGATGAAGGATAGAATGCTGCTTGGGTTCCTTACACCTATCTTAAACACATCATGGTAGATTTGCAAACAAGAATACTTTTAACATGGAAAAGATTGAATTCAAATTGGAATTTTCATTGATGATAATTATTTTAAAACATGATTTATATTATTTTTTTTAAGTAGATCCCGTTGATTGGAAGCATTGGACACTCTCCCTTTTGAATAATAAGGTGATAATACCCTCCTTAGTAGGCCTTCTCTATGGCAAAAGGGCCTTCCTATGTGGGTTCAAACTTGCCTCCCATCTTACGATAGGCAACAATAGATATCCTTAGAACTAAAATAAGCTCTCTTACCTGAAAAGCTCTAGAATGGACCAACTTGTTGTGAGCTTGTATCATTTTTGCTTTGTATAACTCGAGGTTTTGGCAAGCCCACAAGCGTCTCTCCTCTAAACCTTCAAGCTCTTCTAACTGCAACTTGGCATTCTGCTCTACCATGATCTTGCTACCCACAGCTATCCTTAGTGATGGGAGTTAGACTTCTAATGGTAGAACAACTTTAGACCCATACACTAAGTTGGAGTTCTATATGTGGTGCGGTAGGCCCACAAGGCTTCGACTATCTTCTCATGCCACTATCGCTTATTATTGTCGAGTGTCTTCTTTAGTATTTGGATGAGAGTTTTGTTGAAGGATTCTGCTAAGCCATTTGCCCTCGGGTAGTTGATGGTAGAATATCTCCAATCTATGTTGTGTCTCTGGGCAAAGTTGTTGATCTCGGTGCTCTTGAATGCAGTACCATTATCAGATATAATTCATCGAGGAACTATGAACTTATATACGATATGGTTTTTAAAAAACTGGAGCACATGCTCAGCTGTGACCTCTCTGAGCAAAATCACCTTCACCCATTTGGAGAAATAATTGTAGCGACTATGATGATGACCCTTGGAGAAGGAGGATCAATCGAACCCACTATGTTGGTACCCCAACATTCGAATGGCCATGAGGCCAATGTAGGATGTAGAATGTTGGGTGGTTTGTGTAGGACCTCATGGTGTATTTGACATTGGTGGCATTGCCTAGCTGTATCCATGCAATCTTTGATCATCGACAGCCAGTGGTATCTTAGTCTCTTGATCTTGGCTTTCATCTTCGGATCGGATTGGTCGTCTCCAGATTATCCTGAGTGTACCTCGATCACGATCTTACAGGCTTTGTGCTTGTCTAGATAATGTAACCACATATGATTGAAAGACCGCTGACAAAAGACACCATCCATAAGAGTATAGGAAAGTGTTGTCTACTTCATCTGATAGGCTTTGAACTACTCTTGAGGTAGTTTGCCTTTATTTAGGTAATCCATGAATGGTTGCCTAAACCGTAAACCATAAAAACTAAAAACCCTAAATCCTAAAGCTTAAACACTAAACCCTAAACCCTAAACCCTAAACTCTAACCCTAAACTAAACCCTAAAATCCTAAAAACCTAAACCTAAACTAAATAAAACTTAAAAATAAAATAAATAAATAAACCTAAACAAAATAAAATAAATAAATAAATAAAATAAAAACTAAACTAAAACCTAAAATTAAAATAAAAACAAAATAACAAAATAAAATAAACCTAAATCTAAACTAAACTAAAATAAATAAAACCTAAGCATAAACCTAGAATAAACTAAACCTAAACTACATAAATTAAAATAAACTAAAAATAAACCTAAACCTAAACTAAAAAATTAAACCAAAAATAAACCTAAAATAAAAACCTAAAAAAATAAAATATAAACCTACACCTAAAGCTAAAAATAAAAAATAAAACCTAAACTTAAAAATTAAAATAAAAATAAAACTCAACTAAAAAATAAACTAAAATAAAAAACCTATATTAAAATATATAAACCTAAAATAAATAAACTAAACTAAATAAATATTTAAAATAAAATAAACTAAATAAATAAAAAATAAACTAAATAAACATAAACAAACCGATTTACACAATTTTTGTTTTAGAAAACCTAAACCCTAAGCTACCCCTAAACCCTAAACCCTAAAAAAAATAAAAAATACCTTAACCTACAAGTTTACTTATTTTAAAAATAAACCTAAAAAAACTTGAACCCTAAACGTAAAACCTAAACCTTAAACCCTAAAATCTTTAAAATAAAAAAAAAACCCTAACCCTAAATCGTAAACCCTAAACCCTAAACCTACAATCCTAAACCCTAAACCTTAAACCCTAAAACCCTAAACCCCAAACCCCAAACCCAAAACCCAAAACCTAAAACCCTAAACCTTGAACCCTAAACCCTAAACCCTAAACACTAAAAACCATAAACCCCAAACCCTAAATGCTAAATGCTAAACCCTAACCCTAAACCCTAAACCTAAAACTTACAACCCAAAATCATAAACCCAAAACCAAAAATCATAAACCCTAAACCCTAAAAACCTAAACCTAAAAAAAAAATAAATAAAAAAAGCTAAACCTAAAAAAAAAAAAACTTAAAGTAAAGCCTAAACCTAAACCTAAACCAAAAAATAAAATAAAATAAAAATTAAAAATTAAAATAAAATAAAATAAATAAAACATAAACTAAACTGAAAAATAAAATAAACCTCAAAATAAAAAACCTAAATAAACTAAAAACTAAAAGTCAAAAAAATGAAATAAACCTAAAAGTATATAAAATAAAAATTAAATAAAAACATAAACCTAAAAAATAAACCTAAAAAAAATAAAAATAAAAGCTAAAGCCTAAACTAAAAAAAAACCTAAACCTAAAATAAAGTAAAAAAAAACCTAAACCAAAACTAAAATAAACTAAAATAAAATAAATAAAACCTATAACTAGACTTAAAATAAACTAAATTTAAACCCTAAACTAAATACAATAAAGTAAACTAAAAATAAACTAAAACATAAACTAAAAAATAAAATCTAAAAATAAACCTAAAATAAAAACCTAAACCTAAACCTAAAAAAATAAAATAAAACCAAAACCTAATCCTAAAAATAAAAAATAGAACCTAAACCTAAAAAATAAATTAAAAATAAAACTAAAATAAAAAATAAACATAAGCCTAAACTTAAACCTAAAACATGAACTAAAATAAAAAAACTAAATTAAGAAAAATAAACCTAAAATAAATAACATAAATATAAAAAATAAACCTAAATAAAAATAAAAATCAAAATAAACTAAAATAAATTTTTAAAAAACTAAATAAACATACACCTACCATTTTACTTAACTTTAAAAAAAAAACCTAAACCCTAAACCCTAAACCCTAAATCCTAAACCATAAACTCTAAACCTTAAACCCTAAAACTAACCCTAAACCCTAAACTAAACCTACAATGTTAAACCCTAAACCTTAAACCCTAAATGCTAAACCAAAAACCCTAAAATACCCTAAACCCTAAACACTAAGCTAATCCTAAATCTTAAACCCTAAAAACCCTAAAGCATAAAGCCTAAACACTAAACCCTAAACACTAAACCCTAAACCCTAAACCCTAACCCTAAACCCTAAACCTTAAAACCCTAAATCCTAAAACACTAAACCCTAAACCCTAAACCCTAAACCCTAAACCCTAAACCCTAAACCCTAAACCCTAAACCCAATAAACCTAAAACCTAAACCTAAAAAAAATAAAACATAAAATAAATAAATAAACCTAAACCTAAATAAAATAAAATAAATAATAAATATAAAAACCTAAACAAAAACCTAAACCTAAACCTTCAAATAAAATAAATAAATTAATAAGAATAAAATAAAATAATTAATAACCTAAAATAAACTAAAAAAATAAAATAAGCCTAAGAATAAAAGCCTAAATAAAATAATAACTAACCATTAAATACAAATAAAATAAACCTAAAATAAAATAAAATAAAATAAAAACTAAATAAAACCCTAAACCTAAGAAATAAACCTAAAAATAAAACTTAAAAATAAATAAAAAAGAAAACCTAAATGCTATACTAAAAAAAACAAAACTAAAATAATATAAATCTAAACCTAAACTAAATTAAACTAAAAAAAATATAACCTAACCTTAAATCAAAAATACACTAAACCTAAACTAAAATAAAATAAATTAAACTAAAAATAAATCTAAACCTAAACTAAAAAATAAAACCTAAAAATAAACCTAAAATAAAAACCTAAAACCTAAATATAAAAAAAAACCTAAACCTAAAACTAAAAAAAAAACCTGAAACTAAAAAATATAAAATAATAGTAGAACACATATAAAAAATAAACCTGAACCTAAACCTAAAAATAAACACAAAGAAAAAAATGAAACTAATATAAAAAACCAAAAACAAATAAACTAAACTAAATAAAAAAAAATATACATAAATAAAAATAAAAAATAAAATAAAAAAATTATTAAAAATAAATTGAATAAACTAAATAAACGTAAACCTACTGGTTTACTTAATTTTTTTTGTAAGAAAAAACTAAACCCTAAGCTAACCTTAAACCCTAAAAAAAACTAAAAAAAACATAAACCTGTCGGTTTACTTAATTTAAAAATAAACTTAAACAAAAACCTGAACCATAAACTTAAAACCTATAACCTAAACCCTAAACCCTAATATATATATATATATATATATATATCCTAACCTAAACCCTAAAATCCTAAACCCCAAACCCAATACATACCCTAAACCCTAAAAACCTTAAACCCTAAACCCTAAACACTAAACCCTAAACCCTAAACCCTAAAACCTAAACCCTAAACCCTAAACCCTAAACCCTAATCGTAAAACCCTAAACCCTAACCTTAACACTAAAAACCCAAAAGCCTAGAACTAAAAAATAAAATAAAAATAAAACTCAACTAAAAAATAAACTTAAACCTAAACTTGAATCTAAAAAATCAACTTAAAATAGAAAACCTAAACTAAAATAAATAAACTTAAAATAAATAAAGTAAACTAAATAAAATGAAAACTAAACCTAAATAAAAAAACTAAAATAAATAACAAATAAACTAAATAAACCTCAACCTTGTAGTTTACTTAATTTAAATAAAACCATAAACCATAAATCCTAAACCCTAAACCCTAAACCCTAAACCTTAAACCCTAAAACCCTAAACCCTAAACCCTTAGCCCTAACCCTAAACCCTAAACCCTAAAAGCATAAACCTAAAACTCAAAACCTAAACCCTAAACACTAAACACTAAACTGTAAACCCTAAACCCTAACCTTAAATCCTAAACCCTAAACCCTAAACCCCAAACCCTAAACCAAAACCTAAAGTAACTAAATAAATTAAAAAATATACCTAAACTTGAAAACCATATAAACCTAAGCCTGAACACTAAGAGTCGATGAACCTTGATGGGAGTGGTTGGAATGGAGTAGTGGTGGTTATGGAGGTGGGAGGAGTAACAGAGGTTATAGTCGTGGTGGTGGCAGAGGAAGAGATAGGGGATATGATGGTGGATCTCACTACTCAAGAGGATGGGTTGGTTCTGATGGGAACTAGAGAAACTAAAGAATGGCCGATCTGATCTGCTGCTTATGGAGCTATGCCATTATAGTTGAGATGGTTCTAGTTATCTAGGGTTTTTAATTTGCTCTACATGTGCACATTTTTTATCTATGTCGTTGCTTATATCATAAAAAATTTTGTGTGTACTTGGTTGATGAAATTGAAAAGAAGAAATTTTGATTATGAATTTGTTCTCTATTAAAATGAAAATTAAAACCAAAAACCCTAAACCCAAAACTCAAACCTGAACCCTAAACCCTAAACCCTAAAAATAAAAAATAAAATAAATAAATAAACCCTAACCCTAAACACTAAACCCTAAAACCCAAAATCCTAAACCCAAAACCCTAAACCCCAAACCCTAAATCCAAAACCCTAACCCTAATCCCTAAACCCTAAAAACCTAAAACCTACACTAAATAAAACCTAAAAATGAAATAAGTAAAAAAAACTTAAACCTAAATATAAAAAAAGTCCTAAACTAAAACTTAAACCTAAACCAACAAATAAAAAATAATAACTAAAATAAAATAAAATAAATAAAAACCTAACATAAACTAAAAAATAAAATAAACCTAAAAATAAAGAACCTAAATAAAATAAAAACTAAATAAAAAATAAAAATAAAATAAACCTAAAAAATAAAAATAAAATTAAATAAAAATCTAAACCTAAAATATAAACCTAAAAGTAAAACCTAAAAATAAATTAAAAATAAAACAAACCTATACCTAAACAAAAATAAACTAAACTAAAATAAATAAAACCTAGACTTAAACCTAAAATAAACTAAACCTTAACCCTAAATTAAATAAAATAAAATAAACTTAAAATAAACCTAAACCTAAACTAAAAAATAAAACCTAAAAATAAACCTAAAATAGAAACCTAAAACCTAAACCTGAAAAAAATAAAATTAATACATAAACCTAAACCTAAAAAAAAATAAGACCTAAACTAAAGAAATAAAATAAAAATAAAACAAAACTAAAAAATAAACATAAACCTAAACCTAAGCCTAAAATATAAACTAAAATATAAAAACCTAAACTAAAATAAATAAACCTAAAGTAAACAAAATAAACTAATTAAAAATAAGAAATAAAAATAAATAAAAATAAAATAAAATAAACTAAATAAATAAAATAATAAACTAAATAAACTTAAAAAACCTAAGCCTATTGGTTTACCTAATTTACAAAAAAACCCTAAACCTTAAACCTAAAACCCTAAACCCTAAATCCTAAACCATAAACCTGAAACCTTAAACCCTAAAACTAAGCCTAAACCCTAAAACTTAAATCTACAACCCTAAACTACAACCTTAAACGCTAAACCTTATACCCTAAAAAACCCTAAACCCTAATCTAACCATAATCCTTAAACCCTAAACCCTAAACCCTAAACCCTAACCTTAACCCTAAACCCTAATCTCTAAACCAAATAACCATAAACCCTAAATTAACCCTAAATCATAAAAACTATAGCCTAAAAACCCTAAACCCTAAAGCCTAAATTAAAACTCTAAACTAACCCAAAATCCTAACCTTAAACCCTAAACCTAAAACTTAAACCTAAAGCTAAAACTAAACCTAAACCTAAACTAAACTAATCTCTACAAACCTAAAATACAAACCTAAACTAAGTCCTAAACTCAACTAAACCTATAACCCTAAACCTACAAACCTAAACCCCAAACCCTAAAAAAAAACCTTAAACCCTAAACCCTAACTCTAAACTAACCCTAAACCCTGAACTGCAAACCATAAACCTTAAACCTTAATCCCTACACCCTAAACCCTAAACCCTAACTATAACTCTAACCATAAATCCTAAACCTTAAATTAACCCTAAACCATAAAACTTAATCCCTAAAAACCCTACTAAAACCTTAAACCCTAAGTTAACCCTAAACCATAAGCTAACCCTAACCTAAACCCCTAAACTCTAAAGCCTGAAAACCCTAAACCCTATAGCCTAAACACTAAATCATAAACCCTAAACCCTAACACTAAACACTAAACCCTAAAATCCTAAACCCTAAAACCCTAAACCCTAAACCCTAAACCCTAAACCTTAAACCCTAAACACTAAAACCTAAACCATAAAAACCTAAAAACTTAAACTTAAAGTAAATAAAACCTAAAAATAAAATAAATAAATTAACATAAACCTATATAAAATAAAAAAAATAAAATAAAATAAAAACCTAAACTAAACCTAAAAATAAAATAAAAAAATAAAAAAACTAAAATAAAATAAATAAAAACCTAAACTAAACTAAATAAATAAATTAAACCTTAAAACATAAATCTAAAAAATAACCCTAAAATTAAATAAAAAATAAAACGCAAACCCTTAACTAAAAATAAAAATTAAACCTAAAATTAAAATAGAAGAAACAAATTAAAATTAATGTAAACCTAAACTAAAATAAATAAAACCTAAACCTAAATCTAAACCATAAATTAAATTAAATAAAATAAAATAAAATAAACCTAAACCTAAACTAAAAAATAAAACCTAAAAATAAATCTAAAATAAAACCCTAAAACTTGAACGTAAAACCCTAAACCCTACAAAGCTAAAAACTTAAACCTAAACTAAATAAAACCTAAAAATAAAATAAATAAAAAACATAAAGAAAAATAAAATGAAAACTAAATGAAAAATAAAAATAAAATAAACCTAAAATAAAAGAAGATAAAAACTAAATAAAAACGTTAACCTAAAATATAAACCTAAAAAAAACCTAAAAATATATAAGAAATAAAACCTAAACCTAAAATAAATAAAATAAAATAAAACTAAACCTAAATTAAAATAATCTAAACCAAAATAAATAAAACCTAAACCTAAATCTAAAATTAACTAAACCTAAACCCTAAACTAAATAAAATAAAATAAACTAAAAACCTAAACATGAACTAATAAATAAAACCTAAAAATAAACCTAAAATAAAAACCTAAAACCTAAACCAAAAATAATAAAATAAAATCCTAAACCTAAACCTAAAATAAAAAATAAAACCTAAACCTAAAAATTAAAATAAAATTATGACTAAATAAAAAATTAAATATAAACCTAAACTAAAACCTAAAAAATAAACTAAAATAAAAATACCTAAAGTAAAAGAAATAAACCTAAAATAAATAAAATAAAAATAAAAATAAAAGTAAATAGAAATAAAAAATAAAATAAACTAAAATAAATAAAAAATAAACTTAATAAACTAAAAAAGAACCTAAACTTACCATTTACCTAATTTTTTTAAAAAAAGAACCTAAACTATAAACCCTAAACCCTAAACCCTAAATCCTATACCCTAAACCCTAAAGCCTAAACCATAAAATTAAGTCTAAACCCTAAACCCTAAACTTACAACCCTAAACCTTAAACCCTAAACCCTAAACTAACTCTAAAGCCTAAACCCCTAACCCTAAAGCCTAAATTATAAACCTTAAATCATAAACCCTAAACCCTAAACCTTAAATCATAAACCTAAACCTTAAAACCCTAAGTTTAAACTTAAACCTAAACCCTAAATAAAACCTAAAACTAAATCATAAACTAAAACTAAACTAAAAAACCTAAAACTAAACTTAACTAAATCTTAAAATAAACCTAAAACCTAAACTAAACCTAAAATAATAAAACTATAAAATCTAAACCTAAAAATAAATAAAATAAAAAATAAACCTAAAAAATAAACCTAAATAAAACTAAAATAAAATAAAATAAAATAAATAAACTAAAATAAAAATAAATAAAACCTTAACTAAACTAAAAAAATAAACATAAGAATAAAAACTTAAATAAAATAAAACTAAATGTAAAATAAAATAAAATAAACATAAAATAAAATAAAATAAAAAACTAAATAAAGAGCTAAACCTAAAATAATAAAAAATAAACTTAAACCCAAACTAAAAATTAAAACTAAACCTAAAATAAAAACAAAATAAACATAATAAAATAAACCATTACCTAAACTAAAATAAATAAAACTTAAACATAAACCTTAAATAAACTAAACCTAAACCCCAAACTAAATAAAATAAAATAAACTAAAAAAACCTAAACCTAAACTAAAAAAATTAAACCTAAAAATAAACCTAAAATAAAAACCTAAAACTTAAACCCTAAACCCTAAACCTTAAAAAGCTAAAATCCTAAAACTAAGCTAAATAAAACCTAAAAATAAAATAAATAAGAAAACCTAAACAAAATTAAATGAAAAAATAAAATAAAATAAAAAAATATATTAAAACTAAACATATACCTAAACCTAAAAAGAAAATAAAATAAAAAGTTAAAACTAAATTAAAATAAAATAAATAAAAACCTAAACTAAACTAAAAAAAATTAAAAAACTAAATAAAATAAAAACTAACCCTAAAATAAAAATAAAATAATCTTAAAATAAAATAAAATAAAAACTAAATAAAAACCTAAACCTAAAAAATAAACTTAAAAATAAAACCTAAAAATAAGTAAAAAATAAAACCTAAACCTTAAACTAAAAAAACTTAAATTTAAATGAAAAATTTAATAAACCTAAACCTAAACTACGATAAAATAAACTAAAATAAATAAAAACTAAATCTAAACCTAACATAAACTAAACCTAAACCTAAACTAAATAAAATAAAATAAACTAAAGATACCTAAACCTAAACTAAAAAAGATTACCTAAAAATAAACCTCAAATAAAAACCTAAAAAATAAAATAAAAACTAAACCTAAACCTAAAAAAGAAAAAATAAAACCTAAACCTAAAAAATAAAACTAAACTAAAAAATAAACCTAAACCTAAACTAAACATAAATAAAAAACTAAAATAAATAAACTTAAAATGAATAAATTAAACTAAATAAAAATAAAAATAAACTTAAGTAAAAATAAAAAATAAAATAAACTAAATAAACTAAATAAACCTAAACTTACCAGTTTACTTAATTTTAAAAAATTGAAAAAAAATAAAAATGAAGAAAATAACCCTAAACCCTAAACCTACAACCCTAAACCCTAAACCCTAAACCAGACCATCCTCCCCTAAGCGCTCTCTCGTTCTCTTGCAATTTTTGAATCCCTCTTGGCTCACCGATTGGGATGTGGTTTGGCTTCGATTTCAACTGATTTCAAAGGCTTGAATGATAACTGGCTATTTACGTGATGTTCCATTGCTACAGTGAGTTCGATTCGTTGGGTTCCACCTAAAGATTTGGATGTTTCAGCTAGGGCATCTAACATTTTATGGATTGGTGGCCCTAGTGCTGCATCTTCTACTAAATCTTTTATGGTAGCACTCTCAGGTATAATATCTCCCTCTATTGATTTGGTTAATATCATTTTAACATCTTTTAGAGGTTTGTCATCCATAATGTTCTATGATGTGGATGTTGAAAAGTTGATAAAGGCCTTTGAATTTTCTCTTGTTGGTAAATTTGCTTTACATCGTCCGAATTTCTAAGATCCATTCTTTTTTTTGTAATCTCAAACTTACGGGTACCTTCTAATTGGTCTTATTGACCATCGACATATCTGGATTCAACTTTCTAATGATCTGGATTATTCATGTGTTTTATCACGCCATTCTTATTTCATCTTTAATTGTCAAAAGTGTTTGCGATGAAGTGGTCACTCCTTTTTTACATTTAGGAGGAATCTCCTATTATCCCTGTGTGGTTATCTCTTCCTAATATACACATTCATTTTATTACCCATCATGTCCTTTTTACTATTGGGGCTTTATTTGGTTTGTTTGTAACTTCGACGGCCAGTTGTGATTTTGCCCTTCTTGGCTGGATCCTGGAATTAGACATAACTAAAAAAATACCTAAGGAAGTTTGGATTGGCTCTAAAATTATAGGTATTTGCAAAGGTTGAATTGGAGAACATTTTTTTTTATTCCCACTATAAAATGCGGTCATGATAGTTTGAAATGTTTTATTCTCCTTCCCCACTTAAAAAATGAATTCCTCTAAGGAAAATGTTGTCTCTCTATCCGATTCTACTTATGTTTAGAAATTGGCCTCAGATCCTAAGGATGGTATGAAGGCTGTTATTGAGGTTGATTCCTTAGATATCAGAGTTAATCTTATTGAACATGTTTAAGCTTCTAATGTTGGTAGGGATTCGATGGATATTCAAAATGGGAAGGATGATTTACCTCTTATTCCCTCTTTGAATTTGAATATTTCTAATAAAGAGAATAATAAATTCTCCAAGTTATTAGAAGATGATTCTATTCCTTTGATTCTATTCCTACATCTATACCGACTTTGATCGATGAAAATGAAGCTTTTAAAGAGGATTTAAATGATGTTGAGCATGCTGAAAACATTTATGATCTAGATTTTACTACTTGTGCTTTAAATTGTTCTAAATCATCACCATCTCTCATTTCTAATCTTGATGATCATGTTAATCTTACTTTTTAACTAAATATGGATTTGGAAGAATGTGAACTCCCCTCCAAACACTTGGAAAATTTTTCTAAATCTATAACCAATGTTACTAAATCTTACTCGGATAATGAATCTAGGAGAAAAGAAAATGGCTTCCAAACTTATCATGCTAAAAAGAAAAAAATGTTAAAAATTTCCCTCCCAAATTGTCCAAAAACACTAGATCTGTTGCAGCCTCTCACTCCACTCTTAATTATCCCCCTCCCCCACTTTTCTATTTTCCTTATGTTTAATTTTCTTGTTTGGAATGTTAGAGGGATCGGTACCATCTCTATTCGTAATCATAATAGAAATATTTTTTGCATTCATAATATTTCTCTTTTTATTATTATAGAGCCTCTTATTCAAGCTAATAAAATTAACCATGTTGCTAGAATGATCAGTTTCAATAAAATTTTCTCTAATATTAGTAATAAGATTTGGTGTTTTTGGTATAATTTTGTTGAGGTCTCTATTCTTGATGACTTTCATCAAGTTGTCAATGCTCAAATATTTTATGGTGATTATTATGTTTTGGGATCTTTTGTTTATGCATCTTGTTATAGATCTAGTAGAAATCTTCTTTGGGATAATTTAAGGAATTTTGCTACCTCTGTCAATAAACCTTGGTTTGTTGGTGGTGATTTCAACACCATTTTATTCTCTTTTGAACGAAGTGGTGGTTTCTCTCTTAATATTATTCAATGGAAGATTTCTCCAACATGATCCTTGATTGTAATTTGATTGATATTGGCTTTAAGAGCTCTAATTATACTTGGTAAAACTCTAGGCTTTGGCAAAGGTTGGAGAATTCTTTTTTAATACTCATTGGATTACTCAATACTTCTATTGACCATTTAAGCAGAACCTTGTCAGATCATGCTCCACTTCTGGTTTCTATTAAAGATAATTCTAATAGACTAAAAAACCCCACTCCTTTTAGATTTCAAAACAAATGGATTTAGCATATTGATTTTTTTGATGTTGTGGCTAATAATTGGAAAGCTCCTTTACATTCTGATAATTTGATTATGGGGATGAATACACTTTGGTTTAAACTTAAAAGACTTAAACAAAATTTGGGCAAGTGGAACAAGCATTATTTTAAAAACCTTTTTGCTAATATTAAAGATATGGAAAAATTGGTTTGTGATCTTGAAGTCTCTATTATGTCTGGTCCTTCTAAGATTATAGATTTGATTGAGGTGAAATATAAACTTATTAACTTCCAAAATATGGAAGAGACCTATTAGCCAAAATTGCTAGTAAACATATTGATGGTGACATAAATACTTGGTATTTCCATGCTTTGGTTAATAAAAGAAAGCTTTAAATAATATTCAAAATAATAAAATGATAATGGAGATTGGATTATGGAGAATAATAATATTAAGAATTCTTTTATTAATTACTTTAGAAATATGTTTAATAAGAATTGCTCTTATGAAGCTATTTATCAATCATAGTTGATTCTTTCTATTATTACTAATGATAATGATTTGCTTACCATTGTGTATGAAGAAGATGAAATTTTCAAAGTTCTAAATATCATGAACATAGATTATGTTCTGGTCGAGGGTTTCACTACTCAATTTTTCAAAAATGTTGGTTTATCATTAAAATGTTTTGATTGAGGCTATGATTGATTTTTTTAAAGGTAATTCTTTTCCCTAGATATTTTTCTAGTACTTCTATTATTCTCATACCTAAGAAAGATAATCCGGACTATTAGAGTGATTTTAGACCTATTAGTCTTTGCACCTTCTTCAATAAGTTGATTTGAAAAGTTCTTACCAACAGACCTAGTCATTTACTTAATAGAATTATCTCTCTCAACCAACTAGTTTTGTTAGAGGTAGATCTATTTTTAACAATATTTTACTTGCCTATGAATTAATTCATGATCTTGATGCTATGACTAGAGGTGGCAACATTCTTTCCAAATTAGATATTACCAAAGCCTTTGATAAAATCTCTTGGGATTTCCTTTTCCATATTTTGAATTTATTTAGGATTTTTGATAAATTTGTTTTTCTTATTAAAATGTATTAATAATTCTTGGTTTTTGATTTTGCTTAATGGGGAAACCTTGGGTTTATTTCCCTCTTGCCATGGCTTAAGGGGGATCCTTTATCTCCTGCATTATTTATTATATTTGTTGAGTACTTATCCAGGAGCATTAATGATTTATTCTTAAACAATCATAATATGTACTACAAAACACTTGATGGTCTTCCTGTTTGCCATTTAAGTTTTGCATATGATTTCATTATTTTTTGCAATGCTTCTATTTATCACATCAAGCATCTCAAGTCTTTCTAAATAAATTTGGTAGAGAAAGTGGCTTTTCTATAAATGATAAAAAAAATTGTTTATCCCTTCCTCTAGTATCTCCAATAATAAAATCAATCAAATCCTACATATCACTAATTTTAAACATCAACACTTACCACTTAAGTACTTGGGTGCTCTACTCTTTAAATTCTTGAAACGTTCCCATCTCTTTGATGAGTTAATTCAAAAAATTTCAAATAATATTTCTATTTTAGAATTCCATTTACTTTCCTTTGGTGGTAGGCTCACTATTCTCAAAAGCACTCTTAACTCAATGTCTCTTTATTTGATGCAAACTATTATCCCCATTAATGTTACACTTATTAGAATTGATCATTTGCTTAAAAAAAATTTTAGGGATCTAATAATTCTACCAAAAAATTGTATTGTGCATCTTGGCATAAATGTTGTGGTCCTTTGGGAGAAGGTGCTCTTGGTTGCAAGCCTATTCGTGAAGCTATCACTGCCTTCTCTCATAAGCTCTGGTGGTATTTTTTGAAAGAATGATAGCCTTTAGGCTAATTTTCTGATGGAAAAATATTGCCATGGTAAACACCCCCTTAACTGTGCTTATATAGTTGGCGACTCTCCAATTTGGAAAAGGCTTTGCTCCATTAAATGGGTTGACAAATCATTAATATCTTGGGGTATTCGGTCAGGTTCTCTCTTCTTTTGGGAAGACAATTGGATTGCCAATGGCTCTATTTACACTCTTTTATCTACCCACTCTACTGCTACTATCAAAGTTAATTCTTTTTGGCTTAATAACAATTGGAATGAAAACAAACTTGAGAATTATATTCACTTTTTGACAACTTTGGAAATATCCCCATTTCTTTTAACAAACCTTCCCAAATTCTTTTTTAAAATGGTGACTTTGTTCTTAATGAGATTTGGAATTTTATTAGAGATTAACAAAACCCCTCTAAGGTTTTTTTATTAAACTTTAGAACAATATCATTTCCATTTCCTATTCCATTTTGGCTTGGAGGATTTCGAATAACTTTATTCCTATGAACTCTTTGCTCTAGACTAAAGGGTTTTACTTACCTTCAAAGTGTTATTGTTGCTTTCATATTGAAAATGTAAATGAAGTTTTTATCAATGGTGCTATTGCTTCTAAATTATGGTGTTGGTATGATGATTTATTTAATACCAACTATTTTTAGGGTTCTCTTTCTTTTTATCAACTTCTTGAAGTCTGTTTCAAAAATACAATGAAAGGTCATATCAATGTTTTAATTGCTATTACCGTTATCTGGTTCATTTGGATGGATAAAAATGATGCTAAATATCATGGTACTCCTATAAACCATAAAAGGATCCTAGCTAGAACTAAAGAAAAAATTCATGCTCTCTTTAATGCCAATATTATTAGTAATATTCATTTTTGAGGTTATAAAATTTGTGGCTAAAAGATTGGGTTATCATTCTGCCTGAGTTTGAGTCTTGTAAAAGTGCTAGGATTATTTATTAGCTCAAGCCTAAAGATAATTTGATTAAAGTGAATACTGATGGTTCTATTGCTTTTGATAAATATGGCTGTGGTGGTATCCTTAGGGATTCTAAAGCTACTGTCATTTGTGCTTTTCCTATCCACTCAAAGCCTATTCTATTATTTTTGTTGAGCTTATGGTTATTAATAAAGCTATTGAAATTTGTTTGAATAGATCTTTCCACAACATCTGGATTGAAGTTGATGCTATCTTGCTTCTTGACATGCTTAATTCCAATAGAAATGGAATGCTGAATTATTTTATCTTCCAAATCCTACTAAAAATATTCTTTCTCATGTTAGTTTTAAAATTTACCACATCCTTCATGAAGGTAATCCTTGTGTTGATTACTTGGCTAACTTTGGTGCCAACTTAACTGAGTTTGTTTTATTTGGCAACCAAACTTTGCCTAAACTATTAAGAGGTTTGGTTAATCTGGATAATACTGGATTGCCTTATCTCAGATTATAAATTCTTGGCTTTGTTTTTGATGATCTTCTACTTTTGGTTTCCCCTTGTTAAGCCCTCTTTTGGTTATGGTTATCTAATGATTTTCTCTCTTTGTCCTGAGCTGGGTTATGTTTTCGATCTCTTACTTTTAGATTGGCTTGGTTTTTGGTACCCGGAGATTATTGTAAGTGCAGCCTGAGTTGCTTTGGTTTATTTAGCTTGGTGGCTTCTATCTATATGGCTGGGTGCTTACTAATTTTCCCTTGGCTATTTTTTATATCTTCTTTTTGGGTTGTGGCTATGTCTGTTGTAGTTTTTTCTTTCTGTGTGGCTTTTTCCTCTTTTCTATGCTACTAGCTAACTTACTTGAGTTGGATCTATTGTTGTGGTGGTTTATAGGGTGGCTTTGTCGGCTGGCTGGGTTGGCTGGTTGGGTTGGTTGGATGGCTAACTATGTTGGCTACTTTTTCATTTTCTATTGGTGACTGATCTGGGGGGCTGTTGGTGGTTTATATCTAGCTTGATTTTGGCATGGTGGAAATTGTTGGTTGGCTATTATTTTCTCTATTTTCTTGACTAGGGCTTTGTGGTTGGTTTTGTTGATTTTGTTTTGTTTCTTTTGGTTATGGTTTTGACCTCCTCCTATATTGGCCTTCTTCTCTTGGCTGCAGAGGCTTTGGGTTTGGATATTATTCTGGATTGGCTAGTTGAATGCTATTTTATGGCTCTTAGTTGGCCTCAGGGGTTGGTGGCTTGGCTGGGTGCCTTTATTGCTATTATTCCTATTGGTTGGCTTATAGTCTATCTTATTGGGATTTGTAGCTTTTATTCTTTGGCTGGCTATTCTACTTACTTGGATTAGATTTTCTTTTGCCTTGGTTGGGTTTGGTGGCTGCTGTCTACTTCTACCTATTCCCTGGCTATCTTCAGTGATTTTAGCTTGATGATTGCTATTGGTCTTTACACAAACTTGGGTCTTCTGCTGTTGTGGTGGTTGACTAGGAGGATATGTTAGCTGGCTGGTTTGGTTGGTTGTATTGGCTTGTTGGGTTGGTTGGAGGGGTGGCTATTTTGGTCAATTTTCTTGCCCCTTTGGTGACTGATTATCGGAACCTATTGGTGTTCTTTCTATGACCTATATTTCTGGTTTCCTCCTTCTTTGTTTTTTCTCTCTTGGCTATAGCTGACCCCCTTTTTCTTGTTTGGGTGGACTTCTTTGTAACACTGCGTTAGGCTAACCTAAACCTAAACCATGGCGCAGCAATCCATAAAATCTACAACCTTAAACCCTAAACCCCAAATCTACCCTAAATCCAAACCTAAACCTAAACTAAATAAAACCTAAAAAATAAATAAATAAAAAAAACCACAAACCTAAATAAAATAAATGAAAACCTAAGCAGAAACTAAACTTAAACCTAAAAATAAAATAAAAAATAAAATAAAACTAAACAAAAATAAAATAAATAAAGACCTAGTAAATAAAATAAAACCTAAGAATAAAACACTAAATTAAAATAAAAATAAAATAAACCTAAAATAAAATAAAAATAAATAAATAAATAAATAAACTTACAAAATAAACATAAAAATAAAACCTAAAAATAAATAAAAAATAAATCCTAAACCTTAATCTAAAAAAAACCAAAACCTAAAATAAACAAAATAAAATAAACCAAACTAAAATAAATAAAACTTAAACCTAAAAACTAAACTAAACCCTAAACTAAATGAAATAAAATAAAACAAAATAAACTTAAACCTAAAACAAAAAAATACCTAAATAAAAAAATAAAACCTAAACTAAACCAAAATAAAATAAAATAACCTATGTAAAATAAACATAAACCTAAAATAAAATAAAATACCTAAACCAAACCTAGTAGATGATAAACTAAAGATAATAATCCTAAATTAAAATAAAAATAAACCTATAAAATAATAGATAAAATAAATAAACTAAATATAAACCTAAACTATAAACCTGTTAAAACATACCTAAACCCTAAAACTCTACTAAAAACCAGACCCTAGGCCAAGGCCCTGAGCCCTAAAAGGCCTGAGCCAACTATGACCCAGGCCTGGGTTGCCCTGACTACTAGGCCAACCTAAGATCTACTCTAGCCCTGAAAACCATAAAAGGCTGAGCCTGACCCTACCTACTAACTACTGGGCCTACTGAGCCTCGTTATCACAGGCCACCTGGCTACCAGTACCCTAGTCCTAAAATGACCCTGGGCTTAAATACAACCTACTAAATACTAAATATTAAATAAACTACCAAAATAAAATAAATCAACTACCTAAACTAATTATAAAATAAAATAAACTAAAATAAATGATAAACTAAACTAAAAATAAAATAAATGGAATAAAACCTAAATAAAATAAAACTAAGCGTAAAATAAAATTAAAATAAATCTAAAATAAAATAATATAAAACTAAATAAAACCTAAATCTAAAGAAACTTAAAATAAATAAAAATAAAACTCAAGAAACTAAAATAAAATAAAATAAATAAAATGCATCTAAAACTAAAGATAAACTAAACTAAAATAAATAAAACCTAGCTAAAAACTAAACTAAATAAAATAAAATAAACTAAAATAATCCCAAACTAAAACTAAAAGACAAAATCTAAAACAAACACGAGAATAAAAACCTAGAACCTAAAACCCTAAAATAAAAAAAAACTAAAAAAGCTAAAAACCTAATCTAAACTAAAAAAAAACCCAAAAATATAATAAATAAATAAAACCTAAACCAAAATAAAATAAAATAAAAACATAAACTAAAACCTAAACCAAAACTTGAAAAATAAAATAAAATAAAAAACTAAAAACTAAACTAAAATAAAATCAATAAAAACCTAAACTAAACTAAGAAAATAAAAAAAAAACCTAAAATAAAATAAAAATCAGGCAGAATAAAATAAAATCTAAACCAAAGAATAATCCAAAAAATAAAACACAAACTAAAAAAAAAAAAATCCTAAACTAAAATAAAATGAAATAATCCTAAACTAAACTAAGATAAACTAAACTAAAATAAATAAAACCTAAACCTAAACCTAAAAGCTAAATAAAACCAAAACCAAAATATAAAATAAATAAATAAACTAAACTAAAAATATACAAAATAAACTAAAATAAAATTTATAACTACTTAAAAAATAGTAAACACTAAACTAAACCTAAAAAAAATAAATTAAAATAAATTAACTAAAATAAACCTAAACCTAAAAAGAAACTAAAATAAATTAAACTAAAATAAAAAAAAAGTTAAATAAATAAAATAAAAATAAATAAATAATATAAAAAAATTAACTAAAATAAATAGAAATATACTAAATAAACCTAAACCTACAGTTTAATTAATTAAAAACAAATGGAAAATAAATAAAATAAAATAAAACTAAACCCTAAAACTTCACTAAATCACAAACCCTAAATCCTAAACCTGGCTCATACCACTAAACCACTTTTTTTAAAATGTCCTAAACCAAATCCACAAATACACCTAAATCCTAAAACTCAAAACCTAAATCCTACCCAACCAGTGACACTAAACCCACCACAACCTTAAAATAATAAAAAATAAATAAAAAATAATAAAATATAAAATATGAACCTAAATAAAATATAAATATAAATAACTAAACTAAACTAAACCTAAACTAAAAAGAAAATAAACTAAAAATAAACTAAATTAAAATAAAATAAATAAAACCTAAACTATAATAAATAAAAATAAACCTAAAATAAAATGTAAATAAAATAAAAAAATAAACTAAATAAAACTAAATAAACTTAAACCTAAAAATAAACTAATAAATAAAAAATACCTAAAACTAAAAAAACTAAATAAATATAGTAAACATAAATCTAAATTAAATTAAACTAAATTAAATAAAACCTAAATAAAAAATATTAATCATATCACTAAACTAAATAAAATAAATTAAAAAAACTTAAACCTAACTAAAATAAAACCTAATGATATACCTAAAATAAAAACTAAAACCTCTAAAAAAAATAAAAATAAACTAAACTAAATAAAATAAAATCTAAACCTAAGATAAAGAAAAATAAAACTAAATTAAAATCATAAACCAATCTAAAATTAAACTAAAATAAAAACCTAAAATAAAATAAAAAATAAACTAAATAAAATAAAAATAAACTAAATATAAAATAAAAAATAAATAAAATAACTAAACCTACACTCAAAAAATCTGCCTAAACCTACCTAAACCCTACACCTGTTCACATGCCCAAAAGACTAACCCAGCCCTAAACCCTAAATCTAAACCCTAATTTTCTCTAAACCCTAAATAACCCTCTACACACAACCCCAAACCCTAAACCTAAATCCTAACCACCTAAACCATAAACCATAAACCTAAACTATAAAAAAATAAATTAAAAATAATCCCAACCACACAATAAACCTAAAGCTAAAGCTAAACCTTAAAAAAAACACAGACACAGAACATCAACATCAAACTAATCAAGATCTGGTGGGTGAAGGAGAAGCGGTTATCATAGTGGTTGTGGAGGATCTTGAGGGTGGATAAATGCTAGGCGGTTGTGGTTATGGAGGCGGGAGGAGGAGGCGATGACACGTGGTGGTGGTGGAGGGAGATGAGGATATGATGGTGGATCGACTACCAGTGGGGTGTTTTGATGGGAACATGAAAAAAACTAAAATCATCGATCTATGGAATTATGTCTTTACATCAAAGTTGGTTCTAGTTATCTAGGGTTTTGATTTGCTCTATGCGTGCTCATTTTTTATCTATGTTGTCACTTGTGTCTTAGAAAACTTTGTGTGCTACTTGGTTGATGAAATCGAATAGAAGAAATTTTCAATCTGAATTTGTTCTCTTAAAAAAACCAAAAACCCTAAACCCTAAACTAAAACAAGAACCCTAGACCTAAAACTTAAACCCAAAATAAAATACCAAAATATAAACCCTAAACCCACAACCTAAAATAAAGCAAACCATATAAAAACTTAAACCCTAAATCTTAAACCCTCAACTAAACCAAAACCCTAAACCCTAAAAAGCTAAAAACCTAAACCTAAACTAAATAAAACTAAAAAAATAATTAAATAAACATAAACCAAGAAAAATAAAATAAAATAAAAACCTAATATAAATCCTAAACCTAAAAAGAAAATAAAATAAAAAAATAAAAACTAAATCCTAAACCCTAAACCCAAATACAAAGATTAAATCAGTAAAAAACCACAAAAAAAAAGCTAAAACATAAACCTCAGTAAATAAAACTAAAAAAATAAAATAAATAAATAAACATAAAACAAAATAAAATAAAAAAAAACCTAAACTAAACCTAAAAAAATAAAATAAAAGTAATTTAATAAATAAAATAAATAAAACCTAACTAAAATAAATAAACTGGAATAAAACATAAATAAAATAAAATAAAATAAACCAAAATAAACTAAAATAAAACTTAATGAAACCTAAACTAAAAAAAAATAAATAAAATAAATGTAAAATAAAAAACCTAAACTTTAAAACTTACAATAAAATAAATAAAATAAAACCAAATAAAATAAACCTAAACTAATTAAATAACTAAACTAAAATAAATAAAACCTAAACAAAAGCTAAAAAAATAAACTAAAACTAAACTAAATAAAATAATACAATGGGTTAAAATAAACCTAAACTAAACAAAAATAAAACCTAAAATAAACCTAAAACCAAAAACCTAATAAAATATAAAATAAAATAAACCTAAACCTAAACCTAAAATAAATAAAACCTAAACTTAAAATATAATAAAAAAAAACTAAACTAAAAACCTAAACCTAAACTAAAAATTAACTAAAATAAGACCTAAACTAAACTAAATAAACAAAATAAATAAATTAAACTAAATAAAAAATAAACCTAAAAATAAAAAGAAATAAAGTAAACTAAATAAATAAAATATACTAAATATCTAAATAAACTAAAATCCAGGTTTACTTAATTGAAAAAAAAACTTAAACACAAATCTAAACCTAAATCCACAAACCTAAACAAATAGATAAACCTAAACCCTAAGAATGGACAGAACCATGATGATAGGAACATCACCATCAACCAGGCTAAGTCTAGATCTGGTGGTGGAGGTGAAGGTGGAGGTGGCGGTTAGTGGTGGGGAATCTGAAGGTGTTGGTGGATATGGAGGTGGTGGTCGAGGCAGTGGTGGTTATGGAGGCGGGAGGAGCTATGGTGGGTGATCTGGAAGTGTTGGTGAATATGCATTCTCATTTTTTATCTATGATGTCACTTGTGTCTTAAAAAACTTGGTGTGTTACTTGGTTGATGAAATAAAAAAGAAGAAATGTTGAATCATTTGTTCTCTCTTAAAAAAAAAAAAAAAAACCCTAAAAAACACTAAAACCTCAACTAAACCTAAATCAACCACAAACCCTAAACATTAAACCCTAAACCCTAAAACTCTAAAAACCCCAACCCTAAACCATAAATCCTAAACCCTAACCCCAAAACCCTAAACCTAAAACTAATAAACCAAACCCTCAAACCTACTAAATTAAAACAAAATAAGAAAATAAAAAAATCTAATATAAGATAAAATAAAAAACATAAAATAAAACCTAAACTAAACTTAAGAAAATTAAAATAAAAAAATAATTAAAACTTAAACTTAACAAAATAAAATAAAACTAAATAAAGAAGAACTAAACATAAAATAAAATATAATAAACTTAAAATAAATAAAATTAAAACTAAATAAAAACCTAACCTAAAAATAGACCTAAGATAAAACCTAAAAAAAATAAAAAAAATAAAACCTAAAACTATAAAACCTAAACCTAAAAAAATAAATAAAACTAAACTAAAATAAAAAATAAATACATAAAACCTAAACAAATAATTAAACTTAAAACCTAAACTAGTAACTAAATAAAATGACTAAAAATAAATCTAAACTAAATTAAAAATAAAACTTAAATATAAACCTAAAAATCTAAAACTAAGAAAATAAAATAAAACCTAAACCTAAAAGAAAATAAAACCTAAACTAAAACCTAAAATAAAATAAAACTAAACTAAAATATGTCTAAAACTAAACCTAAAAAATAAACTAAAATAAAAAATCTGCAAAAATAAACATACTAAACTAAATAATAATAAAGATAAACCTAAATAAAAATAAAATAAAATAAAGTAAAATAATAAAGAAATAAACCCTAAACCTAAACATAAACCTAAAACTAAAATAAAAACAACTAAAGAAATAAACCTAAAATAAATAAACTAAATTTAATAAAAAATAAAAAATAAGCCTTGATAAAATTAAAAAAAATAAACTGAAATAAATAAATTAAATAAACGTAAACCTACCAGTTTACTTAATTTATTTTAATTAAAACCCAAAATAATAAATCCTAAACCCTAAATTATAAATCCTAAACCTTAAACCCTAAAAATACAACCCTAAACCCTTAACCCTAAACCCTAAACCCTAAACCCTAAACCCTAAACTTAAATGTAATGTAACTAAATAAATTAAAAAATAAACCTAAATTGTAAAACCTAATAAACCTAAACCCCAAGAATGGGAAGAACCTTGATGGCAGGAACATCACCGTCAAGCAGGCTCAGTCTAGATCAGGCAGTGAAGGAGAAGGTGGAGGTGGTGGTTATCGTAGCGGTGGTGCGGGATCAGGAGGTGCTAGGTGGATATGGAGGTGGGGTTCAGAGTAGTGGTGATTATGGAGGTGGGAGGAGCGATGATGGTTACAGCCTTGGTGGTGGTGGAGGGATAGATCAGGGATATGATGGTGGATCCCGCTACTCGAGAGGCTATGGTCGTTCTGATGGGTACTAGAGAAATTGGAGAATGGTCGATTTGATATGCAACTTATGGACTGTGTCTTTAAGATAGAGACTATTCTAGTTATCTAGGGTTCTTGATTTGCCCTATGTATGCTCATTTTTTATCTATGTCATCACTTGTTTCTTAGAAAACTTGGTTTGTTACTAGGTTGATGAAATCGAAAAGAAGAAATGTTGAATCTGTATTTGTTATTCTTAAAAAAATAAAATAAAAATAAAAACCTTAAACACTAAGCTAAAACCTCAACCCTAAACCTAAAACCTAAATCTTAAACCCTAAACCTGGAACCCAAAAAAAATAAGAAAATCCTTAAGCCTAAACTCTAAAACCTAAAACTAACCCTAAACCCTAAACCATTAAACCTATAACACTAAACTTATAACCCTAAACCCTAAACCCTAAAAAACCCTATTCCCTAAACTCTAAACCCTACCTAAACCAACCACAAACCTAAATAAATGCATAAACCACAAACCCTAAACCTGGAATTAAATAAACCTAAACCTACCAGTTTACTTATTTTTTTTAAAAAAATCCTAAATCCTAAATCCTAAACCCTAAACACTAAACTATAAACATTAAACCTTTAACCCTAAAACTAACCCTAAACTCTAAACCCTAAACATAAACCTAAAACCCTAAACCCAACCCTAAACCCCAACACCCTAAAACCTAAACCATAAAAAACCCTAAACCCCCCAACCTAAAATAAAAGCATAAACACTAAAACCATAAACCCTAAAACCTAAACCCTAAACCATAACACTAAAGCCTACATCTAAACCCCAAACCCTTAACCTAAACCTAAAGTAATTAAATAAATTAAAAAATAAACCTAAACCCTATAACCTAATAAACCTAAACTTAAACATAAACCATAAGAATGTGTAGAAGGTGGATGGAGGAGGCGGTGTTATCATGATGGTGGGTGGGGATATGGAGGTGCTGGTGGATATGGAGATGGTGGTTAGAGCAGTGGTGGTTATGGAGGCAGGAGGAGCGATGAAGGTTACAAGCATGGTGGTGGCGGAGGGAGTGATCAGAGATATGATGGTGGATCCCGCTACTCGAGAGCCCTGGGGTGGTTCTAATGGGAACTAGAGAAATTGAAGAACAACCGATCTGATTTGCTGCTTATGGAACTGTCTTTGCAGAAGATATTGTTCTAGTTATCTAGGGTTTTTGATTTGCTTTAAGCAAGCTCATTCTTAATCTATGTCATCGCTTCAGTCTTAGGAAACCTGGTGTGTTACTTGGTTGTTGAAATCGAAAAGAAGAAATGTTGAATATGAATTTATTCACTGTTCAAAAAAAAACAAAAATGCTAAACCCTAAACTAAAAACTGAATCCTAAACCTAAAAGCTAAACCCTAAACCCTAAACCCTAAAAATAAAAATAATAATAATAATAAAAACTTAACCCTAAACCCTAAAACGTACAATTCTATACCACAAACCCTAAACCCTAAACCCTAAATCCTTAAACTCTAGAAACTAAAAAACCTAAACCTAAACTAAATAAAACCTAAAAATAAAATAAATATAAAAACCTAAACCTAAATAAAATAAAAATCTAAACTAAAACCTAAATCTAAACATAAACCTAAACCTAAACCTAAAATAAAATAAAATAAAATAAAAACTAAACTAAAATAAAATAAATAAAAACCTAAACTAAACTAAAAAATAAAATAAACCTAAAAATAAAATACCTAAATAAAATAAAACTAAATGATAAATAAAAATAAAATAAACCTAAAATGAAAAAAAATAAAAACTAAATAAAAACCTAAACCTAAAAATAAATAAAAAATAAAACCTAAAACAAAAATAAACAAAATAAAATAAACCTAAACCTAAACTTAAATAAACTAAACTAAAATAAATAAACCTAAACCTAAACCTAAAATAAACTAAACCTAAACCCTAAACTAAATAAAATAAAGTGAACTAAAAATAAATCAAACCTAAACTAAAAAATAAAACTGTATAATAAACCTAAAATAATAACCCAAAACCTAAACCTAAAAAAACTAAAATAAGAACCTAAACTTAAACCTAAAAATAAAAAAATAAAACCTAAACTAAAAAAATAAAATAAAAATGAAACTAAACTAAAAAATAAACATAAACCTACACCTAAACCTAAAAATAAACTAAAATAAAAACCTAAACTGAAATAAATAAACCTAAAATAAATAAAATAAACTAAATAAAAATTTTAAAGTAAACCTAAATAAAAATAAAAAATAAAATAAATTAAATAAACTAAAAAAATCTAAACCTAATAGTTTATTTAATTTAAAAATAAACCTAATCAAAACTAAACCTAAACCTAAAACCTAAACCCTAAACCCTAAACCCTAAAAAATTAAAAATCCTAAATAACCCAACCCAAACCTCCAACCCTAAATCCTAAATCCCAAACCCAAACCCTAAACCCTAAACCCAAACTACTAAACCCTAAACCCTACCCTAAAACCATAAAACCCTAAGTCCTAAAGCCTAAAGCCTACCCAAACCCAAAATCACAAAACCTAAACCCTAAACCCTAAACCAACCACACTAAACCCTAAAGAGCTAACCTAAAGCATAAAACCTAAAGTTAAGCTAAAAAATAAAAAAAAAATAAACCTCAACTAAAAAATAAACCTAAACATAAACCAAAAACTAAAAATAAACAAAAATAAAAAACCTAAACTAAATTAAATAAACAAAAAATAAACAAACAATAAATAAATAAACAAAATTAAACAAAAATAAATAATAAACCTAAATAAAAATAAAAAATAAAATAAACTAAAATAAGTAAAAAATAAACTATGTAAACTAAATAAACCTAAACCTACCGGTTTACTTAATTTAAAAAAACCCTAAACCCAAATTAAAAAAAGCCCTAAACCAGACTAAACCCTAAACACTAAATCGTAAACCCTAATTACTAAACCCTAAATTGTAAACTCTAAACTTTAATCCTAAACCCTAAACCCTAAAGGCATAAACTCTAAAACCCTAAGCCCTAAACCCTAAAACCTACACCTAAACCCTAAACCTTAACCCTTAACCCAAAACACTAAACCCTAAACCCCAAACCCTAAACCTAAACTTAAAGTAACTAAATAAATTTAAAGATAAACCTAAACCCTAAAACCTAATAAATCTTAACCTAAACATAAGTTCTTAGTAAGCATGAGTCATCAGCTCGCATTGACAACGTCCCTACCCTTTGTACACATCACCAAACACACCACCCACCCGAGCCTTTGATCTCGTGCTCTAGCAATTTCCCTTTTTCCCTCTCATGTTTGGCTTTTTAGTCGATGCTTGATGGATGTTTGACATGATTCTCTTTTCCTTAATCGATGGTTGGCCTTGTTTTACTTGGAGTGACATGGCTCTATGATGATTCCATGGGGGAAACTGATGGATCCAATGGATCCTAGTTGGGCATCAACTACCTTGGCTTTGGCTGCTTTGGCATCATTTAAAGACATATTTTCTGGTAAGGATAGCTATTCAAGTGAGTCCCTGGAACTTATTTTGACTTCTTTTTTATGCATGTATGCGATTATGTGCTCTAATATAATTATGGAAAAGTTTGCTAAGCCATTTGAATTCACTTTGGTTGGAAAGTTTACTCTTCATAGGCCGAATCTAGAAAACATTCACTCTTTCTTTCATAGCCTGAAACTTTCAGGTGCTTTTAGGATTGGTTTAATTGATCCTCGCCACATTTTGATTCAGTTAACAAATGATTTGGATTACTCATGTGTTTTTGTTCATCGTTCTTATTTTGTTTTCAATTTCCAAATGAGGTTGCTAAAATGGACTCCACTATTTCATATTAAGGAAGAATTCCCAATCATTATGGTTTGGATTTCTCTCCCTAATATGCAAATTCATTTCATTAATCATCAATTCCTTTTTTTTTCTTTGTGGGTGCTTTTATTACAAATTACAAATTGATCGGTGATAGCTACAAAATCTTGACCTTCTCTACTAGAATCCTTATTGAATTGGACATTACCAAGAAATACCCCAAAGAAATCTGGTTGGGATCTAAAAATTATAGTTATATGTAGAAAGTTGATTTTAAAAATTTCCATGCCTTTTGTTCTCATAGTAAAATCCACGGGCATGATAATTCTAAATGTTTCATTCTGCATCCTCACCTAAAAAGGAAAATTCCTTAGGAAACTATTATTACAAACCCTTGAAACATTAAATATAAAAAAGTTTATTTATAAAAAATGGATTCATTGAATGTTCCTAATAAGGCTATTTTACCTCTTATTTCTTTTATGCAATTGAAGGTTTCTAATGTGAAAAATAATAATTTCTCTAAACTTTTGGATTACAATTCTTTTTCCTCAAAGCTGATCCTCACATCCTTATCAGTTTTGTTTGATGAAAATGATGCTTTAATTGAAAATATTAATGCGGATATCAACTTTATGCATCATTCGAATTCAATGGAGAATATTGCTTTGGTTTCTCATGATATTCGGTTTAAAAATTTTGACTTTACTTTAGTTGAGGATGATTTAAATTCTCAAAAATATTTGGTTTTGTCAAATAATTTGGATATTGAAGAAGATGGGCTGGATGTTCACACTTGCCTTCTTAATAAATTGTTTCAGTTCCCTTGCTTGCTATACCCGATGCTCATTTTCCTTTAATAAATTCTAATAATTTGGAAGAAGGAGAACTCACTTCTATACAAGAGCCTTCCCCTAAATCTATGACTAACGTTGCTAAATCCTTCACAAATGATGATTCTATGGGGAAAGGAAATTGTTTGCAAACTTATCATGCTAAAAAGAAAAAAAATGTTAAAAACATCCCTACCAAATTGTCCAAAAACACTAGATCTACTACGACCTCCCTCTCCTCTCTTAATTAACCTTTTCTTAACCCCTTTTTTATTTCCTTATGTTTAATTTTTTTTTGTTTGGAATGTTAGAGGGATCTATACCTAATCTATTCTTAACCGTATTAGAAACCTTTGTCATATTCATAATATTTCTTTATTTATTATTTTGGAGCCTCTTATTCAAGCAAACAAAATTAACCATGTTGCTAGAATGATTGATTTTAATAAATTTTTCTCTAATGTTAGTAATAAAATTTGGTGTTTTTGAAATAATTTTGTGGAAGTTTCTATCTTGATGATTTTCAACAAGTTGTCAAAGCTCAAATATCTTATGGTGACTATTATGATTTGGGCTCTTTTGTCTATGCATCTTGTAATAGATATGGTAGAAATTTTCTTTAGGAAAATTTGAAGAATTTTCTACCCTATCAATATACCTTGGTTTGTTCATGGGGATTTCAACACTATTTTATTCTCTTTTAAATGAAGCAATGGTTGCTCACCTAATATTCATTCAATGGAAGAATTTTCCAATATGATCCTTGATTGTAATTTGATTAATATTGGCTTTAAGGGTTAAAATTTTACTTGGTAAAACTCTAGAATTTGGCAAAGGTTGGACCAGATTCTTTTTAATACTCATTGGATTACTCAATGGCCTATTACTTCTGTCGATCATTTAAGCAGAAACTTATCGGATCATGATCCCCTTTTGGTTTCTATTAAAGATAACTTTAATAGAATTAAAACTTTCTCTCATTTTAGATTTCAGAACATGTCAATTTAGCATATTGATTTCCTTAATTTTGTGGCTAAAAATTGGAAAGCTCCCTTACATCTTGATAATTTGATTATGGGGATGAATAGATTTTCACTTAAGCCTAAAAGACTTAAACAAAATTTGGGTTTATGGAAGAAGCATTGTTTTAAAAATCTTTTTGCTAATATTGAACAAATGGAAAAATTGGTTTGTGATCTTCAAGTCTCTATTATGTCTGATCCTACTAAGATTAAGGACTTGACTGAGGTGAAAGATAATCTTGTTAATTATCAAAATATGAAAGAGATTTATTAGTACTAAAAAGTTGCTAGCAAATATATTGTGGATGGTGACAGAAATATTAGATATTTCCATGCTTTAGTTAATAAAAAGAGAGCTTTAAATAATATTCAAAAAATTAAAGATGACAATGGCAAGTGGATTACAAAGAATAATGATATTAAGGATTTGACCATTAATTACTTTAGAAATATGCTTAATAAGAGTTGCTCTTATGAAGCTATTTCTAAATTGCACTTGATTCCTTCTATTATAAATGATAATGCATTGCTTACTATTGTACTTAATGAAGAGGAAATTTTTAAAGTTCTTAATAGCATAAACATAGATTCTATTGCTAGTTTGGAGGGTTTCACAACCCAATTTTTCAAAAATTCTGGTCTATTATCAAAAATGATTTGGTTGAGGCTGTGGTTGAATTTTTTAATGGTAATCCTTTTTCTAGATATTTTTCTACCACTTCTATTGTTCTTATACCTAAGAAAGATAATCCAGGCTATTGAAGTGCTTTTAGACATAATAATCTATGTACCTTCTTCAATAAGTTGATTTTCAAAATTCTAACTAATAGGCTCAGTCCATTACTTTATAGGATTATCTATCTAAACCAAACTAGTTTTGTTATATGTAGATCTATTTCTGATAATATTCTACTTGCTCATGAATTAATTCATGACTTAGATGCTAAGACTAGAGGTTGCAACATTCTGCTCAAATTAGTTATTACCAAAGCTTTTGATAATATCTCTTTGGATTTCCTAATCCATATTCTAAATTTATTTAAGTTTTCTAATAAATTTATCTTTCTTATTAAAAATCATATTTATAATGCTTGGTTTTTTATATTTCTTAATGGAGAAGCCTAGGGCTTCTTTCCTTCTTCCCATGGCTTAAGACTAGGGGATCCTCTATCTCTTTCCTTATTTATTATTGTTGTTGCATACTTATCTAAGAGCATCAATGATCTATTCTTAAACAATCCAAGTATGTATTATAGAACTCTTGCTGGTCTTCATGTTTCTTATTTAATTTTTCTAGATGATTTCATTATTTTCTGCAATGCTTCTATTCATCATATGAAGAATCTCAAGACTTTTTTTAAATAAATTTGGTACAGAAAGTAGTCTATCTATCAATGATAATAAAATCTATTTTATTACTATTTAAAGCATCACCAATAATACAATTAATCAAATCTTGCATATCACTAACTTTAAACATCAACACCTTCCTCTTAAGTACTTGAGTGATCCTCTTTTTAAAGGTCCAAAATGATCCCATCTTTCTGATGAGTTAATTCAAAGAATTTTAAATAAAATTTTTATTTGGGAATTTCATTTACTTTTGTTTGGTGGTAGGCTCACTATTCTTAAAAGCACTCTCAATTTAATGAATCTTTATTTGATTCAAACTATTATCCCCACTAATGTTACTCTTATTAGAATTGATCGCTTCCTTAATAAATTTTTTTGGGGATCCAATAATTCTACTAAAAGAATGCATTGGACTTCCTGGCATAAATGTTGTGGTCCTTTGGGTGAAGGTGGTCATTGTACAAAATAACCATTCGTGAAGCTATTACTGCCTTCTCTCATAGGCTCTGGTGAAATTTTAGAAAGAATGATAGCCTTTGGGCTAATTTTATGATGAAAAAATATTTCCAAGGTAAGCATCCTCTTATATGTGCTTATAAAGTTGGTGAATCTCCAATTTGGAAAAGAATTTTCTCCATTAAATGGGTTGCTGAAACATTAATATCTTGGGGTATTAATTCAAGTTCTTCTTTCTTTTGGCAAGATAATTGGATTGGAAATGGCTCTATTGACTTCCTTTTATCTACCCACTCTACTGTAGCTATCAAAGTTAACTCTTTCTAGCATAATAACACTTGGAATGAGAACAAATTTGAGAATTATATCCCTATTTCTCATTTAGATAACTTTAGAAATATCCCTATTTTCTCTAACAAACCTGACCAAATTCTCTTTAAGCTTTCTTACAATGGTTATTTTGTTCTTAAAGAGGTTTGGACTATTATTAGAGATAAGAAAAACTCCTCTAATGTTTTCATTAAACTTTAGAACAATATCATTCCCAATTCTTATTCAGTTTTAGCATGGAGGATTTTGAATAACTTTATTCCTATGGATTCTTTGCTCTGGAATAAAGGGTTTTATTTGCCTTCAAAGTGCTATTGTTGCTTTCATATTGAAAATGTTAATCATGTTTTTGTCAATGGTGCTATTGCTTATAAATTATGGTTATGGTATGATGATTTATTTAATACCAACTACTTTCATGGCTCTCTTTCCATATATCAACTTCTTGAAGTCTGTTTCCAAAAAATTATAAAGGTCATATCAAAGTTCTTGTTGTTACCCTTATCCGTTCATCCGGATGGACAGAAATGATGCAAAATATCATGGTATTCCTATGAATCGTAAAAGGATCCTGGCAAGAACCAAAGAAAAAATTCATTCTCTATTTAATTCCAATCTTATTAGTAACATTCATTATAGAGGCTATAAATTTGTGGCTAAAAAATTGGGTGTCATTCTGCCTGATGTTGACTCTTATAAAAGATATAGGATTATCCATTGGATCAAACCCAAAGAAAATTTGATTAAAGTGAATATGGATGGTTCTATTGCTTCCAATAAATATGGTTGTGGTGGTATTCTTAGGGATTCTAAAGGTATTATCATTTGTGCTTTTGGTATCCTCTCAAAACCTGCTTTATTATCTATGTTGAGCTTATGCCTGTCAATAAATCTATTGAAATTTGTTTGAATAAAGGTTTCCTCAACATCTGGATTTAACTTGATGTGCTCTTGCTTTTTGACATGCTAAGCTCTAATAGAATAGGAAATGCTAATTTATTTTATCTTCTCAATCATATTAAAAATATTCTTTCTAAACTTTGTTATAAAATTTTTCATAGCCTTTGTGAAGGTAATGCTTGTGCTGATTTCTTGGCTACTTTAGCTGCCAAATTAACTGATTTCACTTTATTTTGACAATCAAAATTTGCCTAAACTATTAAGTGGTTTGGTCAATCTAGAGAACACTGGATTACCTTATCGCATATTATAATTTTCTTAGCTTGGTTTTATTAGTTGGCTTTTTAAAGAGCCATTGCTTTTAGTTCCCCATTCTTAAACCCTCTTTGGGTTGTGGCCATTTACTTATTTTCACTCTTGGGCCTATGCTAGGTTTTATTTTTGAGCTCTTTCTTTTGTATTGGCCTAATGGTCACTACCTAGTGGTTCCAATTTTTTCTACCTGGGTTATTTTTGTTTTTTCATCCTAGTGGCTGTTGTTTGCTTGGCTGGGTGATTATTATTGCTTGGTTGCTTTTGGTGACATTTATTTGTGAGGTGGCTTTTCCTGCTATTTTTTGTATGGTGTTTGCCATATTTCTGGGCTTGTTGCTTCCTTAACTGAGTTAGATTTTCTTGTTGTGGTTATGGGTGGCCTTGTTGGTCGCTAGGTGGGGGTGGTGTGTAGGTTGGTTGGCTGGATGGCTATTTTGGCTGGTTTCTCCGCTTCTGTTGGTGGAAAATCAGAGGGGTTATTGGTGGTCTAATTTTGGATTAGATTTGGCAAGGTGGAGGTTATTTGTTGACTATTATTTCTTCATTTTTATGGATTGGGTTTTGAGGGTCAGTTTTTCTAGTTTAGGTTTATTTCTTTTGGTTGTAGTTTTGGTTTCTTCTTGGCCATAGATGCTTTTGTTTTTTGTTGTTATTTTGGGTTGGCTGGCTGATGGCTACTTAGTGGTTGTTATTTTGCTTTGGGATCTGGTGACATGGTTTGGTGTATTGGTGCCTAACTTGGCTGTGATTATGATGCTTGCACTCATTAATATTTCTCCTCCTTTTGTTGTCTGCTTTGGTGGTGTTCCTATTGTGTCGCAATTGCTCCTGATGGATGGCTTTTAGTCTGTCTTACTATCTTCACTTCATTTTGTTTTTGCCTAGCTATTTATCTCACCTAGATCATAATTTATGCTACTTTATTTGGGTTTGGTGGATGCTACTGTTAGCTTCTACCCTTTTCCTAATTGTCTTAGGTTGTTTTGGCATGATGGATGTTGGTCTTTTCACTGATTTGGATTTTCTACTATTGTTGGTTGGCTAAGGCTAAGTTGGATGGCTAGGTTGGTTGGGTGGCTAGGTTAGTTGGATGGGTGGATGTTTTGGCCTTTCTTTCCTGCACTGTTAGTGACATGCTAGTTGGCCTACTCCTGCTTTGGTTCTCCTCTCTTGGCTGTTGTTGCTTCCCTTTTCCTGGTTTAGGTGACAACCTTACTTCCATTCCTGTTTGCTAGTGGAGGATATGAGCTCTTGTGTTTTTACTGGTTTGTGTTGTTAAGGTCATTATGCTTGCTCCCTTAGATGTTGTTATTCATCTTTGGTGATGTTCCTACTATACTGCTACTGTCCTTGGTGGTTGGTTGATCTTCTGCCTTATTGGGCTTATTTTTTTTGGTGGCTTTGTTGTTGGCTATTATGTCTGCTACTTGGAGGAGTTTGCATCCTTGCAGGATGATGGACTTGGGATGATGGGCTATAATAGGTATGCTGGAAATGATGGCCTTGATATTTCCCTCTCTATCTTCTTTTTTGGTAGCACTATGTGTAACCTTTCTTAAGTTTGGATGCTTACATATAGTGTTGCTCCTTGAGATGATTGTAACTAAGCCTGAGCCTTTTTTTACTTTGCTCCTTTTCATTGCTTATACTCTTTGTGTTTGTTTAATTTTACAGATCCTTTCAATAGTATGTTGCAGATTTCTTCTATAGGTTTGGAGAATCTTGCAGGTGGATCTTGTTGGTATCAGAAGGACCTAGTGGATGTTGCTGTTGCGCACATGGATATGTTGTTGTTGCTGATTTGGTTTTGCTTTTATTTTTTTCCATATATTATTGTAATAGTTAGGGGGTTTATCTCTTAGGGACTTCTTATGGCTCTTTGAGCACTAGATTAGAGATTTACCCCCTCTAAAGACTTTGTACTTTTTCTTTGTGGCAATAAAATTCCCCAAATTTCTTTAAAAAGAAAAATTTAAACCCTAAGAATAGGCAGAACCTTGATGGCAGAAACATCACCATCAACCAGGCTCAATCTAGATATGGTGGTGGAGGTGAAGGCAGAGGCAGCGGTTATCGCAATGGTAGTGGAGGATCTGGAGGTGCTGGTGGATATGGATGTGGTAGTCGGAGCAGGAAGAGCGACAGAGGTTACAGCCGTGGTGGTGGCGGAGGGAGAGATCTAGGATATGATGGTAGATCTCGCTACTCAGGAGGCCAGGGTGGTTCTGATGGAAACTAGAGAAACTGAAGAATGGCTAGTCCGATCTGCTGCATATGCAACTGTGTCTTTATAGTAGAGACAGTTCTAGTTATCTAGGGTTTTCGATTTGCTTTATGAGTGCTCATTTTTTATCTATGTCGTCGCTAGTGTTTTAGAAAACTTGGTGTGTTACTTGATTGATGAAATCAAAAAGAAGAAATGTTGATCTGAATTTATTCTCTGTAAAAAAAATGAAAAACCCTAAACCCTAAACTAAAACCTGAACCCTAAACCTAAAACCTAAACCCTAAACCCTAAAAACCCTAAACCTTAAACCCTAACCCTAAACCTTAAACCCTAAACCCTAAAACCCTAAACCCTAAACCATAAACCCTAAACCCTAAGACCAACAATAGTAGAAAATCCTAAACTCTAAACCCTAAACCATAAACCTTAAACCCTAAAAATGAAAAATAAAACCTAAACCTAAAAATAAAATAAAAATAAAACTCAACTAAAAAATAAACCTAAACCTAGAAAATAAACTAAAATAAGAAACCTAAGCTAAAATAAATAAACCTAAAATAAAAAAACTAAATTAAATAAAAATAAAAAATAAACCTAAATACAAATAGAAAATACAATAAACTAAAATAAACAAAAAATAAACTAAATAAACCTAAACCTACCGGTTTACTTAATTAAAAAAAACCATAAATCCAAAATCCTAAACCCTAAACACAAAACCCTAAACCTACAACCCTGAACACTAAACTCTAAACCCTAAACCCTAAATCCTAGACCCTAAACCATAACCCTAAACCCTAAAAGCATAAACTGTAAAACCCTAAACCCTAAACCCTAAACCCTAAACCGTAAATACTAAACCCTAAAACTAAACCTAAAGTAACTAAATAAATTAAAAAATACACCAAAGTAATAAAACCTAATAAAATTAAACTTAAAACTAATCTCTAAGAATGGGTAGAACCTTGACTACAGGAACATCACCGTCAACCAGGTTCAGCCTAGATCTAGGTGTAAAGGCGATGGTGGAGGGACTGTGGTGGGAATCTGGAGGTGTTGGTGTATGGAGGTGGAGCAAGATGCTTATGGAGGTGGGAGGAGTGATGGAGGTTACAACTGTGGTGGTGGTAAAGGGAGAGATTGGGCATATGATGGTGGGTCCCACTACTCGAGAGGTCGAAGTGGTTCTGATGGGAACTAGAGAAATTAAAGAATGATCGATTCGACCTGTTGCTTATTGTATTGCATCTTTATAGTAGAGACGATTCAAGTTATCTAGGGTTTTTGATTTGCTCTATGCATGCTCATTTTTCATCTATGTCATCGCTTATGTCTTAAAAAACTTGGTGTGTTACTTAGTTGATGAAATTGAAAAAAAGAAATGTTCAATTTAAATTTGTTCTCTGTTAAAAAAAAACAAAAACCCTAAACCCTAAACTAAAACTTGAACCCTAAACCAGAAACATAAACCCTAAACCATAAACATTAAACCCTAAACCCTAAAACCATAAACCATAAACCATAAACCCTAAACCCTAAATGTTAAAACCTTAAAACCCTAAACCCTAAATGTTAAACCCTAAATCCAATGACCTAAACACTAAACTCTAAACCCTAAACCATAAAAATTAAACCCTGAAAAACCCTAAACTCTAAACCCTAAATTGTAAAAAACCCTAAACCCTATACCTTAAATAAAAAAAATGAAAAAAGGCCCTAACGCTAAACCCTAAACCCTAAATATATCCCTAAACCCTAAACCTAGAACTCTAAAACCTAAACATAAAACACTAAAACCCTAAACCCTAAACCCTAAACCCTACACCCAAAACCCAAAACATTAAACCTAAACCCTAAAAACCTAAAAACCTAAAATTAAACTAAATAAAACCTAAAAATAAAATAAAAAAAACCTAAACCTAAATAAAATAAAATAAAATAAAACTAAAATAAAATAAATACCTAAACTAAAACCTCAACCTTAACCTAAACCTAAACCTAAATCTAATCCTAAAGAAATATTAAATAAAAAATAAAAAATTAAAATAAAATAAATAAAAACCTAAACTAAACTAAAAAATAAAAAAAAACCTAAAATTAAAAAAGTTAAATAAAATAAAACCCAAACGTAAAATAAAAATAAAATAAATCTAAAATAAAATAAAATAAAAACTAAATAAAAACCTAAACCTAAAATGTAAACTTAAAAATAAAACTTAAAATTAAATAAAAATAAAACCTAAACCCCAAACTAAAAAAAACCTAAACCTCAAATAAACAAAATAAAATAAACTTAAACCTAAACTAAATTAAACCAAGCTAAAAAAAATAAAACATAAACCTAAACCTAAACCTAAACTAAATAAAATAAAATAAACTAAAAATAAACATAAACCTAAACTAAAAAAAATACCTAAAATATAAACATAAAAAATAAAATAAAAACCTAAACTTAAACCTCAAAATAAAAATTAAAACCTGAACCAAAAAAATAAAATAAAAATAAAAATAAATAAAAAATAAACATAAACTTAAACTTAAACCTAAACCTAAAAAATAAACTAAAACAAATTAACCCAAAATAAATAAACTAAACTAAATAAATATAAAAAATGAACCAAAATAAAAATTAAAAATAAAATAAACTAAAAATAATCAAAAAATAAACTAAATAAAACATAACCTACCGGTTTACTTAGTTTTTTTTTTAAAAAAGAAACCTAAACCCTAAATCCTAAACCTACAACCCTAAACAAACAACCTTAAATTTTAAACCCTATAAAACCCTAAACCCTAAAACATAAACCCTAAACCTTAAAGCCTAAACTAACCCTAAACCCTAAACCCTAAACCTTAAACCTAACCCTAACCCTAACCCTAAACCATATACCTTATACCCTAAACCTAAACTAAACCCTAAACCCTAAAATATAAACCCTAAGACCTTAAACCCTAAACTCTAAACTAACCTAAACCCTAAACCCTAAACTCTAAAAACCTTAAACTTTAAACCCTAAACCCTAAACCCTAATCACTAAACTAACTCTAAACCCTTAGCTAACCCTAAACCCTAAAAACCCTAAACCCTAAAGCCTAAACACTAAACCTTTAACCCTAAACTCTAAACCCTAACCCTAAACCCGAAACCTTAAAACCCTATACCCTAAAACACTAAACCCTAAACCCTAAACCCTAAACCATAAGCCCTAAAAACCTAAAAACCTAAACTTAAACTAAATAAAACCTAAAATAAAATAAATAAAATAACCTAAACCTAAAATAAAAAATAAAAAATAAAAATCTAAAGTAAAACCTAAACCAAAATGTAAAAACAAAATAAAAAAAAAAAAATTATAATAAAATAAATAAAAACCTAAACTAAATTAAAAATAAAATAAACCTAATAATAAAAAAACCTAAATAAAATAAAAACTAAACTTAAAATTATAATAAATAAACCTAAAATAAAATAAAAACTAAATAAAAAATTGAACCTAAAAAATAAACCTAAAAATAAAACCTAAAAAGAAATAAAAAAAATAAAACCTAAACCCTAAAAAAAAACCTAAACCTAAAATAAAAATAAAATAAACAAAATAAATTAAACCTAAACCTAAACTTAAACCTAAACCTGAACCACAAAAATAAAATAATAATAAAACTCAACTAAAAAAATAAACCTAAACCTAATTGTAAACCTGAAAAATAAACTAAAATAAAAAACCAAAACTAAAAAAATAAACTAAACTAAATAAAAAAAAAAAAACAAACCTAAAAAAAATAAAGCAAACTAAAATAAATAAAAAATAAACTAAATATAATATATAAACCTAAACCTACTAGTTTACTAATTTAAATAAAAAAACCTTAAACTCTAAATTCTAAACCCTAAGCCCTAAACCTACAACCCTAAATCCTAAATCCTACACCCTAAAAAACCCAACCCCCTAAACCCTAAACCCCAAACCCTAAAAGAATAAATCCTAAAACCCTAAACCCTAAACTCTAAACCCTAAACCCTAAACCCTAAACCAAACCCTAAACTCTATAACCCTAAACCTAAACCTAATGTAACTAAATAACATAAAAAATAAACCTAAACCTTCAAATCTAATAATCCTAAACATAAACCCTAAGAATGGGAAGAACCTTGATGACAGGCTTAGTATAGATCTAGCGATGGAGGGGAAGGCAGAGGTTATCGCAGTGGTGGTGGGGGATTTAAAGGTGCTGGAGGACATGGAGGTGGTGGTCAGAGCAGTGGTCATTATGGACACAGGAAGAGCAGTGGTGGGGGATATAGAGGTGCTGGTGGATATGCGTGCTCATTTCTTATCCATGGAATCACTTGTGTCTTGCTAAACTTGGTGTGTTACTTGGTTGATGAAATCAAAACGAAGAAATGTTGAATCTGAATTTTTTCTCTGTTAAAAAAAACCAAAAACCCTAAACCCAAAAACTAAAACCTTAATCCAAAATTTAAAACCTAAACCGTAAACCCTAAATCCTAAAAATCCTAAACCAAAAACCCTAAACTCTAAACCTTAAACCCTAAACACTAAAACCTTAAACCCTAAACTCTCAACCCTGAAACCTAAATCCTAAACCCTAACCCTAAGCCCTAAACCCAAAACATAAAACCCAAAACCTCAAACCTTAAACCCTAAACACTAAACAAACCTTAAACCCAAAAACCCTAAACTGCAAACCCTAAAAAGCAATAAACCTAAACCTAAACTAAATAAAAATTTAAAAAAAACTTAAACTAAAACATAAACCTAAACCTACCTTAAACCTAAACCTAAAAATAAAAGAAAATAAAAAAATTTAAAAAACCTAAAATAAAAAAATAAAAACCTAAACTAAACTAACAAAATAAAATAAACATATGAATAAAAAACTTAAATAAAATAAAAACTAAACTTAAAATAAAAATAAATAAACATCAAATAACATAAAATAAAAAACTACATAAAAACCTAAACTAAAAAAAATAAGCCTAAAAATAAAATCTCAAAAGAAATAAAATTAAACCTAAACTCTAAACGAATAAAAACCTAAACCAAAAATAAAACTAAAATAAATAAAATAAAATAAACCTAAACCTAAGCTAAAATAAATTAAACTAAAATAAATAAAACCTAAACCTGAAGCAAAATAATCTAAACATAAACACTAAATTAAATAAAATAAAATAAACTAAAAATAAACTTAAACCTAAACTAAAAAACAAAACCTCAAAATATACATAAAATAAAAACCTAAAACCTTAACATAAAAAATAAAATAAATAAACCTAAAAAATAAAAAAAAAGAACATAAACTTAAAAAATAAAATAAAAATAAAACTAAAGTAAAAAATAAACATAAACCTAAACCAAAACTTAAAAATAAATTAAAATTAAAAACCTAAACTAAAATAAATAAACTTAAAATATATAAAATAAACTAAATAAAAATAAAAATAAAAAATAAACCTAAATGAAATTAAAATAAAAAATAAACTAAATAAACATAAACCTATCAGTTTACTTAATTTTTTTAAAAAAAAACTCTAAACACTAAACCCTAAACCCTAAACCCTAAACCCTAAACCCTACACCCTAAACCCTAAACTAAACCTAAACTAAACTATAACCCTAAATCTAAACCTAAACCTAAACCTAAACCCTAAACCCTAAACCCAACCCTAAATTTAAACCTAAACATAAGATAAACCCTAAACTAAATTTAAACTAAACTAACTTAAACCTTAAACTTAAAACTATAAACCCTAAACCTAAACCCTATACCATAAACCCTAAAACTAAACCTAAAGTATAAACCTTAAAGCCTAAACCTAAACCCTAAACTAACCTAAATAACCCTAAAACCTAAACACAAATTCTAAACCCTAACCCTAAACCCTAACCCTAAACCATAAACCTAAAATCCTAAACCCTAAAAGTCTAAACCCTAAACCATGAAGCCTAAACCCAAAAGCCTATTCCTAAACCCTAAAAAGCTAAAAACATAAACCTAAATTAAATAAAATCTAAAAATAAAATAAATAAAAAAACCTAAACATAAAAAAATAAAAAAAAAAAACCTAAATTAAAACCTAAACCTAAACCTAAAAAATAAAATAAAATAAAAATTAAAATTAAACTAAAATAAAATAAATAAAAACCTAAATAAACTAAATAAATAAATAAACCTAAGAATAAAAGGCCTAAATAAAATAAAAATAAAATAAACCAAAAATAAAATAAAATAAAAGCTTAATAAAACCCTAAACCTAAAAAATAAACCTTGAAACAAATAAAAAATAAAACCTAAACCCTAAATTAAAAAAACCAAAACTAAAAAAAACATAAACTTAAAATTAAAATAAAATAAACAAAATAAAATAAACTTAAACCTAAACTAAAATAAACTAAACTAAAATAAATAAAACCTAAAATAAAACCTAAAATAAACTAAACCAAAACCTAAACTAAATAAAATAGAATAAATTGAAAATAAACTTAAACCTAAAATAAAAAAATAAAACATAAAAATAAACCAAAAATAAAATCCAAAAACCCAAACTTAGAAAAATAAAATAAAAACCTAAACCTAAACTGAAAAATAAAAAATAAAACCTAAACTTAAATAATAAAATAAAAATAAAACACAACTAATAAATAAACCTGAACCTAAACCTAAACTTAAAAAATAAACTAAAATAAAGTACCTAAACTAAAATAAATGAACCTAAAATCAATAAACTAAACTAAATAAAAATAAAAAATAAACCTAAATAAAAGTAAAAAAATAAAGTAAACTAAAATAAATAAAAAATAAACTAAATATACTAATTAAACATAAACCTATCGGTTTACTTAAGTAAAAAAATCTTAAACCCTAAACCCTAAACCCTATACCCTAAACCCTAAACTCAAAACCCTAAACATAAACCTAAAGTAACTAAATAAATTAAAAAATAAACTTAAGCCCTAAAACCTAGGAAACCTAAACCCTAAGACTGGGTAGATCCTTGATGACAGGAACATGATCGTCAACCAGGCTCAGTCTAGATCTGGTGATGGAGGTGAAGGGGGTGGTGGCAATTACATAGTGGTGGTGGGGGATCTGGAGGTGCTAGTGGATATGGAGGTGGTGGTCAGAGCAGTGGTGGATATGGAGGTAGGAAGAGCGATGATGAGAGATCTGGAGGTGCTGGTGAATATGTGATCTCATTTTTTTTATCTATGACATCACTTGAGTCTTAAAAAACATGGTGTGTTACTTGGTTGATGAAATCAAAATAAAGAAAAGTTGAATTTGAATTTATTGTCTATTTAAAAAAAAACCAAGAACCAAAAACTCTAAACTAAAACCTTAGCCCTAAACCTAAAACATAAGTGCTAAAACCTAAACCCTAAACTCTAAAAACCTTAAACCCTTAACCTTAAACATTAAACCCTAAAACTCTAAACCCTAAACCATAAACCCTAAACCCCAAACCCTAAACCCTATATACTTATCCTAAATAATAAATAAAAGCTAAAAAACCTAAACCAAAATTAAATAAACCTATAAAAAAAGCTAAAACAAAATAAAATAACAACATAAACTAAAACCTAAACCTAAACCTATAAATAATAAAATATAAATAAATAAATACCTAAACTTAACTAAAAAAAAAAAAAAAAAAACTTTAATAAAATAAAACTAAACATAAAATAAAATTAAATAAACCTAAAATAAAATAAAATAAAAACTAAAACCTGCCTAAAAAAGTAAACTTAAAAATAAAACCTAAAAATCAATAAAAATAAAACCTAAACCTAAAACTTTAAAAAAAACTAAAGTTAAAAAAAAAACCTAAACCTAAACTAAAACAAAATAAATAAAACCTAAACTTAAACCTAAAATAAACTAAACCTAAACGTAAACCTAAACTAAATAAAATAAAATAGACTAAAAATAAACCTAAAGCTAAACTAAAAAATAAAACTTGAAAATAAACCTAAAAAAAAATCTAAAACCTAAACCTAAAAAAATAAAATGAAAACATAAACCTAAACCTAAAAATAAAAAATAAAACTTAAACCTAAAAAATAAAGTAAAAATAAAACTAAACTAAAAAATAAACTTAAACCTAAACCTAAACCTAAAAAATAAACTAAAATAAAAACTTAAACTAAAATAAATAAACCTAAATAAATAAACTAAACTAAATAAAAAAATAAACCTAAATCAAAATAAAAAATAAAATAAACTAAAGTAATTAAAAAATCAAACTAAATAAAATAAACATAAAACTAATAGCTTACTAAATTAAAAAATAAAAAAAATAAAACATCTCTAACCCTAGACCATAAAACTAACCCTAAACCCTAAACCTACAACCCTAAATCTCAAACCCTAAACCCTAAACCTTAAACTCTAAAAATCAAAAAACCTAAATCTAAACTAAATAAAACCTAAAAATAAAATTAGTAAAAAAAACTTATACCTAAATTAAATAAAAAAAATGAAATGAACTAAAAACCTAAACTAAAATAAAACCTAAAAAGAAATAAAAATTAAAAATTAAACCCTAAAATAAAAAAACCTAAAATTAAAATAAACAAAATAAAATAAACTTAAATCTAAACTCAAATAAACTAATCTAAAATAAATAAAGCCTAAACCTAAACCTAAACCCTAAACTAAATAAAATAAATTTAAAATAAACCTAAACATAAACTAAAAAATAAAACCTAAAAATAAACCTAAAATATAAACTAAAAACTTAATCCTAAAAAAATTAAAATAAAAACCTAAACTTAAACCTAAAAATAAAAAAAAAAATGTAAACGTAAAGATTAAAATAAAAAACTAAGCTAAAAATTAAACTTAAACTTAATCCTAAACCTAAAAAATAAACTAAAATAAAAACCTAAACTAAAATAAAAACCTAAACTAAAATAAATAAACCTAAAATAAATAAACTAAATTAAATAGAAATAAAAAATAAACCTAAGTAAAAATAAAAAATAAAATAAATTGAAATAAATAAAAAATAAACTAAATAAACTAAATAAACCTAAACCTACCAATTTACTTAATTTTTTTAAGCAGACCCTAACATTAAACCCTAAGCCCAAAATCGTAAATCCTAAACACCCACAAACCCACTGACCACTTAGCTAAACCTTAAGCCTAAACCTTAAATAACCCTAATAAATCCTAAACCTAAAACCTAAACCCTAAACACTAAACCGTAACCCTAAACCCTAAATTCTAAAAGAATAAACCCTAAAACCCTTAACCCCCTAAACCATAAATCCTAAACCCTAAACCCTAAACCTCAAACCCTAAACCCCAAACCCTAAATCGCAAACCTAAAGTAACCAAGTAAATTAAAAAATAAACCTAAACCATAAAACCTAATAAACCTAAACCTAAATCTAAACCCTAAGAATGGGTAGAACCTTGATGGGAGGAACATCACCGTCGAACAAGCTTAGTCTTGATCTGGCTATGGAGGCGAAGGTGGAGGTGGTGGTTATCATAGTCGTGGTGGGGGATCTGGAGGTGCTGGTGGATACAAAGGTGGTGGTGGTTATGGAGGCAGGAGGAGCGACAGAGGTTACATCCATGGTGGTGGTGGAGGGAGAGATCAGGGATATGATGGTGGATCTCACTACTCGAGAGGTTGTGGTGGTTCTAATGGGTGCTGGAGAAACTGAAGAACAACTAATTTGATCCACCACTTATGGATTGTGTCTTTAAGATAGAAACTATTCTAGTTATCTAGTATTCTTGATTTGCTCAATGTATGCTCAATTTTGTTCTATGTCATCGCTTGTATCCTAAGAAACTTGGTGTGTTACTATGTTGATGAAATCGAAAAGAAGAAATGCAGAATCTAAATTTGCTCTTTATTAAAAAATAAAAAAATAAAAACCCTAAATATTAAACTAAAACTTGAACCCTAAACCGAAAACCTAAATCGTAAACCTTAAACTCTAAACCCTAAACTCTAAAAATAAAAAAATAAAAAATAAAAACTCCCTAACCCTAAACCATAAAACCTAAAACTAACCCTAAACCCTAAACTATAAACCTACAACATTAAACCTACAACCCTAAACCCTAAATCCTACCACTAAAACCATTAACCACTCTAAACCCTAAACCTAAACCCTAGTATAAACTATATAACCTGGGTTTACTAAATTGTTTTTAAAAAAACCTAAACCCTAAATCCTAAACCCTAAATCCTAAACCTTAAACCATAAAAATTAAACCTTAAACCTAAATGAACCTAAACCCACCTAAACCTGCACCTACATACTGACAACTATACCCACCACAAACTCTAAAAATCACAACCTAAACCTTAAATGCTAAACCCTAAACCCTAACCTCCACTAAACCCTAAAGCATAAACACTAAAACCCTTTAAACCCTAAACCACCTAACCTAAACCTAAACTCTAAATCCCAAACCTAAACATAAACCTAAAGTAACTAAATTAATTAACAAATAAACCTAATAGACCTAAACCCTAAGAATGGGCATAACCTTGATGGCAGGAACATCACGGTCAACTAGGGTCAATCTAGATCTGGTGGTGGAGGCGAAGGCGGAGGTTGCGGTTATCACAGGTAGGGGATATGGATGTGCTAGTTGATATAGAGGTGGCGGTCGGAGCAGTCATGGCTATGGAGGTGGGAGGAGCGATGGAGGTTACAACTGTGGTGGTGGTCGGGGGAGAGATCGAGGATATGATGGTTGATCCCACTACTCGAGAGGCCAGGGTGGTTACAATGGGAACTAGAGAAATTGAAGAATGATCGATCCGATCTATTACTTATGGAAGTGTGTCTTTACAGTAGAGATGATTCTAGTTATCTAGGTTTTTTTTATTTACTTTATGCATGCTCATTCATGATCTATGTCATCGCTTGTGTCTTAAAAAACCTAGTGTGTTACTAGGTTGTTTAAATCAAAAAGAACAAATGTTGAATCTGAATTTGTTCTCTGTTAAAAAGAAAAACCAAAAACCCTAAACCTTAAACCCTAAAGTAAAATTTGAACCCTAAACCTAAAACTTAAACTTTAAACCCTAAACCCTAAAAATAAAATCATAATAATAAAAAATAACCTAACCCTAAACCCTAAACCTTAAACCCTAAAACCTATAACACTAAACCATAAATCCAAAATCCTAAACCCTAAACCCTAAAACCCTAGAAACCTAAAAACCTAAACCTAAACTAAATAAAATTTAAAAATAAATTAAATAAAAAAACCTTAACCTAAAAAATAAAATAAAATAAAAATTAAAAATTAAACTAAAATAAAATAAATAAAAACCAAAACTAAACTAAAAAATAAAATAAACCTAAAAATAAAAAACATAACTAAAATAAAAACTAAATGAAAAAGAAAAATAAAATAAACCTAAAATAAAATAAAATTAAAATTAAATAAAAACCTAATCCAAAAAATATACCTATAAATAAATAAAAAATATAACTAAAACCAAAAATAAACAAAATAAAATAAACCTAAAACTAAAATAAAATAAAATAAACTAAAACAAATAAACCTAAACCTAAACCTAAACCTAAACCCTAAAATAAATTAAACTAAAAATAACCCTAAACCTAAATTGAAAAATAAAACATAATAATGAACATAAAATAATAACTTAAAACCTCAACCTAAAAAAAATAGAATAAAAATCTAAACCTAAACTTAATAATAAAAAATAAAACATAAACCTAAATAATAAAATAAATCTATAATTAAACTAAAAAAAATAAACATAAACCTAAACCTAAACCTAAAAAATAAACTAAAATAAAAATGTAAACTAAAATAATAATTCTAAATAAAGAAAATAAACTAAATAAAAAATAAACATAATAAAAAAGAAATAAAATAAATTATAATAAATAAAAAATTAACTAAATAAATTAAAAAAAACTTAAGCTTAATAGTTTACTTAATTTAAAAATTAACTTAAACTCAAACCTAAACCCTAAAACTAAAACCTAAATCGTAAACTCATAATGCTAAAAAGAAAAATTTTAAAAAAAAAAACCCTAACCATAAACCCTAAATCCTAAAACTAACCTAAAACCCAAAACCCTAAACCTAAAACCCATACCCACCTAACCCCAGGCCACAACCTACCCCCAGACCCCACCACCTGACTGACCCTCCAGGCCACAGGCAGAGCCTCTTCAGGCTGAGCAGTAACTGGGCCACAGGCCCTAACTCTGCCTGGGTTGTGAGCCCAAGACACAGGCCTAAACTAAATCCTAATCCTGGGCCCTAAACCCTAAATCCTAGATCTAAACCTGGGCTAAAAAATAAAAGATAAACTCAACTAAAAGACATCTAAACTGAAACCAAAATAAACTAAGATAAAAGGCCTGCTAAAAGATAAATAAATAAATAAATAAAATGAAATAAAAATAAATCTAAATAAAAAATAAAAGAAATAAGTAAAATAAAATAAAAAACTACCGTTTTGCTTAATTAAAACCAAACCCTGGTTCAAAACTAGCCATAAACTCTCAACCCTAAACCCTAAAAGTCCCTAAATCCTAAACCATAAATCTTAAACCTTAGACCCTAATACCCTAAACCTTAAACCTTAAACCCTACACCTAAACCCTAAACCCTAAACCCTAAATCCTAACACTAAACCCTATACCCTAAACCTAAACATAAAGTACCTAAATAAATTAAAAAATAAACTTAAACCCTAAGACCTAATAAATCTAAACCTAAAACTAAATTCTAGTAAGCTCGAGTAATCAGCTCACGTTGACTACGTCCCTGTCCTTTGTGCACAACACCAAACCCACCCACCATCGGTGCCCTCGACCTCGTGCTCTGGTGATTCCCCTTTTCCCCTCTCATTTTTGGCTTTCTGATCACTGCTTCACAATTATTTGGCATGAAACTCATTAGATTCCTTCTAGAATCAACGGATGTTGAACGCTTTCATGTTTTACTTGGAGTGACACTGTGGCTTGGCGCCTTCCCTAATGATTTCATAGGGTAAACCAATGGATCTAATGGATCCTACTAGGACATCAACTACCTTGGCTTTGGCTTCTTTGAAATCATTTAAAGACATCCTTATTTGTAAGGATAGCTGTTCATGTGAGTCCTTGGAACTTATGTTGACTTCTTCTCGAGGCATGCCTGTGGTTATGTGCTCTGATCTGATTGTGGAAAAGCTTGCTAAGCCATTTGAATTCACATTTGTTGGAAAGTTTACTCTTCATAGGCCAATTTCGAAAACATTCACTACTTCTTTCATAGTCTAAAACTTTTGGGTGCTTTTATGATTGGTTTAATTGATCCTCCCCACATTTTGATTCAATTAACAAATAATTTAGAATACTCGTGTGTTTTGCTCATCGTTCTTATTTAGTTTTCAATTTCCAAATGAGGTTACTAAACTGGACTACACTATTTGATATTATGGAAGAATCTCTGATCATTCTGGTTTGGATTTCTCTCCCCAATATGTGAATTAATTTCATTAATCATCAATTCCTTTTTGCTACGAGTGCTTTATTTGGTCGGCCATTACAAATTGATCAAGTAATAGCTACATAATCTCGACCTTCTCTGGTTTGATTCCTTGTTGAATTGGACATTACCAAGAAACACCCTAAAGAAATCTAGTTAGGATCTGAAAATTACAGTTTTATTCAGAAAGTTGATTTTAAAAATTTTCCTATCTTTTGTTCTCTTCTGAATGTTTCATTCTACATCCTCACCTAAAAAGAAAATTCATGTAAGGAAATTATTGGTCTAACCCTAGGCCGACCACTATTAAATATCAAAAAGTTAATTCAAAAAAAAAAGATTCATTGAATGTTCCTAATAAGGTTATTTTACCTCTTATTTCTTCTATGCAATTGAAGGTTTCTAATGTGGAAAACAATAATTTTTCTAAACTTTTGTTGACAATCATTTTTTCTCTAAGTTGATCCTCATATCCTTACCATTTTTTATTAATGAAAATGATGCTTCAATTAAAAGTATTAATGAGGATATCAATGTTATGCATCATTCAAATTCAAGGGAGAATATGGATTTGTTTTCTCAGATAGTGGAGGTGAAGGTGGTGGTCGGAGCAGTGGTGGCTATGGAGGCTGGAGGAGAGACGAAGGTTACAACCATGGTGGTGGCGTAAGGAGAGATCCGGGATATGATCATGGATCCAGCTACTCAAAAGGTCCGGGTGGTTCTGATGGAAATGAAGAAACTGAAGAACGGTCGATCTGATCTGCTACTTATGGAACTATGTCTTCACAGTAGAGACGGTTATAGTTATCCAGGGTTTTTGATTTGCTCTATGCATGCTCATTCGAAAAGACGAAATGTTGAATATGAATTTGTTCTTTGTAGAAAAAAAAAAACCAAAAACCCTAAACCCTAAACTAAAACTTCAACCTTAAACCTAAAACCCTAAATCGTAAACCCTAAACCCTAAACCCTAAAAACCATAAACCCTATACCATAAACCCTAAACCCTAAACCCTAAATAATAAACCCTAAAACCATAAACCCTAAACCATAAACCCTAAACCGTAAGACCTAAACCCTAAAATCTAAACCCTAAACCATAAACCTTAAACCCTAAAAAACCCTAAACCCTAAACCATAAACTAACCTTAAACAACAAACCCTAAACCTAGAACCTTAAATCCTAAACCTTAAACCAAAAACCTTAAACCCTAAACTCTGCCTTCCTAACCCACCACTGACCCTAACTCGCTAAGCCTACCCTACCACAATGTTAAATCCTAAATCCTCAAACCACTATAAGCTGAAACAGGCCCTCTAAATCCTCCACATCCCTAGGCCATGACCCCACTACTCCCACTAAACACACACCAAACTAAATAATAAAAAATAAAATAAATAAAGAACCTAAACCTAAATAAAATAAAATAATAAAAGAGATAAAATATAAACTAAAACATAAACTAAACTAAATAAAATAGATAAATTAATAAAAATAAACTAAAATAAAATAAATAAAACCTAATGACTAAAAATAAAATAAACCTAACAATAGAAAACCTAAAATAAAATAAAATTAAGTAAAATAAAATAATTCAAATAAAATTAAAAAACTAAATAAAAACCTAAACCTAAAAAGTAAACCTTAAAATAAAATCTTAAAATAAATAAAAAATAAAACCTAAACCCTAAGCTATAAAAAACCTAAACCTAAAATAAAAAATAAACATAAACCTAAACTAAAATAAATAAAACCAAAATCTAATCCTAAAATAAACTAAACACAAACCTAAACCTAAACTAAATAAAATAAAATAAACTAAAAATAAACTAAAAATAAACCTAAAATAAAAATATAAAACTTAAACCTAAAAAATAAAATACAAACTTAAACTTGAACCTCAAAATAAAACTCAACTAAAACCTAAACCTAAACCTAAACCTAAAAAATAAATTAAAATAAAAAACCTAAACTAAAATAAATAAACAAACTAAATAAAAAAATAAACCTAAATAAAAATAAAAAATAAAATAAACTTAGATAAATAATAAATAAACTAAGTAAACTAAATAAACCTAAACCTATCGATTTACTTAATTTAAAAAATAACCATAAATCCAAAATCCTAAACCGTAAACCATAAACCCTAAATGTAAACCCTAAACCCTAAACCTTAAACCCTAAAACCCTAAACGCTAAACCCTAAAACCTGAAAGCATAAACCCTAAAACCCTAAACCCTAAACCCTAAACCCCAAACCCTAAACCCTAAACCCTAAACCATAAACTCCAAACCCTAAACCTCAACTTAAAGTAACTAAATAAATTAAAAAATAAACCTAACCCCTAAAACCTAATATACCTAAACCTAAACCTTAAGAATAGGAGAACCTTGGCAATAATAACATCACCATCAACTAGGCTCAGTCTAGATCTAGTGGTGGAGACAAAGGCAGAGGCGGCAGTTATCATAGTGGAGGTGGAGGATTTGGAGGTGCTGGTGGGTATGAAGGTGGTGGTCAGAGTAATGGTGGTTATAGAAGCGGGAGGATCAACGTAGGCTACTACCGTGGTGGTGGTAGAGAGAGAGATCGAGGGTATGCTGGAGGATCCCGCTACTCAATAGGCGGTTCTGATAAGAACTAGAGAAATTGAAGAATGACTGATCCGATCTGTTGCTTATGGAATTATGTCTTTATAGTAGAGACAGTTCTAGTTATCTAGTATTTTTGATTTGCTCTATGCATGGTAAATTTTGTTCTATCTCGTCACTTGTGTCTTAGAGAACTTTGTGTGTTAGTTGGTTGGAAAAATTAAAAAGAAGAAATGTTTAATTTGAATCTGTTCTCTGCTAAAATAAAAAAAAACCAAAAACCCTAAACCCTAAACAAAAACCTAAACCCTAAACCTAAAACTTTAACCCTAAAACCCTAAAACCTAAATACTAAACCCTAAACCCTAAACTAACCCTAAACCCTAAGCGAACCCTAAACCTAAAAAAATCTAAACACTAAAGCATAAACAATAAATCCTAAACGCTAAACCCTAAACCCTAACCCTAATCCCTAAACCCTAACACCCTAAACCGTGAAACCCTTTACCCTAAATCCTAAACCCAAACCCTAAAAACCTAAAAGCTTAAAGCTAAACTAAATAAAACTTAAAAATAAAATAAATAAAGAAACCTAAATTGAAATAAAATAAAATAAATAAAAACCTAAACTAAAACCTAAACTAAAACCATAAAATAAAATAGAATAAAAACCTAAACTAAACTAAAAAATAAAATAAACATAAGAACAAAAAGTGTAAATAAAATAAAAACTAAAAGTAAAATAAAAATAAAATAAACCTATAATAAAATAAAATAAAAACTAAATAAAAAACTAAACATAAAAAATTTATCTAAAAATAAAACATAAAAAATTAAAAAATAAAACCTAATCCATAAAACCTAATAGACCTAAACCTAAACCCTAAGAATAGGCAGAACCTTGATGGCAGGAACATCACTGTCAACCAAGCTCAGTTTAGATCTAATCGTGGAGGCGAAGGAGGAGGCGGCGGATATTGTAGTGGTGGTAGGGGATCTGGAGATGCTGGTGGATATGGAGGTGGTGGTCGGAGTAGTGGTAATTATGGAAGTGGGATGATCAATGAAGGTTACAGCCGTGGTGTTGGCAGAGGGAGAGGTCGGGGATATGATGGTGGATCCTGCTAGTCTAGAGGCCTAGGTGGTTCGGATGAGCGAGAAACTAGACCAGAGACAATCTGGCTTGTAGAAACGTGTTTTTTACAGAGAAAGTTATAGTTATCTAGGGTTTTTGATTTGCCCTATGAGTGATCATTTTTTATTTATGTCATCATTTGTCTCTTAGAAAACTTGGTGTGTTACTTGGTTGATGAAATCAAAAAGAAGAAATGTTGAATATGAATTTATTCTCTGTTAAAAAAAACCCTAAACCCTAAACTCTAAGCCCTAAAAACCCTAAACTCTAAACCCTAAACCCTAAAGCCTAAACCTTAAACCCTAAAACCCTAAACCCTAAACCCTAAAACATAAACCATAAACCCTTAACCCTATATCCTAAACCTAAAACCCAAATAGACCCTGAACCCTAAACTCTAAATCGTAAAAACCTAAAAACCTAAACCTAAACTAAATAAAACCTAAAAATAAAATAAATTAAAAAACCTAAACTAAAATAAATTAACATAAAAAAATTAAATTAAACTAAAACCTAAACTATTACAATAAAACTAAACTAAAATAATATAAATAAAACATAAACTAAACTAAAAAAACCTAAATAAAATAAATACTAAACCTAAAATAAAATAAAATAAACCCTAAATTAAAACATATACCTAAACCTAAACCTAAATGTAAAATAAAACTAATTAATAAAAATACCTAACCCTAAAATAAAATAAAATAAACCAAGCCTAAACTACCCTAAACCTAACTCTACCCTAAACTCTAAACCACCCAAACCCTACCTTAAACCCTAAAGATGGAACTTAAAACCTAAACCTTAAAATAAATATAAAAACTTAAAAGAATAAATTTAAAAAAATAAAATAAAATAAAACCTAAACTAAACCTAAACCTAAACCTAAACTTACCTAAAATAAAATAAAAAATAAAAAATTAAATAAATAAATAAAACCTAAACTAAACTAAAAATAAATTAAACCTCAAAAAGAAACCTAAATAAAATAAAACCAACGTAACAAAAAATAAACCTAAAATAAATTAAGGTAAAAACTAAATAAAAACTTAAACTTTAAAAATAAACCTAAAAATAAATAAAAATCAGAACCTAAACATTAAACTAAAAAAAGCCTAAACCTAAAATAAATAAAATAAAATAAACATAAACCTAGACTAAAATAAACTAAACTAAATTAATTAAAACCTAAACCTTAAACCATAAACCATAAATCCTAAACCCTAAAACCCTAAACCCTAAACCCTAAACCCTTAATTCTAAACCCTAAACCCCAAACCCTAAACCCCAAACCCTAAACCCTAAGCCCTACAAATCAAAAAACCTAAACCTAAACTATAAAAAATCTAAAATAAAAAAACATAAACCTAAATAAAATATAATAAATAAAATAAAATAAAAACGTAAACTAAATCCTAAATCCTACACCTAAACATAAACCTAAAAATAAAATAAAATAGAAAATAATAACTAAACTAAAATAAAATAAATAAAAAACCAAACTAAACTAAAACATTAAATAAACCTAAAAATAAAAATCCTAAATAAAATAAAACGTACGCATAAAAGAAAAATGAAATTAACCTAAAATAAAATTAAATAAAACCTAAATAAAACTTAAACCTAAACAATAAATGTAAAAATAAAACCTAAAAAATATATAAAAATAAAACCTATACCCTAAATTAAAAAAAAAAACTAAACCTAAAATTAAAATAAAATATACCTAAACCTAAACTAAAACAAATAAAACCTAAACCTAAACTTAAAATTAACTAAACCTAAACCTAAACCTAAACCTAAAATAAATAAAATAAAATAAACTAAAAAATAAAACCTAAAAATAAATCTAAATTAAAAACTTAAAACCTAAACCTATGAAAATAACATAAAAACCTAAATAAACCTTAAAATAAAAATAAAACCTAAAAAAAAAAATAAAATAAAATAAAACTAAACTTAAAATAAATATAAACCTAAACATAATAAAAATTAAATTAAAATAAAATGTAAATAGAATAAAATATAAAATAAACTAAATAAACCTAAACTACTGGGTTTGTTTGTTAAAAAATCCTTAAACCCCAGGCTAAATCCACTACCCAAATTGAAACCTAAACCCAACCATAAAACACCTGAACCCCTACCATAAAATGACCCTCAGAACAACCCTAAACCCTAAACCATAAACTAAACTAACCCTAAAACTACACCTAAATACCATGGCGTTGATCCTAAATCACTGGCTGACCTGGGTCCTACCCACACCCTAAACCTAGCCCTGAGGCCAAAGCAGGCCTAAACCCAAGTTTAAACCCTCTAAACTTCTGCATCTGATTGCACCACTGGTAAAGCATGACACTAAACCTAAACCCTAACCCTAAACTGACACAAGATCCTAAACCTAAAATTCTAAACCTTAAACTAAAACATAAAACCTAAACCTGGACTAAATAAAACATAAAAAAAATATAAATAACCTATACCAAAATAAAATAAATAAAGTGACATGAAACCTAAATTAAACCTACCAAACCTAAAATAAAATAAAATAAAATAATAAAATAAACTAAACTAAATTAAAATAAAATTCACCTAATAATAAAAAACCTAAATAAAATAAAAATTAGACTTAAAATTAAAATAAAAAAACTTAAAATAAAATAAAAACTAAATAAAAACCTAAACCTCAAAATAAACCTAAAAATAAAACCTAAAAATAAATAAATAAAATGAAACCTATACCCTTAAAAAAACCTAAACCTGAAATAAGAATAAAATAAATAAACTAAAATAAACTTAAGCCTAAATAAAAAAAAAACTAAACTAAAATAATTCAAACCTAAACCTAAACCTAAACTAAATAATTTAAAATAAACTAAACATAAACCTAAACCTAAACTAAAAATAATGCCTAAAAATAAACTTAAAATAAAAGCTAAAAAGCTAAACCTACAAAATGAAATAAAACCTAAACCTAAAAAAAATAAAATAAAAAAATAAAGCTAAAACTAAAAATTAAAATAATAATAAAATATAAACTAAAATAAATAAACCTAATATAAATAAACTAAAATAAATAAAATATAAACCTATATAAAAATGAAAAATAAAGTAAATAAAATTAAATAAAAAATAAACTAAATACACTAAATAATCCAAAACCTACGAGTTTATCTAATTTTTTTTCTTAAAGAAAAACCTTAAACCCTAAATCCTAAACCCTAAACCCTACACCCTAAACCCTAACCCTAAACCCTAAACCCTAAAAGCTATAATCCTAGAACCCTAAGTCCTAAACCCTAAACCCTAAACCCTAATACTAAACCATAAACCTTAAACCCTAAACCCATCACTAAAACCTAAACCCTAAACCCTAAACCCCAAACCCTAATTTTAAACCTAAAGAAACTAAATAAATTAAAAATTAACCTAAAACCTAAAACCTAATAAACCTAAACCCTAAGAATGGGCAAAATCTTAACGATAGGAACATCACCATCAACCAGGCTCAGTCTAGATTTGGCGGTGGAGGTGAAGGCAGAGGTGGCAGTTATCTCAGTGTGGTGGGGGATCTAGAGGTGGTGGTCGGAGCAATGGTGGTTAGGGTGGCGGGAGGAGCGACAAAAATTACAATCGTGGTGGTGGCAAAGTGAGAGATCGAGGATATGATGGTCAATCCTGCTACTCATGAGGCTGGGGTGGTTCTGATGGGAACTAGAGAAAATTAAGAACGGTCAATCTGATCTGATGCATATAGAACTATGTCTTTATTGTAGAGACGATTCCAATTTCTTAGGGTTTTTTATTTGCTTTATGCATGCTCATTTTTAATTTATGTCGTTGCTTGTGTCTTAGAAAACTTGGTTTGTAACTTAGTTAATGAAATCAAAAAGAAGAAATGTTGAATATGAATTTGTTCTCTGTAAAAAAATTAAAACCAAACAGGCATGAACCCTAAAGAAATACTTAAACCCTAAACCTAAAACCTAAACCCTAAAATCTAAAAAATAAAAACCTTAAGCTCTAAACACTAAACCCTAAACTAGAGCTAAACCCTGCCAAAAGATAGCAAACCACAAAACCACAAACCACAAAACCACTGAGCCCTGAAACCCTTGAATCTAGAAAGAAGCCTAAACATCAAACGCCCCTAAAAGCTAATGATGCTAGAGGATTAAACTAGAATAAACTTAAAAAAAATAAATAAATAAAATTCTAAATGAAAATAAAATAAAGTAAAAGAGCAACCTAAAACCCTAAACTTCAAAACCAAGAAGATAAAATAAAAAAAATAAAGAACTAAAATTAAGATAAAATAAAATCAAAACCTAAACTAAACCTAAAAATAAAAAACTTAAATAAAATAGAAATGAAACTTAAATTAAAAATACCTAAAATAAATAAAATAAAATAAAATAAACATAAACCTAGACTAAAATAAACTAAACTAAATTAAATAAAACCTAAACCTTAAACCATAAACCATAAACCCTAAACCCTAAAACTCTAAACCCTAAACCCTGAACCCTAAACCCTTGACCCTAAACCCTAAACCCCAAACCCTAAACCCCAAACCCTAAACTCTAAACCCTACAAATCGAAAAACCTAAACCTAAACTAAAAAAAATCTAAAAATTAAAAAACATAAACCTAAATAAAATATAATAAATAAAATAAAATAAAAACCTAAACTAAATCCTAAATCCTACACCTAAACATAAACCTAAAAATAAAATAAAATAAAATAGAAAATAATAACTAAACTAAAATAAAATAAATAAAAAACCAAACTAAACTAAAACATTAAATAAACCTAAAAATAAAAATCCTAATAAAATAAAACGTAAGCATAAAAGAAAAATGAAATTAACCTAAAATAAAATTAAATAAAACCTAAATAAAAACTTTAACCTAAACAATAAACATAAAAATAAAACCTAAACCCTAAATTAAAAGAAACCTAAACCTAAAATTAAAATAAAATAAACCTAAACCTAAACTAAAATAAATAAAATCTAAACCTAAACTTAAAATTTACTAAACATAAACCTAAACCTAAACCTAAAATAAATAAAATAAAATAAATTAAAAAATAAAACCTAAAAATAAACCTAAAATAAAAACTTAAAACCTAAACCTATAAAAATAACATAAAAACCTAAAGCTAAACCTAAAATAAAAAAATAAAACCTAAACCTAAAAAAATAAAATAAAACTTAAAATAAATATAAACCTAAACATAAATGTAAAAAATAAATTAAAATAAAAATGTAAATAAAAATAAAAATATAAAATAAACTAAATAAACCTAAACCTATCGGTTTATTTAATTTAAAAAAACCCTTAAACCCTAAGCACTAAATCCTAAACCCTAAACCCAAAAATTGAAACCCTAAAACTAACCATAAACCCTAAACCTACAACACCAAACCCCAAACCATAAAAAATACAAAACCCTCAACCATAAACTAGCCCTAAACCCCAAACCATAAACCCTAAACCCTAAACCCTAAAAACTACACCCTAAACATTAAACCCTAAATGCTAAATCCTAAACCCTAACCCTAACCCTAACCCTAAACCCTAGACCCTAAACCCTAAAACCCTAACCCTAAATCCTAAACCCTAAAGCTTAAACCTTAAACCCTAAAGTTTAAACCCTAAAAAACCTTAAACCCAGAAAACCCTAAATGCTAAAGCATAAACACTAAACCCTAACTCCCACTCTAACCCTAAAATCCTAAACCTTAAACCCTAAACCTGAACTAAATAAAACATAAAAATATAATAAAATAACCTAAACTGAAATAAAATAATAAAATAAAGTGACATGAAAACCTAAACTAAAACTTAAACCAAAACCTAAAAATAAAATAAAATAAAATTAATAAAAATAAACTAAACTAAATTAAAAAATAAAATTCACCTAATAATAAAAAACCTAAATAAAATAAAAATTAGACGTAAAATTAAAATAAAAAAAACTTAAAATAAAATAAAAACTAAATAAAAACCTAAACCTCAAAAAAAAACCAAAAATAAAACCTAAAAATAAATAAAAAAATGAAACCTATACCCTAAAAAAAACCTAAACCTGAAATAAGAATAAAATAAACAAAATAAAATAAACTTAAGCCTAAACAAAAATAAACTAAACTAAAATAAATAAAACCTAAACCTAAACCTAAACTAAATAATTTAAAATAAACTAAACATAAACTTAAACCTAAATTAAAAATAATGCCTAAAAATAAACTTAAAATAAAAAGCTAAAAGCTAAACCTACAAAAATAAAATAAAAACCTAAACCTAAAAATAAAAATAAAAAATAAAAGCTAAACTAAAAAATTAAAATAATAATAATAAAATATAAACTAAAATAAATAAACCTAAAATAAATAAAGTAAAATAAATAAAATATAAACCTATATAAAAATGAAAAATAAAGTTAACAAAATTAAATGAAAAATAAACTAAATACACTAAATAATCCAAAACCCAGTTTATCTTTTTCTTAAAGAAAAAAACCCTAAAATCCTAAACCCTAAACCCTACACCCTAAACCCTAACCCTAAACCCTAAACCATAAACCCTAAACCCTAAAAACTATAACCCTAAAACCCTAAGCCCTAAACCCTAAATCTTAAATCCTAAACCCTAAACCCTAATACTAAATCATAAACCTTAAACCCTAAACCCTATCACTAAAACCTAGACCCTAAACCTTAAACCCCAAACCCTAATTTTAAACTTAAAGCAACTACATAAATTAAAAAGTTAACCTAAAACTCAAAACCTAATAAACCTAAACCTAAACCTAAACCTTAAGAATGGAAAAAACCCCAACGATAGGAACATCACCGTCAACCAGGCTCAGTCTAGATTTGGCGGTGGAGGCGAAGGCAGAGGTGGCGATTATCTCAGTGTGGTGGGGGATCTAGAGGTGGTGGTCGGAGCAATGGTGGTTAGGGTGGCGGGAGGAGCGACAAAAATTACAATCGTGGTGGTGGCAAAGTGAGAGATCGAGGATATGATAGTCAATCCCGCTACTCGTGAGGCTGGGGTGGTTCTGATGGGAACTAGAGAAAATTAAGAATGGCCAATCTGATCTGATGCATATAGAATTATGTCTTTATTGTAGAGATGATTCTAGTTTCTTAGGGTTTTTTTATTTTCTTTATGCATGCTCATTTTGAATTTATGTCGTTGCTTGTGTCTTAGAAAACTTGGTTTGTAACTTGGTTAATGAAATCAAAAAGAAGAAATGTTGAATATGAATTTGTTCTCTATTAAAAAAAATTAAAAACCAAAATCCTTAAACCCTAAACAAATACTTTAACCCTAAACCTAAAACCTAAACCCTAAAACCTAAAAAATAAAAACCTTAAACCCTAAACTCTAAACCCTAATACCTTAAACCCTAAACCCTACACCCCAAAACCTAAATCCTAAACCCTAAACCCTAAACCCTAAAACCTAAACCCTAAACCCTATACTTGAAACCTTAAATCCTAAACTAACCATAAACCCTAAACCCTAAAAAGCTAAAAATATTAAGTTAAACTAAATAAAACTTTAAAATAAAATAAATAAAAATTCTTAAATGAAAAAAAAAATAAAGTAAAAACACAACCTAAAACCTAAACCTAAACCTAAAAAGAAAATAAAATAAAAAATAAAAACTAAATTAAAATAAAATAAATCAAAACCTAAACTAAACCTAAAAATAAAAAACCTAATTAAAATAGAAATGAAACTTAAATTAAAAATAAAATAAACCTAAAATATAATAAAATAAAAACTTAATAAAAATATAAATTTAATAAGTAAACCAAAATATAAAACCTAAAAATAAATAAAAAAAATATAACCTAAACCATAAACTAAAAAAAACCTAAAATAAAATAAAAAAATAAAAAAACATAAACCTAAATTAAAATAAAATAAAAAAAATAAGTAAAATGTCAACCTAAATATAAAATAAACTAAACCTAAAGATAAACTAAAACTAAATAAATTAAAATAAACTAAAAAATAAACCTAAACATTAACTAAACAATAAAACTTAAAAATGAACCTAAAATAAAAATCCTAAAACATAAACCTAAAAAAATAAAATAAAAACCTAAAAATAAAAAATAAAACCTAAACCTAAAATATAAAATAAAAATAAAACTAAACTAAAAAATAAACATAAACCTAAACCTCAACATAAAAAGTAAACTAAAATAAAAAACCTAAACTAAAATAAATAAACAAAACTAAATAAAAATAAATAATAAACCTAAATAAAAATAAATAAAATAAAATAAACTAAAATAACTAAATAAATTAAATAGACCTAAACCTACCAGTTTATCTAATTAAAAAAAATCCTAACCCCTAAACCTAAACCCTAAACCCTAAACCTTAAACCCTAAACCACTAAATCTAAATCTTAAATCCCTACCCAACTAAACAATAAACCTAATAAAACCCTGACCCACAACCTCCTAAAAAACCATAAACCAAACCACTAAACTAAAATCCTAAATTAAAAATAAAGAAATTAAACTTAAACTTAACCACACACCCTAAACTAAAACCTACCCAATCCTGGACCACCTACCTTAAAACCATAAACCCCAGGCCCTAAACACTTAGAATCCCTAAATCATGAACCCTGGCCCCAAACCCTAAACCCTAAATCCTAAACTCTTAAAATCTAAAAGCCAAAACCTAAATTAAATAAAACATACAAATAAAATAAATAAATAAACTTAAATCTAAATAAAATTAAAATAAACCTAAACCTAGGCAAAAAAAAAATAAAAGAAATAAAAAAAAACTAAACTAAAATAAAATAAATAAAAACCTAATCTAAACTAAAAAATAAAATAAATCTGAAAATAAAAAACCTAAATAAAATAAAACCTTAATGTAAAATAAAAATAAAATAATCATAAAATAAAATAAAATACAAACTAAATAAAATCTTAAACCTAAAAAATAAACCTACAAATCAAACCTAATCAAAAATAAAAAATAAAACCTAAACCTTAAACTAAAAAAAAACCAAAACCTAAAATAAACAAAATAAAATAAGCCTAAATGTATACTAAAATAACCTAAACTAAAATAAATAAAACCCTAAACCCTAAACCCTAAACCCTAAACCCTAAACCCCAAACCCTAAACCCTAACCGTAATCCTAAACCCTAAACCCTAAACTCTAAACCTAAAGTAACTAAATAAATTAAAAAATAAACCTAAACCTTAAAAGCTAATAAACTCAAACCTAAACCTAAACCCTAAGAAAGGGAGAACCTTGACAATAATAACATCACCGTCAACCAGGCTCATTCTAGATCTAGTGGTGGAGACAAAGGTAGAGGCGGTGGATATCGCAGTAGTGGGGGAGGATTTGGAGGTGCTGGTGGGTATGAAGGTGGTGGTTAGAGTTGTGGTGGTTATGGAGGCAGGAGGAGCAACATAGGGTACAACTGTGATGGTGGCAGAGTGAGAGATCGGGGGTATGATGGTGGATCCCGCTACTCAAAAGGCCAAGGTGGTTCTGATAGGAACTAGAGAAATTGAAGAACGAATCGACTGACCAAGGTTATGGAATTGTGTCTTTATAGAGACAGCTTCGCCATCTAGGGTTTTTGATTTGCTCTATGCATTGGTAAATTTTGATCTATCTCATCGCTTGTGTCTTAAAAAACTTCCTGTGTTACTTAGTTGGTGAAATCGAAAAGAAGAAATGTTGAATCTGAATCTATTCTATGTTAAAATAAAAACACCAAAAAAACCCTAAACCCTAAACTAAAACCTGAACCTAAAACCTAAAACCTAAACCCTAAACCCTAAACCATAAATACCCTAAACCCTAAACCATAAAACCTAAACCCTAAACCTTGAAGCCTAAAGCCTAAGACTTAAACCCTAAACCCTAAACCCAAAAAAAAAAAAACTAAAAACTCTAAACCTTAAACCCCAAATGCTGAACCCCAAACTATAAACATTAAACCCTAAACCCTAAATAAACTCTAAACCTTGAAAAGCTAAAACCCTACACCTAAACAAAATAAAACCAAAAAACAAAATAAATAACTAAAACTTAAAGTAAAATAAATAAATTAAAATAAAATAAATATATAAACTAAAACTAAAACTTAAACCTAAACTTAAAATGAAAATAAAATAAAAAATAAAAACTAGAATTAAATAAAATAAATAAAACCTAAAAAACTACAAAAAGTAAAAAAAAAACTTAAATAAAATAAAAACTTAAACTAAAATAAAAATAAAATAAAAACATAAACTTAAACAATAAACCTAAAAATAAAACATAAAAATAAATTTAAAATAAAACCTAAACCATAAACTAAAAAGAAAACTTAAACCTAAAATAAATAAATAAAATCTAAACCTAAACTAAAATAAACTAAACTAAAATAAATAAAACTAAACTAAAACCTAAAATAAACTAAACCTAAACTAAATAAAATAAAATAAACTGAAAATAAATCTAAACCTAAACTGAAAAATAAAACCTAAAAATAAACCTTTAATAAAAACATAAATCCGAAACCTAAAAAAATAAAATAAAAACCTAAAGTTAAGCCTAAAAATAAAAAATAAAACCTAAACCTAGAAAATAAAATAAAAATAAAACTAAACTAAAAAAATAAACGTAAACATAAACCTAAAAAAAATAAACTAAAATAAAGAACCTAAACTAAAATAAATAAACCAAAAATAGATAAACTAAACTAAATAAAAATAAAAATAAACATAAATGTAAATAAAAAAATAAAAGGAACTAAAATAAATAAAAAAGAAACTTAATAAAGCTAAACCTACCAGTTTACTTAATTAAAGAAAAATCCTAACCCTAAATCCTAAACCCTAAAAGTATCCCTAAAATTATAACTCTAAACCTTAAACCTTAAATCCTAAAACCCTAAACCCCAAAACCCTAAATCCTAAAGCCTAAACCTTAAAAAACACTAAAGCCTAAACCCTAAACCCTAAACCTTAAATGCTAAAACCTAAACTAACCGTAAACTCTAAACCCTATACCATAAAAACCTAATCGCTAAACTGTAAACCCAAACCCCTCTCCCCTAGAGCACTCTCTCATTCTCTGGTGATTTTTGAATACCTCTTGGTGGCATGTCCCTGACTGTGGATTTATATGGCTTTGGCTTTGTATTCGACTGAATTCAAAGGCTTGAATGTCATCTGGCCATTTGAATGATGCTTCATCATTGACCATGGCTGTAGTGAGTTCTATTCCTTGGGCTCCACCTCAAATTATGGATGCTTCGACTAGAGAATTTAGAAAATTGGGGCTTGGTGGTCCAAATGATGCTTCATCTATTAAATCATTTATGAAAGCGCTATCTGGTAAGACTTCTCCCTCTGTTGATTTGGTTAATCTCATTTTGACATCTTTTAGAGGTTTGCGTCGTTAAGTGTTTTGATGTGGATGTTGAAAAGTTGGCAAAACCATTTGAATTTTCTCTTGTTGGTAAATTTTCTTTGCTTCATCCAAATTTGGATAAGATCCGCTCTTTTTTCCATAATCTCAAGCTTACGGGGGCTTTCTCGATTGGTCTTATTAACCCTCGGCATATCCTGATTCAACTTTCTAATGATCTGGATTATTAACGTGGATCATTCTTATTTCATCTTTAATTATCAAATGAGTTTGTTGAAGTGGTCACCCTTTTGACATTAATGAGGAATCTCTTATTATTCTGGTGTTGTTATTTATTCCTAGTATGCACATTCATTTTATTACCCATCATGTGCTTTTTGTTATCAGGGCTTTATTTGGATAGCATTTGCAACTTGACCAAGTGACCACTGAGCGATCTTGCCCATCTATGGCTCGGATCCTCATGGAATTATACATAAATAAAAAATACCCTAAGGAAGTTTGGATTGGCTCTGAAAAATATGGGTATTCATAAAAGGTTGAATTAGATAGCCTTTCAATTTTTTGTTTCGATTGTAAAATTCATGGTCATGATAATTCAGAAGGTTTTATTCTCCACCCCACTTAAAAAAAATGAAATCCTCCTAAAGAGAATATTGTTCTTACCCATAAGCCGATCCCTGCTTATGTTCAGAAATCAACCTCGGATCCTAAGAATGGTATGAAGGCTATTATTGAGGTTGATTCCCTAGATATTGGGGTTAATCCTATTGAATTAGTTTCAGCTCCTACTATTGATATAGATTCGGCTAATTTTCAAAATGGGAAGGATGACTTACCTCTTTTTTTTCCACATTATAAATTTTCAAAGTTATTGGAAGATGATTTTGTTTGTTCTAATTCTATTCATGCATCTATGCTAGCTTTGATTGATGAAAATGAAGCTTTTAATGATGATTTAAATGATGTCAAGCATGTTGAAAATATTTATGATCCGGATTTAACTACTCGTGCTTTAAATGGTTCTAAATAGTCATCGTCTCTCATTTCTAATCTTGATATTAATGTTAATCCTACTTTTAGCATAATATGGATTTGGAAGAGGGTGAACACCCCTCCAAGTACTTGGAGAATTATCCTAAATTTCTGACCAATGTTACTAAATCTTACTCAGATGACAACTCTAGTGGAAAAAAAATGGTTTCCAAACTTATCATGCTAAAAAAAAAAGTGTTAAAAACTACCCTCCCAAATTGTCCAAAAACACTAGATTTGCTGCGGCCTCTAACTCCTCTCTTAATTAATCTTTGCTTAACCCCTTTTTATTTTACTTATGTTTAATTTTCTTATTTTCAATTTTAAAGGGATCAGTATGCTCTCTATTCATAAACATATTATAAATCTTCATTGCATTCATAATATTTATTTACTTATGGTTCTGGAGCCTCTTATTCATGCTAATAAAATTAACTATGTTGCTAGAATGATAAGCCTCAATAAATTTGTATTTAATGTTAGTAATAAGATTTGGTGTTTTTGGAATAATTTTATTGAGGATTCAATTATTGATGGTCCCTATACACAAAATCCTACACCCTAAACCCTAAACCGTAAACCTACAACCCTAAACCTTAAACCCTAAACCCTAAAGCCTAAAGCTAAAACCCTAAAAAACCCTAAATCTTTAACCCTGAACTTTGAACCCTAAACCCTAAATTAACACTAAACCCTAAACCCTAAACCCTACACACTAAAGCCTAAACCCTAACCCTAAACCATAAACCTTAAACCCTAAATCTTAACCCTAACCCTAACCCTAACACTAAACCCTAAATCCTAAATCATAAACTCTAAAACCCTAAACCTTAAATCATAAACTAACCCTAAACCATAAATAATTAAACCTACAATCTTAAACCTGCAACCCTAAATCCTAAATCCTAAAAAACCCTAAACCACTAAACCCTACACCCTAACCCTAAACCCTAAACCCTAAACCCTAAACTCTAAACCCCAACACTAAACCCTAAACCCTAAACCACAAAACCTAAACCTAAACCTAAAGTAACTAAATAAATTAAAAATAAACCTAAACCCTAACACCTAATATTCCTAAATTGAAACCTAAACCCTAAGAATAGGCAGATCCATGATGGCAAGAACATCATCGTCAATCAGACTCAGTCTAGATCTAGTGGTGGAGGTGAAGGCGGATGTGACAGTTATCTCAATGGTGGTGGGTTATCTAGAGGTGCTGGTGGATATGGAAGTGGTGGTCGGAGCAGTGGTGGGTATGGAGGTGGGAGGCATGATGGAGGTTATAGCCGTGGTGCTGGCGGAGGGAGTGATCGAGGATATCATGGTGTATCTCGTTACTCGCAAAGCCGGGGGGGTTCTCATGGGAACTGGAGAAATTGAAGAATGATCGATCCGATCTACCACTTATAGAACAGTGTCTTTAAAGAAAAAAGATGGTTATAGTTATCTAGGGTTTTTGATTTGCCCTATGCGTGCTTATTTTTTATCTATGTCATCGCTTGTGTCTTAGAAAACTTATTGTGTTATTTAGTTGATGAAATCTAAAAGAAGAAATGTTGAATCTGAATTTGTTATCTGTTAAAAAAAACCAAAAACCCTAAACCCTAAACTAAATTCTTAACCATAAACATAAAACCTAAACCCTAAACCCTAAACCCTAAACCCACATAAAACCCACTTAAACCCAAAACCACTAAATAAACCCTAAACCCTGGGCCTCTACACTAAACCCCAAACTAAACCCTAAACCCTAAACCACCCTAAACCCCTCCTGGTCCTGGGCCCACCCTGACTAAGCTGGGCCCTAAACCTACAAAACCTAAACTAAATAACATAAATAATATAAATAAAAACATAAAATAAAAATAAAATAAAATAATCATTAACTAAAACCCAGAAAAAAAAAAGAATAAAATAAAAGTAAATAAATAAATAAAACTAAACTAAATAAAATAAAACATAAAGTAAACTAAACCTAAAATAAGATAAAATAAACCAAATGAAATAAAAGTTGATAAACTAAATAAAATAAAAATAAACTTAATATAAACTTAATAAACCTAAAATCACTACTAAATAACCATAAACCTAAACTCAACCTGGCTAAACTAAATAAACTAAATAAAAAATAAAAACCTAAGCCTAAATAAATTAAAAAAAATAAAATAAAACTAAACTAAAAAACCTAAACTTAAGAATAATATAATAAAAATAAATAATAAAAAATAAACTAAAATAAAATTAATAATAATTAACTAAAATAAAATAAACCTAAAAACCTAAAATTAAAACTAAACCTAAAATAAAATAAAATAATCTTAAAAATAATAAATAAAAACTAAATAAAATAAACCTAAAAAATAAAACCTAAAATAAATAAAAAATAAAACATAAACAACAAAAAAAACCTAAACCTAAAATAATAATAAAATAAAATAAACTTAAACCTAGGCTAAGATAAATAAAACCTAAGCTAATAAAAAATACTAAACCTAAATCTAAACTAAATAATGATAAAATAAACCTAAACAAACTAGAAATAAACCTAAAATAAACCTAAAATAAAACTAAAACCTAAACTGAAAAATAAAATAAAACCTAAACCTATAAAAATAAATAAAACTATAAAAATTAAATAAAATAAAAGGACTAAAAGCATAAACCTAAACCTAATAAAATAAACTAAAATAAACTTAAACTAAAACAAATAAATTAATATAAATAAAATAAAAAAAAACCTAAATAAAAAGAAATATAAAATATAAACCTAAACTATTGGTTTGCTTACTTTTTTGTTTAAAAACCACAGCCATAAAACCTAAACCTAAACCCTAAATCCTAAAATAGACCATGAGCCTAAACCCTAAACCCTACCATGATCCTAAAATCTTAAACCCTCTTAAACCTACTAAACCCAAACTATAACCCCTAAGCTTAACAAATTAAAAAAATAAACCTCACCCTAAAATCTAATAAAGTAAACATAAACCTAAACCATAAGATTGGAGTGAACCTTGTCATCACAGCGGGCTGATCCCATAAGGCGGTGGAGTCAAAGCGGAGATTATCCTAGGTCATGGGGATTTGGAGGTGCTAGTGGATATGGAGATGTTGGTCAAAGAAGTGGTGGTTATGGAGACCTGAAGAGTAGTGATGGGGGATTTGGAAGTGCTAGTGGACATGCATTCTCATTTTATCTATATGTCACTCTTAGAAAACTTGATGTGTTAGTTGATGAAATCAAAAAAGTAGAAATGTTCAATTTCTTATTAAAAAAAAAACCAAAGAACCCTAAACCAAAAACCTAAACCAAGCCAACCCTAACCACATAAAACCTAAACTAAAACAACTTAAACCTAAACTACCTACTACCAAAGCCTAGGCCCTAAACCTCACAATCAAGGCTCTAAATCCTGAGCCTACCCTGACCTACTTAGGCTGACCACAGGCCCATATCCTGATCCATCATGGGCCACCCACCCTATCTTGGGCCCTGATAGGCTAATGAGCCTCAGTCTAAGCCATAAAGCTAAGCCCAGACTACTAAACTGGGCCTAAGATAAATAATAAAATTAAGACTAATTAAAAATAATAAATAGAGCCTAAACTAAACTAAAGATAAACCTAAATAAAATTGACCTATATAAAATAATATAAGATAAAAAATCTAAAAAATAAAATAAAAAAAAATAAAAAAAATTAAAAAAAAATATAAAGAGAGCTAAATTAATAAAAAAAAAAAGCTAAATAAAACTAAAATAAAAAACCTAAAACCAAATCTAAATAAAATACCCTAAACCAACCTAAAACCTAAACTAAAAAATAAAACGGAAAATAAACTAAAATAAAATAAAAAAAAATAAACAAGAAATTAAAATAACCTACAACTAAAAAAAGAAAATAAAACAAAATAAACCTAAACCTAAAAAAAAACTAAGATAAAACCTAAACTAAAATAAATAAACTTAAAGATAAATAGGAGCTAAATGGAATAAAATAAATAAAAATTAAAATTAAATACTAAAATAAATAAAATGTAAATAAATTAAACTGGCTTTCTTTGCTTAAAAAAAAAATAAAAAATAAAAAAAACCCTAAGTCTAATAACCCTAAACTAAGCTAAAACTCTGTCCTAAATCTGCCACCTAAATCCTAAACCCCATTGAGCCACACATAAACAGCCCACAAACTAAACTACTATAAAATAAAATAAAATAAACTTAAAACTAAATAAGATTAAAAAAAGGAAATAAAAAAACTAAACTAAACCTAAACCAAAATTGAGCACTAAAAAATAATAAAAATAAAACTAATCTAAAATATTAAAATAAACCTAAATCATAAAAAAATATAAAATAAATTAAAATAAACCAAAAATAAAATAAAACCTAAATCTAAAAATAAACCTAAAAAGAATAAAGACCTAAACCCTAAACTAAAAAAACCTAAACTTAAAACAGTATAAATTAAACTAAACTGAGCTAAAATAAACTAAAATAAATAAAACCTAAACCTAAACCAATAAATAGGCTACACTAAACTAAATTAAATAAAACATAAAAAATAAACCTATAATAAACCTAAACCTAAATAAAATAAAATTCAACCTAAACCTAATTATAAAATTAAAATCTAGACCTTAAAATAAAATAAAACTAAAAATAAACACCTAAACCTAAAATAAAGATGAAAAACTAAATAAAATAAACCAATTAAACAAACTAAATTAAATTAAAATAAAAAATGAACCTAAATAAAAATAAAAAAATAAACTAAAATAAATACAAAATAAATTAAATAAAACCAAAAAAAATAACAAAATGTAAATAAAATCATAAAAAAATAAAACTAAAACCTAAACCTAAACCTTAAAATAGAATAAAAAAAAAATAAAATAAACTAAAATAAAATAAAGCTAAACTAAACTTAAAATGGAATAAACCTAAGAATGAAAACCTAAATAAAAAAAACAAAAAATAAAAATAAAACAAACCTAAAATAAAATAAAATAAAATAAATACTTAAATATAAAATAAACCTAAAAATAAAAAAAATGAAAAAAATAAAACTTTAAAAAATAAATAAAAATAAAATAAACTAAAATAAACCTAAACAAAATAAATACTAAAACTAAACTACTTCTAAACTAAAAAATAAAATAAACTAAGAAAACCTAAGCCTAAACTAAATAATAAAAACCTAAAAAATTAAAACCTAAATCCTAAACCTAAAACATAAAACCTTAAAATAAAATAAATAAAATAAAAAAATAAAATAAATAAATAAACCTAAACTAAACCTAAAAATAAACTCAAATAAACTTAAATTAAGATAAAAATATAAATAAAAAAAAAATAAATAAAAAAATAAAATAAAGTAAACTAACAAATAAAATACTAAATATTCTAAATAAACCTAAACTATTGGTTTGCTTAATTTAAAAAAACCCAAACCCTAAATCCTAAACCACTAAACCCTAAACTAAAAAACTAAAATAAACCTAATAATAAAATAAAATAAAAATAAATCTAAACATAAAATAAAAATCTAAATCTAAACCTAAAATCTAAACTAAAATAAATAAATAAATCTAAATAAAAATAAAAATCTAAATAAATAAAAAAACTAAACCTAAATCTAAACCTAAATCTAAACCTAAAATCTAAACTTAAAATCGAAACTAAATCTAAACCTAAAATCTAAACCTAAACTTAATCCTAAATAAAAATAAAATAAAATGTAAACCTAAAATCTAAACCTAAACTAAAAAATAAAAATCTAAATCTAAATCTAAACCTTAATAGAAAAAATCTAAACCTAGGCTAAAATAAATCTAAACCTAAAATAAATCTAAACCTAAATCTAAACCTAAAATCTAAACTACTAAACAAAATAAAAAAAAATAAAAAAAAATCTAAACCTAAATAAACTAAAATCTAAACCAAAATCTAAACCTAAAAATCTAAGCCTAAAATCTAAACCTAAATCTAAACCCAAAATAAAATCTAAACCTAAACTAAACTAAATAGAATAAAAATCTAAACCTAAACTAAATAAATCTAAACCTAAAATCTAAATAAATCTAAACCTAAAAATAAAAAAAATAAAATCTAAACCTAAATCTAAACCTTAAATCAAAACCTAAATCTAAAGCTAAATCTAAACCTAAATAAATAAAATCTAAACTTAAAAATCTAAACCTAAATAAATAAAAATCTAAACCTCAAAAAACAAACCTAAACTCTCGGCCTCTTCGATTTCATTTTCCCTTCTTTCTTTTCATTTTCCTTGCGGCGATTCGATCATTCACGATCAATTTTTTCGATTATTTATCTCTGATTGGCCTCTAATGTGATTTTCCCTTTGCTCTTTCAATGGCAGAGGAGCCACTTTCTGCTCAACCGAGCTTATCCATCTTGGTAGCGTCAGCTAGAGCATCAGATTTACATGGAATAATGGATCCAAAATCATCACTACTGTCTTTAAGGATGCATGATGCAGGTAAGAACCTTTCACCTAATGCTTGATTTTGATCTCGTCCTCCTTTTGGGATGCTTATTATTATGTGCGGATCTAGATGTGAAAAAGTTGGCGAATTCTCTTTAGTTGGTTAATTTTCTTACATTGACTCGATAACATCATCATTTTTCGCCTTAAACTTTCGGTGTTTTCACTATCGGTGATTGATCCAAGGAATATTTTAATTTAGCTCTCTAACTTAGATTATTCAAGAGTTTTTGCACATGCTTTTTTTTTTAATTGCCAAATGCAACTTTTGAAATGGTCTCCTCTTTTGATATAAAGAAATCTCCAATTATTCCTATATGGCTAGCTCTTTCTATGAGAATACATTATTTACACATCAAGTTCTCTTTTGGTTGGGGCTCTCTTTGTTTACCTCTTCAAATTGAATGACCTTTTCAAAATGAGATCTTTTTGGTCATATTGAAATTGATATCACTAAAAGCATCCTAAAGAAGTTTGGATTGGCTCTAAGTTGTTATAATCAAAAGTTGAATTTGAGAATTTTCCATTGTAAGATTCATGGCCATGATCATTCAGAATGTTTTGTGTTGCATCCTCAACTAAAAAAGAATAAATTGCTAGATCCTAATCCTTCTCTATCAAATGAAAAATCCATAAATTTTCTTATGTGCCAAAAGTCACTCAAAATGGGAATCCTACCCCTACCCCTACTCATTTTCTATCCACTTTGCTTTGTATTGGAGACAATGGAGCATGTTAAAAATAATGTTTATGAGGTTCAGGAGGCTAATGATAGTTTCATTATCATTTCTTCTAATTGTAATAATTTGGCTCCTCGATAATACATTGACTTAACCTACCCCTTTTGGCTGAGAGACTCATATGAACCTTAGTGGTAATTTGAATGGAAATTTTAGGTTGGATCAAAATCTGAAAACAAATTCTGGAGTTGATCCTTTGATGAAGGAACAAAATCTAAAAACTATTGATCCTTTGATGATGGAACAAAATCTAAAAACTAATTCTAAAATTGAGCATAAAATCTGTGCTATTAATGGCTTCACAACCTCTCCTTCTCCTGCACTTCAGAGTGATACGCATGCTAACCACTTTCTCAACATTGAAGAAAGGAAATTACCATTAGAAATGCTTTGACGTCACAGTCCTATTACGAATATCACAAATCAATCTCTCTCAGATGGTAATTCTTTGGACAATGATAGACCTTTTCAAACTATTTTTAAAAAAATTCACTTAAAGCTAGAATGTTCACTAATAACTCTACTAGAACTACTAGATCTTCTCTAAGTTCCCATAAATAACTGTTTCTAGCTTCCTTTTCTTCTTGCTTTATTATTTCTTTAGTTATCTCTTTTCCTTTCTTTTCTTATTTTATTATGATCAACTTACTAATTTGGAATGTTCAGGATATTGGGACTCTTATTATTTGCTACTGTATTAGAAGTCTTTATTGTATTCATAACATAGCCTTACTTATTGTTATTGAACCATTCATACACTCTTTTAAGATCAACCATGTTGCTAGAATGCTTGGCTTTCAAAACTTCTTTTTATATTAATAAAATTTGGCATTTTTGGAATAATTTAGTCAACATATCTATCCTTGATGATCTCCAACAATTGGTTAATGTCCATATCTCATTGGGTGATTTTTTTATTCTAGGTTCCTTTATTTATGCTTCTTATAATAGAGCTAGTAGGAACATCCTTTGGGACAACTTAAGAACATTTGCCTCCTCAGTTAACCAACTTGGTTGGTTAGTGGTAATTTTAACACTATTTTCTCTTACTCGAAAAGAAGGGGAGGTTGCTCTCCTAACATTCATTCCATGGAAGACTTTTTTAATATGATTCTTGATTGCAATCTGATTGATATTGGCTATTCGAGCTCAGATTATACATGACATAACTATAAACTTTGGCAATTGCTTGATAGGACTCTTTTTAATTCTCTTTGGATCAACATTTGAACATTTGAGAACTTTTATCGATCATGCTCCACTTTTGATTTAGATCCAAAATCCCTTTAATAGATTACCCTCCCCAACCTCTTTCAAATTCTAAAATATGTGGATCCAACACATTGATTTCATCAATGTTGTATCCATTAACTGGATGGCTCCTCTTCATCCGGATAATTCAGTTAAGGGAATGATTCTCCTCTAGCTTAAGCTTAAAAGGCTTAAACAAAATCTAAATTGGTGGAACAAGCATCATTTTAAAAATCTTTTTGCCAATATCAAAAATATGGAACAATTAGTTTGTTCTCTTGAAGATGCCAATTTGACTGATTCTACTAAACTTGAAGAGTTCAATGAAGCAAAAGATAACTTAGTTAACTATCAGAATATGGAGGAAACCTACTGGTGGCAAAAGGCTACTAGAAAATATATTGCTGATGGTGACAGAAATACCAGGTACTTCCATGCTCTTTAAAAAAAAAGAAAGCCTTAAACTCTATTAAAAAATTAAAATGATAATGTATGGATCTGACAATAGACATTAAATATTTTTTCATACATCATTTTAAAAACTTATTAAATAACAACCCTTCTTTAGAAGCTCTCTCCAACTCTCACCTGATTCCCTCAATAATTACTAATGATGACAACCACTTGCTTAATATGCATCCTGAGATTGGTAGTATTCTTAATAGCATGATTTCTGTAAAATTTTGACTCAATATTTTCAGCATTATTGGCCTATTATTAAGTCTGACCTTGTCAATGCTGTCGTTGATTTCTTCGTTGGCAATCCTTTACCTAGATATTTTTCTAGCATTTCCATTATTCTCATTCCTAAAATTAATAATCCTAAATCTTGGGGTGATTTCAGATCTATCAGCCTTTGCACCTTCTTTCATAAACTCATTATTAAATTAATTGCTAATAGAATTAGTCCACTGCTGCCTAAAAATATTTACCCCAACCAAACTAGTTTCATTAAAGGTAGAGCTATATCTGACAACATCCTTCTAACCCAAGAGCTGATTCATGACCTTGATGCTTCTACTAGAGGTGGTAACATCCTTTTCAAATTGGACATCTCTAAAGCTTTTGACAACCTCTCTTGGAATTTTCTCTTCCAAATTCTACATTTGTTTAGTTTTTTTAACTCTTCTATCTGGCTCATTAAAAATTGTATTACCAATGTTTGGTTCTCCGTTATCATGAATGGTGAGTCCCTAGGTTTTTTTCATTCTATGCATGGATTGAAACAAAGAGATCCCTTATCTCCCTCTCTTTTTATTATTATTGTTGAATATCTTTTGAGGAGTCTTAATGATCTTTTCAACAATAATCCTAGCATATTTTTTAGAACTCAAGGTGGTCTTCTTGTCTCTCATCTTAGCTTTTTTCGATGACTTCATAATCTTTTGCAATGCCTCTATTCAACACATTAAAACTATTAAGAATCTTTTAAATAAATTTTTGGAAAGTGGTCTCTTTCTTAACGAAGGTAAAAGTTATTTCATTCCTTCCTCTAAAATCTCTAGTAATAGGATCAACCAAATCTTGAGAATTACTAATTTTTTAGCAACAATAACTTCCTATTAAATATCTTGGTGCTCCGCTTTTTAGAGGTCAGAAAAGATCACATCTCTTTGATGAGTTAATCCAAAAAATCTCTAATAAAATTTTTGTTTGGGAATTTCATTTACTCTCATTTGGTGGTAGGCTCACTTTGATTAAGAGTACCCTTAACTCCATGTCTTTATATCTCATTTAAACCATTATGCCGACCAATTCTACCATTATCAGAATTGATCGCCTCCTTAACAAATTCTTTTGGGGTTCTAACAATTCTAATAAAAGAATGCATTGGACCTTACTAGAGGGAGATGTTTTACTTTCTGCTTTACTTTCTGATCAACAAGGATAGACTTCTTGCCATCAATATTTTGTTTATGGGTCTTACTGTATCTATTTTCCATTTTATGATTAAGGTTGTGTTTTGTTTCTTTTCCTTTCTCTGGAAATCTGTGCTGAGGCTCATGACTTTGTTGTCTCATTGTTTAATTTCTATATTTTTGTATAGCTTCATGATAGGCCCTAATTTATCTATCTTTTCTCTCTTTAATAGGGTTGTGGCCCCTCTTATGCTCTCTAAACTCACCTCCACAACCTGTAAGGAGAGAAACTACAATACTTTTGTTATTATTATTGTTTCTTTACAGGATTGGAATTACTTCTTGATTTCTTTCCAGCCTATTTTTACTGATGATGTTGGCTTAGCTGTTGTTATGCTTTTCTTTATCTTGAAGGATTTCAATGATGGCTCTCCTTTGAACCCCTTTCATGTATATGCTGTTCCACTATTTTTTACTGGATTATCTTATGGTGGGTGTAATAATTATTTTGCTGCTTTAATTGTTGGCTGTTGGATTTTCGAGTGTTATGTCCAGGCGCTTATTTTCTATTGTTCTTGCAAACCTCACCTCCCAACGTATGGAGCTGCAATACCCTTGTTATTATTATTGTCTCTTCGCAGGATTGGAATTCCTTTTTATTTTCTTTCCAGTCTGCTTTTATTGATGATGTTGGCTTAGCTGCTGGCCTGCTTTTCATTGTCTTGAAGGATTTCAATGATGGCTCTCCTTTGAACCCCTTTCGTGTCTATGATGTACCACTTTTTTTACTGGATTATCTTATGGTGGGTGCAATATTTGTTTTGCTATTTTATTTATTGGCTATTGGATTTTTAGTCTTATGTACGTTATTTTTTACGATTGGTTTTCTTTTTTGTCAACTTATCACCTAATGTTTGTGGTCTATTTAATCTGCTGCTATTTTTCCATCTTGGTTTAGTTAGACTTGTGCAGATCACTCTGATTATGCTATTATCGACTTGGTTATTAACTTATGCACTGTCTACTCTGAATGAGTGGTTTAATGGCCGCCTTTGTTATTCTTTGTCATGGTTGTTGGTGGATTATCGTTTTATGCCCGAACTCTTGGGGTTGTCTCTCTGATTATCTTTATTTGGTGTTATTTGCGGTGGGGTGCATCTTATTACCTGTGGCTTCTGGTCCATCTAATCTGCTGTTGCATTCCCATCTTGGTTCTGTTAGACTTTTGCATTTTCTATTGTATTTTGGGTTTGGGTTATGTTATCTAGCTTTACATTTGTTGTTTGTTAACTTACACAATGATTAACAAGGGGTTGTTAACATGCATTGCTTACGAATGGGTACGGGCAATATTCATTTTGTACTCGGCACAGTAAGTTTCATATATGTCCCATATGTTTGGGATGGTGCTATTTACATGGTAATTGATTTGCTTAACAGGATTTCAGCAAGCTTTTCAATTGGTTGTATATTGTTTCTATCCTCTGCCTGGCCTTTTCTGCTATTTTCTTATGGTGGGTTTTCATGCTGGCCTAATTATACTCTTGGCTTTGGTATTAAAAAGGTGGATCTGGCAAAGATGGTTCATTTTCATATGTGTAGGGATTCTCATGCAATGGTAACTATATTGATGATATTTATCCTGCATGGGATCCCCTCTCCCATTCTGCTCTCTATTGTTTCCTTTTCATTAGTGTATATGGCTTTGTTTAGGTTTCCAGGTACTAAGGCTCATAAGACTTTCAACAAATGGCTACTATCTTCCCACAAGTTTGTAGGCAATGATGGCTGTGATGATTTCACTCCTTTTTGGTTTTGTAGTAGCTCTTGTGATGTAACCCTTCCGCTGAAGTTTGGATGCTCATATTTGCATCTGCCCCAATTTGGTGTGACTGAGCCTGAGCCTTCTCTCACACACTTCTCTATAATTTTTCTCCGTTTATGCTGCTTTAATTTTTCACTTTGTCTATATTGCTTTAACTATTCTAATTTTTATCTTTCTACAATTTTGTAGATGCATTTCCTTTTTTCTCTTGCAGGTTTGCTCCCTAGTGCTATGCATTCTCTCATCCTGAAGAGCTTTGGCCCAGATTTATCCATTGGCTTATCTTTGTTAATCATTTTGTGTCTTTTGCTTTCCTTTTCTTGTTTACTTTGCTTTTGGTTGTACTTAGACATGGGATTTACTTTCTAGGCTGATTGTAGCTCTTTGAGTAGTAGTTTTGGAGTTTATCCCCTGATAAGGACCTTGTAACTCTCTTTTTGTGGCAATAATCTAAACCTACAAACCTAAACCCTAAACCCTAAATCCTAAACCATAAACTCTAACCCTAAACCTTAAACCTTAGAAGCAGGAACCTTAAAATTGTAAGCCCTAAACCCTAAACCCTAAACCATAAACCTCGGACACTAAACTTAAACCTAAAGTAATTAAATAAATTTAAAAATAAACTTAAATCCTAAAACCTAATAAACCTAAACCCTAAGAATGGGCAGAACCTTGACGGCATGAACATCACCGTGAACCATACTCTGTCTAAATATGGAGGTGGAGGTGAAGGAGAAACTGGCGGTTATTGTAGTGGTGGTGGGGGATATGGAGGTGGTGGTCATAGTAGACATGGTGGTGGCGGAGGGAGAGATAGGAGATATGATAGTGGATCCTGCTACTTGAGAGCTAGTGTGGTTAGGGCGAGAAAATGAAGAAACGGTGATCCAATCTGGCTTATGGAACTGTCTTCTGATGAGAGAGGTTCTAGTTATCTAGGGTTTTTGATTTGCTCTACGCGTGCTCATTTTTCATCTATGTCATCACTTATATCTTAGATAACTTGGAGTGTTACTTGGTTGATGAAATCAAAAAGAAGAAATGTTGAATCTGATTTTGTTCTATGTTAAAAAAAAAACCAAAAAACTTAAACTCTAAACTAAAACTTGAACCCTAAACCTAAAACCTAAACCCTAAACCCTAAACCCTAAAAACTCTAAACCCTAAAGCCTAAAGCCTAAAACCCTAAACCTTAAAGCCTAAAACATAAACCCTAAAGCCTAAACCTTAAACCCTAAACCCTAAACCCTAAACACCTAAACTTTAAACCCTAAACCTTTAAACCCCAAACCATAAACCCCAAACCTAAACCCTAAACCCTAAACCCTAAAAACCTAAACCCAAAATAAATAAAATCTAAAAATAAAATAAATAAAAAAACCTAAACCCCAAGTAAAATAAAATTAAAAAATAAAATAAAAACTTAAACTAAAATGTAAACCTAAACCTAAACCAAAAACTAAAAAGAAAATAAAATAAAAAATAAAAAACTAAAATAAAATAAAATAAATAAAAACCTAAAGTAAACTAAAAAATAAACCTAAAATAAAATAAAATAAAAACTAAATAAAAACCTAAACCTAAAAAATAAACCAAAAAATAAAACCTGAAAATAACAAAAAAAGAAAACCTAAACCCTAAACCCTAAACCTAAAATAAAATAAAACTAAACCGAACCTAAAATAAACTAAACTAAAATAAATAAAACCTAAACCTAAACCTAAAATAAATTAAATATAAACCAAACCCTAAACCAAATAAAATAAACTAAATTAAAAATAAACCTAAACCAAAAACAAAACTTGAAAATAAACTAAAATAAAAACCTAATTCCAAATTCTAAAAAAAAAAAACCTAAACCTAAACCTAAAAAAAATAAAACTTAAACTTAAAAAATAAAATAAAAATAAAACTTAACTTAAAAATAAACTAAAATAAAAAACCTAAACTAAAGAAAATAAACATAAAATAAATAAATTAAATTAAATAATTATAAAAATAAACCAAAATAAAAATAAAAAAATAAAGTAAACTAAAATAAATAAATAAACTAAATAAATCTAAAAGTCTTTTACTTAAAAAAAAATAAAATAAAATAAGAAAAACATAACCCTAAACCCTAAAACACTGACACTCTAAACCTTAAACCCACCCTAAACAACCCTAAACCCTAAACCTAAACCATAAACCCTAAAACCTTAAACCTTAAACCCTAAACCCTAAACCCTAAACCTTAAATCCTATAACCTTAAACCCTAAACCCTAAACCCCAAACCCAAAACACTAAACCCTAAATCTTAAAAACTTAAAACCTTAAGCCTAAACTAAAGAAAACCTAAAAATAAAATTAATAAAAAAATATTTAACCAAAATAAAATAAAATAAAATAAAAACATAAACAAAAACCTAAACCTAAACTTAAACCTAAACCTAAAACAAAATAAAATAAAAAATAAAAACTAAACTAAAATATAATAAATAAAAACCTAAACTAAACTAAAAAAACCTAAATAAAAATAAAATAAACCTAAAATATTATTAAACAAAAATAATTAAAAACCTAAATGTAAACAGTAAACCAAAAAATAAAACCTAAAATAAATAAAAAATACAACATAAACCTTAAACTAAAAAAACCCAAACCTAAAATAAAAATAAAATAAACCTAAACCTAAACTAAAATAAACTAAACTAAAATAAATAAAACCTAAACCTGAAAAAATAAAATAAAAGCCTAAACCTAAACCTAAAAATAAAAATAAAACCTAAACCTAAAAAATAAACAAAAATAAAAAACTCAAAATAAAATAAAATAAAATAAATAAATAAGCTAAACTAAATAAAAATAAAAAATAAACAAAATAAACCTAAACCTAATGGTTTACTTAATTTTTAAAAAAAAACATAAAACCTTTACCCTAAACCCTAAACCGTAAATCCCAAACAATAAACCCTATACCCTAAAAAACCCTAAATCCTAAACCTTGAATAACCCTAAACCCTAAACCCTAAACCATAAACCATAAACTCTAAACTTTAAACATTAAACCCTAAACCTTAAACCCTAAGCCCTAACTCTAACCATAAACCCTAAACCCTAAACCCTAAACCCTAAAACCTTAAACCCTATACCCTAAACTAACCCTTAACACTAAACGTTAAATCCTAAAAACACTAAACTCTAAATCATAAACTAACCCTAAACCCTAACCTAACCCAAAACCCTAACCTTAAACCCAAAATCCTAAAATCCTAAACCCTAAAACTTTAAACCATAAACCATAAACCCTAAATCCTAAACCCAAAACCCTAAAAACCTAAAAAGCTCAACCTAAATTAAATATAACATAAAAATAAAATAAATAAAAAAATGTAAACTTAATTAAAATAAAATAATAAAATCAAATAAAAATTTAAACTAAAACCTAAACCTAAACCTAGAAATATAATGAAATAAATTAATAAAAGTAAACTAAAATAAAAACTAAACATAAAATAAAAATAAAGTAAACCTATAATAAAATAAAATAAAAACCTAAACCTAAAAAAGTAAACCTTAAAATAAAACTTAAAAATAAATAAAAAATAAAACCTAAACCCTAAAATAATAAAAAAAAAAACCTAAACCTAAAATAAAAATAAAATACACAAAATAAAATTAACTTAAACCAAATCTAAAATAAATAAAACCTAAACCTAATCCTAAATTTAGCTAAACCTAAATCTGAACCTAAACTAAAAAAAAATAAAATAAACTAAAAATAAACCTAAACCTAAACTAAAAAATAAAACCTAAAATAAACCTAAACCTAAAGCTAAAAAAAAAATAAGAACTTAAACTGAACTTAAAAAAAAAATAAACCTAAACCTGAAATAATAAAATAAAATAAAGCTAAAATAATCATAAAGCTAAAAAATATACAAATATAAAACCTATACTAAAATAATTAATCCTAAAATAAATTAATTAAAGTAAATAAAAATAAAAAATAAACATAAATAAAATAGAAATAAAATAAACTAAAATAAATAAAATAAATAAATCTAAATAAAGTATGTAACTAATAAAATAAAATAAAATAAAAATAAGAAAAACATAGACCTTAACCCTAAAACCCTAAAACTAACCTAAAACTCTAAACCTTAAACCCTAAAACTTTAAACCCTAAACCCTAAACCCTAAACCCTAAAACCCTAAACCTTAAACCCTAAATCCTAAACCCTAAACTCTAAACCCTAAATCCTATAACCTTAAACCCTAAACCGTAAAACCCAAACCCAAAATCTAAAACACTAAACCCTAAACCCTAAACCCTAAACCCTAAACCATAAACCTTAAAAACATAAAACCTTAAGCCTAAACTAAAGAAAACCTAAAAATAAAATAAATAAATAAAATCGTAAACCAAAATAAAATAAAATAAAAATAAAAGAAAAACATAAACTAAAACCTAAACCTAAAAAGAAAATAAAATAAAAAACTAAAAACTAAACTAAAATATAATAAATAAAAACCTAAAATAAAAAAACCTAAATAAAAATAAAATAAACCTAAAATAAAATAAAATAAAATATAATTAAAAACCTAAATGTAAACAATAAACCAAAAAATAATACCTAAAATAAATAAAAGATAAAACCTAAACCTAAACCTAAAAATAAAATAATAAAATAAAATAAAAACCTAAACTAAAACCTAAACCTAAACCTAAAAACATAATGAAATAAACTAATAAAAATAAACTAAAATAAAAACTAAACATAAAATAGAAATAAAATAAACTGAAAATAAAATAAAATAAAAACTAAATAAAAACCTAAACCTAAAAAATAAACTTTTAAATAAAACTAAAAAATAAATAAAAAATAAAACCTAAACCCTAAAATAATAAAAAAAACTTAAACATAAATTAAAATTAAAATAAACAAAATAAAATTAACCTAAACCTAATCTAAAATAAATAAAACCTAAACCTAATCCTAAAATTAGCTAAACCTAAACTAAATAAAATAAAATAAACTAAAAATTAACCTAAACCTAAACTAAAAAATAAAACCTAAAAATAAACCTAAAAGCTAAACCTAAAATAGATAAAATAAGAATCTAAACCTGAACCTAAAAATAAAAATAAAACCTAAACCTAAGAAATAAAAATAAAATAAAGTGCAACTAAATAATAATCCTAAACATAAAAAATATACTAAAATAAAAGACCTAAATTAAAATAAATAAATTAAATTAAATTAAAATAAAAAATAAACCTAGATAAAAATAGAAAATAAAATAAACTAAAATAATTAAAAAATTAAACTAAATAAACTAAATAAACCTAAACCTACTTATTTACATAATTTTTTAAAGAAAAAACCATAAACCCTAAACCCTAAGCCTACCACCCTAAACCCTAAAAAACCCAAAACCCTAATCCCTAACCCAAAACCCAAAACCCTAAAAGCATAAACCCTAAAAGCATAAACCCTAAACCCTAAATGTTAAACCCCAATCCTTAAACCTAAACCTAAAGTAACTAAATAAATTAAAAATAAATATAAACCCTAAAACCTAATAAACCCAAACCTAAACCTAAACCCTAAAGCCCTACTTTACATGGATGAACAAGGCAGGGTTTATTTAAGGTGGATTCAAATGTTCCGTATGGGGGCAAGCCCCCATAGTTAATTACATCCTAAAGAAGGTGAGTTCCTTAGGAATACTCTCGATTAAATTAGGAAATTATTGTCTCTAAATATTTTAAAGATAGGATTATCAATAAATTGGCTATGTTTAGAAAATCAATCAGGATAGATCAAAAAGGAGAGACTTATTATCAAATCTAATGGGAGATGAATTGGGAATACTCATGATACTAAGAAAGCTAGTAAGCATTTCATCCTATCCTATGGTTAGACTTTATATGTTTGAGGTTGAGGAGAATTATATGTTTGAATTGGAATTTTATTAGAAAGCTAGGACTTATAATCTCATAACACAAGGTTGTGGAAATACCTAAGAGGTGAGAAATTATGCCTGTAGCCCGAGGGGAAATAGCAACCTTAGATCCTAAATCTACGGAGCTTTAGTGAGGACTAAAGCACCTCCTGAGCCTAAATGATATGATGGTTGATTCGATCTATCACTTATGGAATTGTGTCTTTATAGTATAGACAGTTCTAGTTATCTCGAGTTTTTAATTTGCTCTATGCATGCTCATTGTTCATCTATGTCATCACTTATGTCATAAAAAACTTGGTGTGTTACCTTGCTAATGAAATAAAAAAGAAGAACTGTTGAATATGAATTTGTTCTTTATCCAACAACAAAAAAAAACCAAAAATTGATAACCCTCAAATAAAACCTTAACCCTAAACCTAAAACCTAAACTCTAAACCCTAAACCCTAAACCCTAAACCCTAAACCCTAAACCCTAAAACCTTAAACCCTAAACCCTAAGACCTAAACCCTAAACTCTAAACCTTAAACACTAAACCAAAAAAAAAACTGTAAACCCTAAAACCTAAAAATCTAAAAACCTAAACCTAAACGAAATAAAACCTAAAAATAAAATTAATAAAAAAAACCTAAACTAAAATAAATAAAATTATAAAATAAAATAAAAATATAAACTAAAACCTAAACCTAACTTAAAAAGAAAATAAAATTAAAATTAAAATTAAACTAAAAAATAAATAAATAAAACTTAAACTAAACTAAAAATAAAAACCTAAAAATAAAAAACTAAACATAAAATAAATAAAATAAACCTAAAATAAAATATATAAATAAAATAAACCTAACCTATAATAAAATAATAAATAAACTTAAAATAAATAAAAAAAAATAAAACCTAATCCCTAAACTAAAAAAAAAACCTAAAATAAAATAAAAATAAACCTAACCCTCAACTAAAATTAACTAAACCAAAAAACCTAAATAAAATAAAATAAAATAACTAAAAAATTAAGATTAAAACTAAAATATAGATAAAATAAACTAAACTACTAAAAGTAAAATAAACCTTAACCTAAACTTAAATAAAAATAAAACCTAAAAGTTTGAATAAAATAAAACTAAACTAAAAAATAAACCTAAACCTAAACCTAAATGTAAAACATAAACTAAAATAGAAAACCTAAAGTAAAATAAATATTCCTAAAATAAAATAAATAAACATAAACCAGTGAGTTTACTTAATTTTTTTTAAAAAACTTTATCCCTAAATCCTGAACCCTAAAACTAACTGTAAAACTAAAACTCTGATCCCAAAACTTACAACCCTAACCCCTAAACCCTAAACCCTAAACCTTAAAATCCTAAAACCCTAAACCCTAAAAAACCCTAAACTTCCCTTAAACCCACCCCCCCCCCCCCTTATTTAAGCTTTCTCTCATTCTCTAGCAATTTTTGAATCCCTCTTGGTGGCATTTCTCTGATTGGGGATTTCTGTGGCTTTGGCCTTAGTTTTAACCGAATTCAAAGGCTTGAATAGAATTTGGTCATTTGCGTGATGCTTCATCATTGATCATGTCTATGGTGAGTTCTATTCCTTGGGCTCCACCTCAAATTATGGATGCTTCGACTAGGGCATCTGAGACTTTGGGGCTTGGCGGCCCTGATGCTGCTTTTTCTACTAACTCTTTTAAGGAAGTGCTCTCTAGTAAGCCTTCTCACTCTGTTGATTTGGTTAATCTCATTTTGACATCTTTTAGAGGTTCGACAGTGGTAATGTGCTCTGATGTGGATGTTGAAAAGTTGGCAAAATAATTTGTATTTTTCTTATCGATAAATTTACTTAGCATCGTCCAAATTTGGATAAGATCTGCTCTTTTTTCCATAATCTCAAGCTTATGGGTGCTTTCTCGATTGGTCTTATTGACCCACAACATATCCTGATTCAACTTTCTAATGATCCAGATTATTCACATGTTATTTTGCATCTTTTTTATTTCATCTTTAATTGTCAAATCGTTTGTTGAAGTGGTCTTTTGACATTAAAGAAGAATCTCCTATTATCCCTATGGGGTTATCTCTTCCTAAAATGCGCATTCATTTTGTTACCCATCTTGTGCTTTTTACTATGTGCTTTATTTGGCCAGCCTTTGCAACTTGATCAAGCGACCGTTGAGAAATCTCACCGTACTGTGGCTCAGGTCCTCATGGAATTAGACATAACAAAAAAATACCCTAAGGAAGTTTTGATTAGCTCAGAAAAATATGGGTATTCACAAAAGGTTAAACTGGAGAACCTTCTAATTTTTTGTTAACACTATAAAATTCTCGGTCATGATAATTCAAAATGTTATATTCTATATCCCCACTTAAAAAAATGAAATCCTCTTTAAGAGAATGTTGTTCTTGCCCATAAGTCGATCCCTACTTATGTTCAGAAATCGGCCTCAGATCCTAAGAACAGTATGAAGGCTATTAATAAGGTTGATTCCATGGGTATCGGGGTTAATCTTATTGAACAAGTTTCGGCTCCTACTGTTGATATAGATTCGACTAATTTTTAAAATGGGAAGGATGATTTAACTCTTTTTCCTTCTTTGAATTTGAATATTTCTACTGTGGAGAATAATAAATTTTTAAAGTTATTAGAAAATGATTCTATTTCCTCTGATTCTATTCTCGCATCTATGCCAGCTTTGATCGATGAAAATGAAGCTTTTAATGAGGATTTAAATGATGTTGAGCATGCTGAAAATCTTGATATTCATGTTAATCCTACTATGCTGAAAAAATTTTTGATCTGGATTTCACAAATTGTGCTTTAAATGGTTCTAAATCATCACCATCTCTCATTTTTAATCTTGATATACATGTTAATCCTATTATTCAACTTAATATGGATTTGGAAGAGGGTGGACTCCCATCCAAACACTTGGAGAATTCTCCTAAATTTATGAGCAATGTAACTAAATCTTACTCGGATGATGAGTCTAGGGGAAAACAAAATGATTTTCAGACTTGCCATGCTAGAAAGAAAAAAAGTGTTAAAAATTACTTTCCCAAATTGTCCAAAAACACTAGATCTTCTGCGGCCTCTCACTCCTCGCTTAATTAACCTTTGCTTATTTTACTTATGTTTAATTTTCTTGTTTGGAATGTTAGGGGATCGGTACCCTCTCTATTCATAATCATATTAAAAATCTTTGTCACATTCATAATATTTATTAACTTATTATTCTGGAGCCTCTTATTCATGTTAATAAAATTAACCATGTTGCTAGAATGATCGGCTTCAATAAACTTTTCTATAATGTTAGTAATAAGATTTGGTGTTTTTGGATAATTTCGTTGAGGTTTCTATTATTAATGATTCTCAACAAGTTGTCAATACTCAAATCTCTTATGGCGACTATTGCATTTTAGGCTCTTTTGTTTATGCATCTTGTTATAGATCTAGTAGAAATCTTCTTTGGGATAATTTGAGAAATTTTACTACCTCGGTCAAAAAACTTGGTTTGTGGGTGGTGATTTTAACACTATTTTATTCTCTTCTAAACAAAGCGGTGGTTGCTCTCCCAATATTCATTCTATGGAAAATTTTTCTATATGATCCTTGATTGTAATTTGATAGTAATTTAATTGAAATTGGCTTTAAGGGTTCTAGTTATACTTGGCAAAACACTACACTTTGGCAAAGGTTAGATTAGATTCTTTTTAATACTCATTAGTTTACTCAATAGACTATTACTTTGGTTGATGATTTAAGCATAACCTTGTCTGATCATGCTCTTCTTCTAGTTTCTATTAAAGATACTTCTAATAAATTACATAAATCCTCTCCTTTTAGATATTAGAACATGTGGATTCAATATATTGATTTTTTTGATGTTGTGGCTAATAATTTGAAAGCCCCTTTACATCCTGATAATTCCATTATGGGGAATGAATAGATTTTAGAACCTTGACATTTGGAACATCACCGTCAACAAAACTCAGTTTAGATCTAGCGGCGGAGGAGGTTATCGCAGTGGTGGTGGGGAATCTGAAGTTGCTAGTGGATATGGATGTGGCGGTCAGAGTAGTGGTGGTTATGGAAGCGGGAGGAGCGATTGAGGATATAGCCATGGTGGTTGCGGAGGGAGAGATCGGGGATATGATGGTGGATCTGACTACTCGAGAGATCGGGTTGGTTCTGATGGGAACTGGAGAAAGTGAAGAATGGTTGATTCGATCTGTTGCTTATGGAACTGTGTCTTTATAGTACAGATTGTTCTATTTATATAGGATTTTTTATTTGCTCTAGGCATGCCCCTTTTTGATTTATGTCGTCACTTATGCCGTTGAAAACTTGGTGTTACATAGTTGGTGAAATTGAAAGAAGAAATGTTAAATTTGAATTTGTTCTTTGTTAAAAAAAAAACCAAAAACCCTAAACCTTAAACTAAAACCTGAACCCTAAACATAAAACCTATACCCTAAACCCTAAAAACCCTAAACCCTAAACCCTAAACCTTAAAATACTAAACCCTAAACCCTAAACCCTAAACCCTAAAACCTAAACCCTAAACCCAAAACCCAAACCCAAAACCCTAAATCATAAACCCTAAACCCAAACCCCTAACCCTAACCCTAAACCCTAAACTCTAAACCCTAAAAACCCTAAACCTTAAACTTTAAACCCTAAATCCTAAACTAACCCTACAGCAGTTGGGTAAATAAACCCTAAATCCTAAAAACCCTAACCCCTAAAGCCTAAACACTAAACCCTAAATGCTAAACCCTAAACCCTAACCTTAAACACTAAACCCTATAATCTTAAACCCTAAAACCCTAATCCCTAAACTATAAAACCAAAATCATAAATCATATAAACCTAAAAACCTAAACCTAAACTAAATAAAACCTAAAAAATAAATAAAAAAACCTAAACCTAAAAAAATAAAAAATATAAAATAAAATAATAACATAAAATAAAACCTAAACCTAAACTAAAAAATAAATTAAATTAAATTGATAAAAAATAAACAAAAATAAAATAAATAATAACCTAAACTAAACTAAAAAATTAAAAGAAAACCCAAGAATAAAAAAACCTAAATTAAATAAAACAAAATGTACAATAAAAATCAAATAAACCTAAAAACACCTAAAATAAAATAAAATAAAATAAAAACTAAATAAAAACATAAACTTAAAGAATAAACCTAAAAATAGAACCTATAAATAAATAAACCTAAACCTTAAAACCTAATAAACCTAAACCTAAACCTAAACCCTGAGAATGGGTAGAAGCTTGATGGCAGCAACAACACCATCAACCAGGCTCAGTCTAGATCTTGCAATGAAGGCAAAGGCGGAGGCTGCGATTATCGTAGTGGTGGTGGGGGATCTGGATGTGATGATGGATATGGAGGTGGTAGTCAGAGCAGTGGTGGTTATGGAAGTGGGAGGAGCGACGGAGGTTATAGCCATGGGAGTGGTAGAGGGAGAGATAGGGGATAAGATGGTGGATCCCATTACTCGAGTGTCTGGGGTGGTTCTGATGGGAATTGGAGAAACTAAAGAACAACTGATCTGATATGTTGCTTATGGAATTGTATCTTTATAATAGAGATAATTCTAGTTATCTAGGGTTTATAATATTTATGTCATCGCTTGTGTCTTAGAAAACTTGGTGTTTTACTTGGTTGATGGAATCGAAAAGAAGAAATATTGAATCTGAATTTGTTCTTTGCTAAAAAATACCAAAAACTGAAAACAATAAACTAAAACCTAAACCCTAAACCTAAAACATAAACCCTAAACCCTAAACCCTAAACCCTAAATCCTAAATCCTAAACACTAAAACCCTAAACCCTAAACCCTAAAACTTAAAACCTAAAACCCCCAAAACAAACCCCTAAACCCTAAACCATAAACCCTAACTAAACCCAAACTAACCCAAACTCTAAACCTAAACCCTAAACCTATAAAACCTAAACATGACTAAATAAACCTTAAATAAAATAAATAAAAAATTAAAAGTAGATAATAAAAAAATAAAATAAAATAAAACATAAACTAAAACCAAAACCAAAACCAAAACCTAAAAAGAAAATAAAATAAAAAATTAAAACTAAAATAAAATAAAACAAATAAGAGCCTAAACAAAACTAAAAAAATAAAAACATAAATAAAATAAAAATAAAATAAACCTAAAAATAAATAAAAAAATAAAACCTAAACCCTAAACTAAAAAAAAAACCTAAACTTAAAATAAAAAAATAAACCTAAACCTAAACAAAAATAAACTAAATTAAAATAAATAAAACCTAAAAATCCAATTGCTTAAACCTAAACCTAAACATAAAAAATAAACTAAATAAAATAAAATAAATTAAAAATAAACAAAAACCTAAACTAAAAAATAAAAACTAAAACCTAAACCTAAAAAAATAAAATAAAACCTAAACTTAAACCTAAAATTAAAAAATAAAACCTAAACCTAAAAAATAAAAAATAAACATAAACCTAATCTAAAATAAATAAACTAAACTAAATAAAAAATAAACCTAAATAAAAATAAAAGATAAAATAAACTAAAGTAAATAAAAAATAAACTAAATAAATCTAAATGTACTAGTTTACTTAATTTAAAAAAATAAAAAATAAACAAATAAAAAAACCCTAACCCTAAACCTTAAACCCTAAACCCTAAACCCTAAATCTTAAACCTTAAACCCTAAACCCTAAACTCTAAAAAACCTTAAACCTTAAACTAACCCTAAACCCTAAACCCTAACCCTAAATTAACCCTAAACACTAAACCCTAAACCCTAAACCATAAACCTTTAACCTTAACCTTAACCCTAAACCCTAAAACCCTAAACACTAAACCCTAAAAAAACCCTATATCCTAAACCCTAAAGACTAAACCCTAAACATTAAACCCTAAACCCGAAACTAACCCTAAACCCTAAAAACCCTAAACACTAAAGCTTAAATAATAAATCCTAAACCCTAAACTCTAAAGCCTCACCCTAAACACTAAACAATAAAATCCTAAACCCTAAAACCCCTAAACTCTAAACCCTAAACCCAAACCCTAAAAACCTAAAACTTAAACCTAAACTAAATAAAACCAATAAATAAAATAAATAAAGAAACCTAAACCTAAATAAAATAAGAAATAAATATAAATTAAAACCTAAACTAAAGCGTAAATCTAAACCTAAATATAAAATAAAATAAACTAAATCAAAATTGATAAAAACCTAAACTAAACTAAAAAAATAAAATAAACCTAAGCATAAAAAGCTTAAATAAAATAAAAATCAAATGTAAAATGGAAATAAAATATACCTAAAATAAACCTAAAATAAAATAAAATAAAAATTAAATAAAAACTTAAACCTAAAAAATAAACCTAAAAATAAAAAATACAAAAACCTAACCTCAGAAACCTAATAGACCTAAACCTAAACCCTAAGAATTGCAACATTGACTAAAGAACATCATAACCAGCGCCTAGTCAATGGAGGCAAAGTGGAGGCTATTATCCTAGTGGTGTTGGAGGACATAGAGGTGTGGATTGGAGGTTGAGTAGTGGTACTAGCGAGAGAGCGATGGAGGTTATAGCCATGGTGGTGCTGGAGGTTGAGATCCGAGATATGATGATGGATCCCGCTATTCAAGAGGCCTTTTGATGGGAACTAGAGAAATTGAAGAATGACTAATCTGATTAGCTACTTATTTAACTGTGTCTTTATAATAGAGACGGTTCTAGTAATCTAGGGATTTTCATTTGCTCTATGCGTGCTTATTTTTTATCTATGTCATTGCTTGTGTCATTGAATACTTGGTGTTTTACTTGGTTGATGAAATCGAAAAGAAGAAATATTGATTCTGAATTTATTCTTTATTAAAAAAACAAAAACACTAAACCCTACACTAAAACTGAACCCTAAACCTAAAACTTAAACCCTAATCCCTAAACCCTAAACCCTAAAATCCTAAATCCTAAAACCCTAAATCCTAAACCCTAAACCCTATACCCTAAACCCTAAACCCTAAACTGTAAACCCTCAACCCCAAACTAACACTAAATGCTAAACCCTAAACCCTAAACACTACAAAGTTAAAAACCTAAACATAAACTAAATAAAACCTAAAATTAAAATAAATGAAAAACCAAAATAAGAAAAAAAACTAAAAAATAAAATAAAATAAAACATAAACTAAAGCCTAAACCAAACGTGAAACCTAAACTTAAACCTACAAAAAAATACAAAATAAAAACTAAACAAAATAAATAAATAAATAATAACTAAATTAAAAAAATAAAACCTTAATATAATAAAATAAAATACACCTAAAATAAAATAAAATAAAACTAAATAAAACCTTAACCTAAATAATAAACCTAAAAATAAATAAATATAAAACTTAAACCCTAATGTAAAAAAAACTAAACCTAAAATAAAAATAAAATAAAAATAAATCTAAACTTACATAAGCTAAATTAAAATAAATAAAACCTAAACCTAAACCTAAAATAAACTAAACCTAAACCTAAATCTAAACTAAATAAAATAAATTAAATTAAAAATAAACCTAAACCTAGACTAAAAATAAACCTCAAATAAAAACCTAAAACCTTAAGCTAAAAGAATAAAATAAAAACCTAAACCTAAACCTAAAGATCAAAAATAAATCCTAACCTAACAAATAGAATAAAAATAAAACTAAACTAAAAAATAATCATAAACCTAAAGGTAGACCTAAAATAATCTAAAATAAAAAACCTAATCTTTAAAAAATAAATCTAAAATAAATAAACTAAACTTAATAAAAAAATAAAAATGAACCTAAATCAAAATAAAAAAATAAACTAAACTAAAATAGATAAAAAAATAAACTAAATAAACCTGAACCAACTAGTTTACTTAATTTTAAAAAAATAATAAAATAATAAAAAAACCCTAATCCTAAACTCTAAACCCTAAACCCTAAAACCCTAAACCCCAAGCCCTAACCTCTAAGCCCTAAACCCTAAACCCTAAAAAACCTTAAACCCTAACCCCTAAACCCTAAACCTTATCCCTAACCCTAGCTTCTTTTTCTATTTCCTTTTCTCTCTCTCTTTTTTTCCTTTTATTTTTAAACTTTTGCCAAGTTTACGAGAATAGACTTGTTAATTTTGAGGGACATAGTATGCCGCATCCTCATATATGCCGACCTCGTGAACTGTAAATGGCTTAAGATCTCTTTTGACACAATAGATGATCCCACCTCTCACAAACTTCATACACTGATGTAGAGAGGATGGAACTATGTTGTTCTCATGTATCCATGGTTTCCCAAGCAAAGTGTTGAAAGATGTATCTGAGTCTATAATGTGAAACATGGTTTTGGTCTTCCAATCATCTATATCCAAGGGCAACACTATGGAGCCTCAGCCTCTTGAAGGAGCAGTTCAATCTTCACATCTTAGACTTAGGAGTTTTCTAGACACTAGACTTCCTAGTCATAAGACACTTCTAACAACTAGGTAAACACTTAACCTAAGCTTTAAAGACTTAGAAGGGTTAACCATAGGATTAGGTTATGCCTTAGGGATTAGGATAATCCACCTACCTTACAACCCAAATCCAATCCATATTCACCATCTCAAACCAAACCTCAAGTTCAATTTAAACATCAAATTCAAATTCAAATCCAAATCCAAGCCCCAATTCCAAAACCAAATGATTGAAGCCCGTGATTAAATCCAAACTTGAAACCCTTCCTAAGCCATATGACCTATCCCATGGACTTAGCCAAATAATAGTTCAAATCAATCCAAAATCAATTTATATCTTCAATCATCTTCCTAAAAATAAATCAAATATACATTCAAATCATCAAAATTAAATCAAACTAAATCAAATTAAATCAAAACCCTTCCTAAGCCATATGGCCTATCCCATGGACTTAGCAAAATATTAATCCAAATCAATTCAAACTCAATTAATTTTCTCATAAATCAATTATATTTTCAATCATCTCTACAAATTTAAATAAAATATACATTTAAATCATCAAAACAAAATCAAACCAAACCAAAATCCAAACTTAAGCCACTTGACCCAACTCCATGGACTTAGCCAAATTCCTTCATTCCAAAGCCCAAATTCAATTGATTTTCTCATGAATCAATCATATTCACAAATATAAATGAAATCTATAATCATCAAGCCAAACCAAAATCGACCCAAGTTAAACCCAACTTAACCCTTTTGACTTGAAATGTTCAAATGAACCAAAACCCATTTGAACCCAAGTCAATTGCAATTAAATTTATATATCAATCCCAAATCCATATATAAACTCAACTGAATCAAACTCAACCCAAAATCTGGCCAACTAAACCAAATTGGTCCAGTTGACCCAAAGTGGCTAATTTGACCTATTTGAGCCAAGTTCTAATCCTACCCAAATTGGAATGAACCAAGCCCATCAAAACCTCCCATCATGATTGTTGATCACCCTAAGTTGATTAATTGTCCCAAATTAAGTCAAACATAGCCAACTTGGTCATTTGACCAAGTCAACCCCTTAACCCATATGAACCAAAACTAGCTAAATTGTAACCTAAGCCAAATCCCTTGAAACCAATGATTCATACCAAATCAAAATCAATATTTGAATATGACTAGACCTTCAATTGAGTCAAATAAAACCCAGTTAGCCCTCTTGACCGAAGTTGATCCAAATTAACCTAAGAGATCAAATTAGGTCAAATCAAAATATAAATCAAATTGATCATAACTAATGGCTCAAGTTTATTCTAAATTGATTGTTGAACTTGACCAAAGCCATGTTTGGACCCAATTGAACCCAATTGACTTACTTAGCCCAAATTGACCTAAAGGTTCAAGTTGGCCTAAAGAAAAACCAAATCCAAATTAATTGAAACAAAAGCCTACAATCATATTTAATTGGTCAACTAAACCCAACCCAAGACAATTTGGCTAATTTGGTCAAATTGGTCAACTTAACCCATTTGACCCAATTGAATTCAAATGAGCAAAAATCAAATCTAAGCCAAACTAAACCAAACCAATTGAACCAATATATCCTAAATGATCATATGAACTTGACCCAACCTTTGGTTTGACCTAATTTGACCAACTGGTAAACTTGACCCAACCTAACCCAATTTGACTTAAATGAGTCAAATTGAGTCAAACCTAACCAAATTAACTCCAACTAACTTGAAATTTGGGCTAACCCACCATTGCAGCATTTCAAAATTTCCCAAATCAAATCCAATGCTAAATAATCATTCTACCCTTGGGTCTACGACATCACATGAGACAAATCACCCATGTAAGTGGTCATTTTCATTCCTTGGCCACTTGGTACTCTCCCAATGGTCTACCTAAGCACCTAGGACACTACCAACCAGGGGTGGTTGGGTTATGCCATGACATGGGAGGTGAAATCACCTCACCCTCCCCATTGGAGCATTTGAAACCCATAGGACACCCATGATTCCTCCTTGGCAACCACCTCACACCTTCAACCAACCATGAGACCTGACTCCTTGAGATGGTCCGACCTAGCTAAACCTGAACTTACCATCTAATCAAGATGAAGGGGGGAACAAACCCTCTTATTTCCACTCAAACACACACACAAAAATCATTCCTCAATGCCCTAACTACCCAATATGAGCTGCTAGAACCATTCCCTAAGCTCCCAAGCTCGTTCCTCAATTAAAAAATTCCATTCCCATTCATCCTAAAATAAGACACTCCCATTTCTGACCTCACTTCCCCATTTCTCCATCAAACTCAAATTAACTTTGCATGAACCTTCCCTAGGCCTCGTCCAGTAAGAAAAAATCATCTCCCAAACTTCTCAAGCACCGAAAGTGGGACTTCGATCAAAGTCGACTCCAAATCATCAATTCATGACCTTTCAAGCAAACATTGTAGAATTAATCCAATTGCTGGTCAACAGGGCTTCATCTCCACTAAATGAAGCTTCCTTAATCATTCAAGCCTCCGATCTTGAGCACTAGTGAGGTATGCTTCCAAACTCAAACCTTAGGAAAAAATGGGTTGGAGCTTTTTGTAGAAAATTTGCATCTCATGTGATCTTGATCGTTGGATCCCCTTCGATCAAAGTTGTGAAGGTGTGGGATCCTTTTGGAGTTGATCCTGGCCTAGGTAAGCTTGGATCAAGTGAGAAATGACAAACAAACTCCATTCTCCCTCAGTCGTGTGACATAAGATCACGCACCATCCGTTCCACTTGATCGGAATGGATGCTCATGATTAGATCCACTAGATCGATCTAATTTAATCTTATTAAGCTGTGGGATGAATTGAAGCCATATGATCCTAAATTAGATGGTGGATGAGAAAGTGCGTCCGCTGTCGCCACATAGGCACTGAGTTAGATAAGTTTTAAGTAGCCAATCCTACGATGCCATGTGGAAAGTGCACCATGTCAGTGCACCATGTGGAGACAACAGGATTAGGCCTTAATTAGGCTTAATTAATCATTTTTAATGGCTGAAACTTCTAAGAATAATAAAAAATCATAGAGAAATAAAAAATGCAAATAAATACTCATTTTAAAGGTATTTTGAGGTGAATTAATTAAAATTATCTTAACTAATTTTGAATAGTAATTAAAGTTTAAGGTTTAATTGCAAAATTTATTAATTACAATTACTTAAGTAATTAATGCCAAATTTTGTGGGATAATATAATGGGATGACCTCTTCCTCCCTTGATTTTCTTGAGATTTATTACTCACTAAATTAGAAAAATTGACTAATTAAACCTTAATTACACTTTTAAAGTAATTAATGATTAATTAATCACATGAATAGTAATAAATTAGTTAATTAAGTTTATTAATCATTGTTTAATAGTAAGTGAATTAAGGAATAGGGTTGGAACCCCTTTCATTAAGTTCATTTCACCCTTTTTTAAAAATAAAATTAATTAAGATTTAACTAATTAATTAAATCACTTAATCAAATTGAAATCATAATCACATCAGACCTTAATTAATTAAATCAGGGGGAGATCTTTTGGTGTTTAATAACCTAAATGAGTTTAATGAAATTATGGTTAGTCCATATATGTGGGAAAACCATAAGAGTAATTAATTAAGTTCCTTAATCTAATTAAATATTAAACATAAGCCAATTGCATTAGGCCCTTTTTATTTTTTAGGATCATTGCAAGTTTATTTTCCATGCACATCATGTTTGCTCATAATTATTTAGTTAATTACTTTAAGGTGACATAGGTAAGGGTAATTAATTCATCTAATTAATGGTTCAACCTAATTAACCCATAAAATCAACTTAATTACATTAGCTTAAATTAAATCAAATCACTATTGCAAAAATGGGTTTAAAACAACAAGTGATGATTTCTCTTCTCCTCTTTCAATCAAATCAAATCCAAAATTTAATTAATAAAGAAGCTTTGCTTTGCTTTAAATAATCTTGTTTGATTTGATTGTCCTTAAGAACTAGTTTGGTTGAATGAATCACATGCTTATATTTGATTGTTCTCTTTCCAATCATGTTAAATTTGGTATGTCATTTGAATTCATGCATCCATCTTTCAAAATCAAGTAAAATAAAATGAATTTCTTTTATGTAAGCTTGAATGTATTGATTTAATTTAATATATGTGTGGGTATTATCACTATTAGATCCAAATGTATTTTTCAAAAGCTTATAAATAAATAATAATATGTGTTATGATGCTAATTATAAATACATAAGAAAAGCATGTGCTTATAGCTTAAGTGTATGAATGTTGAGTTCTCTTTCCTCTATTCACATATTGATTTATATGAGATTTAATGGTAATTGTTATATGGTCTGGACATCTTGGGAACACGAGGCTTTAGCTAGCCCTAAGGAGGCTATTTGATTACCTCACTTCCATGGTTCAACAAGAGCACATACCCATTTGATTTCAATCTTATGTATTTCAACATTAGAATTTGGATAGAGCTTTAATTCATATATATAAATGATTCAATAAAAAAAATATAACTTTGCATGGTTATTTTCCCTCAATTATGTATATATCCATGTGTGTCCAAGAAAAGCAAGTATATAGTCTGGACATCCGGGGAATACGAGGCTTTAGTTAGCCCAAAGGAGGTCATTTGATTACCTCACTTTCATACTTGCCTATATCTTTGTACATGTATATGTATATGAGATTAGTGAATAAAAATCCCATTTTACATTAAAATTGCAAGCATTCATAATTAACAAAGTGGTTGAATTAATTAGCAAACTAATTTGTAGCTTACTTCTTATGTTCATGTACATGACTTTACATATGTTTGAATACAAATGGGTATATAGTTTGGACATCCCGAGCATACGATGCTTTAGCTAGCTCCAAGGAGGTCATTTGATTACCTCACTTCCCTAATTTAACAATGACACATATCTATTTAATTTTATTCTTATGTCCTTTTTGTATCATAATTTGGATAAAGTTTTAAGTTAATATGTTTAAATTATTCAATCAAATAAAATATAAATTCTTAACATACACATACATTCATCATTTAAGTGTGCTAAAAAATGTTGCATCTATAGATACACTTAGGATGAAATCATATGCATGTTACATGTGATGGAAAGGAATGATTTAATATATGTCATGTTGTAGTAATTCAATTAAATTAAGCTTAAGATGTCTTTCATTTTGAATAGGATTATTTAAAGTGAACCTAAACTTAGGATTAATTAAATCATTTAATAAGCCATTCACTAAAGAGAATTAAATCAAATTAATATACTTTAGAAAGTGACTTAAGGTATGGATGAAAGAGGGAAATCCTCTTTTTCTTTCTTTATAACACTTAGTTGCTAAGTTTAATCAAATGAAACAAAAGAAAACACAAATTAAAATTCTCAAATCAATTAAACTACGTTAAGTGAAATCAACCTTTCATGTTAAATTGAATCCTTCCACACTTAGAAAATATAACACTAATTCTTAACAAGACTTACCACACAAGCCTTAATACACACATTAGAATTAAGTCACTACTTCTAGCTCTAAGTTAGGATGGTGTATGATGTGATGTATATTTTATTTTATGATATATTATTTTAAATTAGATGTTAGGGTGTATGCTTTGTAGACTAGATGATTGGCCAATATTAGCCTAATCATGCTTTCTATAGGGGATTATGCTTAAGGGATGCTTAAAAAAATGTGAATGCTCTTTTTGCAAGTTGCTTAAATCCTTAAGTATAATCCAAGTTAGGACAGGTGGGCTTAGTTAACCATATGTAGAGTGCTAAGTCCAAATTATAAATACAAATACTTGGGATTATATGTATATTTCACTAATCTCTATTTTACAGGTGTAGTTAGATTTACTTTTTCCACATAACTGTAATTTTTATAAAAGGAACTAGGATTAGTGCTATGGTGGTATAGGATGAGCAGTGGCCAGAAGGCTTTGTCCTAAGGTACCCTGTGATGCCTTTAAAGCAACCACCATCCAAATCAAAGAAGGAACCAAATTAGAAATGGTGATATGAAGAAAGAAGACCCCATAGCATTTAATACAATTATAATTATTCTTTCATATTCCAGGTTGTATAAGGGTAGAACTTCTACCATCCTTTCTCCATCGGGTTATGGTGGTACCAACCATCGACCTTTTATTCTTTTATGATATTTTATATAATTGTTTGATGTTATTCTTACATTATGCATTAGGATGGCATGCTTTTCATAGTATCTTAAATGATTGATGTTATAATGTGTGGCTTGGATATGATTAAGCTCTTAGGATAAAAATAACTTTTTTACCCAACTAATCACTCATAATTAAATTTTAAACAACTCATAACCTTATCATAAAGCCTAAGACATAAATAAATAATTAAAAGATTTAGCAACACCTTAGCTATATGGTTGTATGTTTCTCATCATGCATGCATAATCTTTTTCTCTTGAACTTGAATGATCTCTATCCTGACACGATAGAAGAATGCTTGACCTTAGAGGGCATCCCTTGTGGTAAAGAACCCCTTCTTCTAGTTGATTTGACCCATAACCTATTTCATCATGTATTTAGGCATAAGAAATCCTAAAGCCATTATCAAAATGATGTGTCTAAAATGAAATAAAATTTGAAAAGATTTTGCATCTATAGATTAAGTCATATGCTCATACCACTCATGCTCTAGTCTCTTAGGGAGTGTGTTTAGGACTTTACTCTCTTTCTAATTAAATAACTACCCTAGCTATCTTATAAGACACAAGATCAGACTACAATATTTTAAAATCGTATGAGGAGTTAGCTGGCAGCCACTATAGGTGATTATAAATCTAGAAGTCAGACAATTTATTTACTCTTGTTGAGGTAAACCCTTATGTCCACCTGTCGCTTAGATTTAGGTCATATTTTAGCTCATACTAAAGCTCCCTATATTTAGGATCCAAGGTAGCTATTTTTTTTGGGCTACGATTATAAATCCTCACCTCTTAGGCATTCCCACAACCTTGTGTTGGTGCATTATAAGAATTAGTAATCAAATTAAATTTTAACTCAAAACATATAAATCTCTTTAACTTTAAAATGATAAAGCCCAACAATAGGATAGATTAGAAAGCTCACTAGGCTTTTTAGTATCATGAGAATTTCTTACTTATTTTATTTGGATTCCAAAAATAACTCTTCTCCTTGAACTTTCCGAATTGAATTTCCAAATACAACCAATCCTTTGATAGTCTAACCTTGAAATATTTGGAGATGATAGTTGTCTACTTTAATCGAGAGTATTCTTATGAAATTTTATTTTCCAAAATGTAATTAATTATGGAGGCTTGCCTCCATAGGGAACTTAAGAACCTAGTTTAATATAAACCCTGCTTTATTCATCCATGTAAAGTAGGGTAAAAATCTATGGTACATTCATTGACCCATCATACCTTAGGAGTCTTTATTACATGATTAGGTCCATTGTAGGGTGATTTCTTTATCTTTCAACATAGTACATCATACCTCAATGTTCTACCCATCATGCCTTAGGATTCTTTATTATGTGATTAGGTCCATTATAGGGTGATGTATTTATCTTTCGAGATAGTACATCATACCTCAATGTGGTACCCAATCACCTCAAAAAGTAACCCCATGACATGTGTTGTATAAATCCAAAATAAACTCCACAAGGCCCTCTCACCTTGTTCATTGAATCCTCTCAACATCATCCTTTTTTTGGAGTTTGGAGATGTCGATACTCAAGTAGGCAAGGGTTCATAGACTCATAAAATTGATTGATACACCTGGGAAAACTAGAACTCTAGATAGCCTATATCTAACAACATCCACTATAATGTAAAGAGGTAGTTGTGCTCAGTCGTCCCTAGGAGTAAGTCTTCATCATAGAATATAACTCCTAAGATGTCCTTCGAGTGACATGCCTCTTTTTATTAGCTATGAAGCATATCTCTAGATCAAGTAGCCTTGTTTATAGATTCCCTCATCTCTCGGATAAGATAAGGGCATGTATATGCTTAACTTAGCTAGAAACTTTCTAAGGTGCTAGGACCTACAATTAACTTCGGCTTGATCCTCCACAAGCATATCATGGGTGGAGCATTTCATGGGCTATCTGCTCATTAAAACCAATAACTTGCTTACCTTTATCGAGGTACTACTGAACTTTTCCACTAGGTTGACTTGTGACTTCTTCGAATGATGAGCTTGTGAAAGTTCTACTCCTCGGGCATACCTACAACTTCTCCTATTGGATCCTTAGAGTTGGTTGTCTCCAAGTCTCAAGAGGTGAACGATTGATTAGAGAAGGATAGTCTGACTTTGAATCAAAAAGGAAAGGATCAAAACTACTAGAGCTATTATTTTTATTTAGAGTCAGAGAGCTTTTAATAAGAATAAAATCAAGAGCATCAGAAGTAAATAATATATAAGTAGAATCAGCTTTCTTCATTAATTTTCTTTTGGGTGGAGATACATGATAGAAATCAAATAAAGTAAGTAGAGTAAGGGATTTAGTGCCCTTATCCGCAGATACAACTCTTCTACCATTAGAAAAGAAGCTAGCAGAAGAGGTTGTAGCTACAACGGTGGAGAGAGTACTAGACTCGGATGGTGGCTGCGCTACTGGACTATCCTGGGCAAGTATGGTGTGTTGCTGCTACTACTAGGCTATCACCTTCCCTAAGTTATCCTTTGTAACTAGCAAACCTTCCTTGGTGTTGGAGGTTTGAGCTACTTCAAGCACCTAAAAGGAAAGCTTCTTGTTCTTAGAAATAATCTTCTTAGAGGTTCAGGATAGGGAGATATACTAACCTTCTTTAGTCTTAAAAGAATCACAAGTATCCCCAAGGATTACTCTAACACAATTAGATGGTTATTCTAATAAGTATTTCTTAGGGATTACTATGGCCCTCAAATTGTAGCTACGCTCAATCTAGTCCTTAAAAGTGATACAATCCTCTAAGACATGGCCTAACATGTGGTGGTAGGGGTAATAGCAGGATCATCGCTCTTGCCTTTCTCACTCTTGCTCTTGAAAGTCTTTCTTTAAGAGGTTATTAAAGATTTTCCTAACTACCTCCCTCTTGAATGAATATGGCTTATTCAATTTATCGACAAGAGTAGGTGGAAAGTAACTACCTGGTGATGGATATGAATACTGCTACTGGATAGGCTACTAAGTTGCTAGAACTGGTCATTGTGGCGTATGCGATGTCCGATATGATGGCCGAGGTGGTGGAAGAGTTGGTGGCAAAAGAGGCTATTGAGCTCATAGTCTCTCATACAAAACTCTAGCTAGTTGCTTCCCTCTATCCACTAACACAATTGTCCCTGGCTTCTTCTCAAACACCTTCTGTGACTTGGGCCTAAATGATTGGTTGGGAAAGGGCAATTATTTGGCTTCCTCTTATAGGATAGCTGCCTTATTATTTAATTTGTCAAATGTTTTGATGGTAAAGCCCTTAGGCATGAAGGTGACTGGGCCACAGATATTCTTGAGAAGAATCTCAATGCCATGCTATTCAGACATCTATGGTTTGCATTTCATGCTTAGGTTGCGCCACCTAAGAATGTAATCAACAAGGAACTCGTTGAGTTTCTGTTTCTCTACAATGAGGTCACCTACAGTCACCCTCTAATGAGCTCCAGCAAACCTCTTGATGAAGAGGTGCTCTAACTCAGCAAAATTCTTCACTGAACTATTGGGCAGTTTGGAGTACCAATCAAATGCAACACCTAAAAGACTGGTAACAAAAAGGTAGAAGAGGAGTGCATTGCTATCACCAGTGTTGTAAAAGTTGGCTCTAAAGTGTGCAGTGTGTTATCATGGGCTCTTATTGCCCTCAAAGATCTTTAAGGATGGTAGCACAAAGCCCTAAATAAAAAAACTAAATAAAAACCTAAACCTAAAAGATAAATGTAAAAGTAAAACCTAAAAATAAATAAAAAATAGAACATAAATCATAAACTAAAAAAACTTAAACCTAAAATAAACAAAATAAAATAAACATAAAAATAATCTAAAATAAACTAAACTAAAATAAATAAAACCTAAACCTAAAATAAACTAAACAAACCCTAAATTATATAAAATAAAATAAAATAAACCTAAACCTAAACTTAAAAAACCTAAAATAAACCTAAAATAAAACCTAAACCTAAACTAAAATAAAATTAAATAAAACCTAAACATGTACTAAAAATAAAATAAAATAAAAATAAAACTAAACTAAAACTAATCATAAACCTAAATTAAACCTAAAAAATAAATTAAAATAAAAAATTAAGCTAAAATAAATAAAAATAAAATAAATAAACTAAACTAATTGAAAATAAAAAATAAATAAAACTAAAATAAATAAAATAGTGATACTCTATTTTAATTTAAAAAACCTACCATAAACCCCAAATCTTACTACTACCTACCCACACTGACCACCCAACCACACTAAACCCTAAACTCTAACCCAAACCCTAAACCCTCCAACCACTGACCTAAACCCTAAATACCCACTCTACCCTACCCTAAACCCTACCATACTAAACCACCCTGACCCTAAACCACAAACTCTAAACCCAAACAACCTAAACCATACCTACCATAAACCTAAACCACTACTAAAACCACACCCTAAACCTACAACCCTAAATCTAAAACTACCCAAACCCTAAACCCCAAACTAAACCCTAAACCTAAACCTAAACCCTAAAACCTAAAACCTCTAAACCAAAACTAGAGCCTCCTCTCTGCTCTCTTTAAGTTCCTTTCTTTCTTGGCCAATTTTTGATCCTTCTCGATCATAATTTCTAGTTTTTTGCTCTCTGTTTGGCCGTTAATGTGAGTATCCCTTGTTCTATCAATGGCGGAGGCACCGCTTTCCACACAACCGAGCTCTTCAAACATGGAAGCGTCGGCTAGGGCTTTCGAATTTCAATGTATTATGGATTTGACTCCACCGGTTACTCTGCCTACTATTAAGTCCTTCAAGGATGCATTATCTGGTAAGAACACTTCCCCTATGCTTTGATTAACTTGATTTCAACATCTTTTTGTGGAATTCCTGTTGTAATGTGCTCGGATCTTGATGTCAAAAAGTTGGCAAAGCCATTTGAATTCTCTTTAGTTGGTAAATTTTCCTTACATCATCTGACTCTTGATAATATCCGATCCTTTTTTCATAGCCTAAAGCTCTGTAGTGTTTTCCCTATCGAATTGATTGATCCTAGGCATGTCCTTATTCAGCTATCTAATGACTTAGATTACTCAAGAGTTTTTGCTCGTTGCTCCTACTTTGTGCATAATTGTCAAATGAGACTTTTGAAATGGTCTCCTCTTTTGATGTAAAGAAGAATCCCTATTGTTCCTATGGCCCTTCCTACTATGAGAATACATTACGTTACACATCAAGTCCTCTTTGTGGTTGGGGCTCTCTTTGGTCAGCCTCTCCAAATTGATCAGGCCACTACTGTGAGATCACGACCATTAGTTGGTCATATTTTAGTTAAGATTGATATTACCAAAAAGTATCCAAAAGATGTATGGATCGGCTCTAAGAAATTTGGCTATAATCAAAAAGTGGAATTTGAAAATTTCCCTATTTTTGCACGCAATGTAAGATTCATGGTCATGATCATTCTGAATGCTTTGTGTTGCATCGATCTTAAAAGATTAAACTGATCTAATCCTCTCTAGCAAATGAAAAAACCAATAAATTGGCTTATGTGCCTAAAGTTCCTCAAAAGGGATTATTCTATGATTTGTCTATTGGAGCATTGAGCGTTAATAATGGCTCATGTGGTTCATGAGGAGGCCAATGATAACTTACTTATTATTGCTTCTAATTGTAATACTTTGGTTCCTCTAGACAATAACTTGATTCATTCTACCTTACCTCTTTTGGCTAGTGAACCTGATGAGACTCATATGAACCCTTGTGGTGACTTGAATGGGAACTTTAGGTCGGATCAAAATCTGAAAACTAATTCTGAAAGTGCCCATTTGATGATAGTTCAAAATCTAAAAAATGTTAACTCTTTGGTAGTGGAACAAAATCTGACAAGCATTTCCGAAACTGAACATGAAAATTGTGCTATTAATAGCTTCACAACCTCTCCTTCTCCTACCCTTCAGAGTGATACTAAATTCTCATCTTAATTCTAACATTGAAGAAGGGAAATTATAAAGGAATGCTTTAATAGATACTAGTCCTACTCTAAATTTCAAATCAATCTCTGATGGAGATACTTTGGACATAGATAGACCTTTTCAAACTATTTTAAGAAAAAATCCTTTAAAGCTAGAATGTTTACTAATAGCTCCACTAGAACCACTATATCTTCTCTAATTTCCCATAAATGATTACAACATGTGTCTTTCTTCTTCTTGTTTTTTCTTATCTTTCTATTATCTTTCTTCTTTTCTTCTTATTTATTATGATTAATTTACTTATTCGAAATGTTAGGGGTATTGGGACTCTCATTGTCATAATAGTTAGGCTTGCACTCATAACATAGCCTTACTTGTTGTTATTGAACCATTCATACACTCTTAAGATCACATGTTCTACTAGAATGCTTGGCTTTCAAAACTCCTTTTATAATATTAGTAATAAAATTTGGTGTTTTGGAATAATCTAGTCAACATCTCTATCCTTGATGACCTTCATCAATTGGTTAATGTTTAAATCTCATTGGGTGAATTTTTTGCTCTTGGTTCCTTTATTTATTCTTCTTATAATAGAACTTGTAGGAGCATCCTTTGGGATAACTTAAGAACCTTTGCTTCCTCTGTCAACAAACCTTGGTTGGTTGGTGGTGATTTCAACACTATTCTCGCTTCCTCGAAAAGAAGGTGAGGTTGCTCTCCTAACATTCATTCCATGGAAGACTTTTCTAATATGATTCTTGATTGTAATCTGATTGATATTGGTTTTTTGGGTTTTGACTACACGTGGCATAATTCTAGACTTTGGCAGGGACTTGATAGGACCCTCTTTAATTCCCTTTGGATCAATAAATAGCCTCTTACTTCGGTTGAACATTTAAGCAAAACATTATCTGACCATGCTCCGCTTTTGATTTCTATCAAAAATCCCTCCACTAGACTATCCTCCCCTACTCCTTTTAAATTCCAAAATATGTGGATCCAACATAGTGATTTCATTAATGTTGTTTCCATTAATTGGCGGACCCTATTTATCCTGATAATTATGTTAAAGGCATGATTCGCCTTTGGCTTAAGCTAAAAAGGCTTAAACAAAATCTAAATTGGTGGAACAAGCATCATTTTAAAAATCTTTTTACAAATCTCAAAAATATGGAACAACTTGTTTGCTCTCTTGAAGATGCTATTTTGATTGACTCTAATAAGCTTGATGATTTGAATGCAGCTAAAGATAACTTGATTAATTATCAGAATATGGAGGAAACCTACTGGTGCCAAAAGGTCGCTAGCAAACATATTCGATGGTGAAAACACAAGGTATTTCCATGCTCTTTTGAAAAAAGAAAGCCTTAAACTCTATTAAAAAAATCAAAAATGATAATGGAACCTGGATTATTGACAATAATGATATTAAAGATTCTGCCATACATCATTTTCAAAATTTATTAAACAACAACCCCACCTTAGAAGCCATCTCCAACACACATTTGATCTCTCTATGATCTAATGATGAAAACCACTTTTCTTTAGTCTATGGAAGCGAGATTGGTAGTATTCTCAAAAGCATGAACATTGATTCTGTTCGCCACAGGCTACGACTCAATTCTTTCAACATTGTTGGCTATTATTAAACGCCTTGTTGATCTTTGTTGTTGATTTTTTTGAGGGTAACCCTTTACCTAGATATTTTTCTAGCACTTTCAAAAATTAGTCCGCTGCTGCCTAAAATTATTTCCCCCAACCAAACTGGCTTCATTAAAGGTAGAGCAATATCTGATAACATACTTCTAGCACAAGAGCTGATTCATGACATTGACATTCCTATTAGAGGTGGTAACATTCTCTTTAAACTGGACATCACTAATGTTTTTGACAACCTCTCTTGGGATTTCCTCTTTCAAATTCTTCATTTTCTTGAGTTTCCTGGTTATTTTATCCGCCTCATCAAAAATTGTATTACAAATGTTTGATTCTCTGTTATCATGAATGGTGAATCCTAGGTTTTTTCCCTTCAAAGCATGGTTTGAGACAAGGGGATCCCCTATCCCCATCTCTTTTTATTATTGCTGTTGAATATCTCTCAAGGAGTCTGAATAATCTTTTTTACAATAATTCTAGGATGTTTTATAGAACTAAAGGTGGTCTTCTTGTCACTCATCTTAGTTTTTCTGATGACTTTATAATCTTTTGCAATGCCTCAATTCCTCACATTAAAACTATTAAGAATCTTTTAAATAAATTTGGCAATGAAAGCGGTCTTTTTCTCAATGAAGGAAAAAGTTGTTTCATTCCTTCTTCTAAAATCTCTAGTAATAGGACCAACCAAATCTTGAGAATTACTAATTTTCAATATCAACAACTTCCTATTAAATATCTTGGTGCTTCTCTTTTTAAAGGTCAAAAAAGATCTCACCTTTTTACCGAGCTAATCCAAAAATCTCTAATAAAATTTTTGTTTGGGAATTTCACTTACTTTCTTTTGGTGGTAGGCTCACTTTGATTAAGAGCACCCTTAACTCCATGCCTTTGTATCTCATTCAATCCATTGTGCCAACCAACTCCATCATTAAAGAATTGAGCGGCTCATTAACAAATTTTTCTGGGGATCTAACAATTCCTCTAAAAAAATGCACTGGACCTCTTGGTATAAAACCTGTGGCACTTTTGCTAAAGGTGGTCTTGGATGTAAACCAATCAAGGAAACTATCACTGCTTTTTCTTATAAACTTTGGTGGAATTTTAGGAAAAATAATAGTCTATGGGCTAATTTCATGACTACTAAATACTGCCGGGTAAGCACCCTCTCATTTGCCCCTATAAAGCGGGAGACTCTCCTATTTGGAAAAGACTTTGTTCCATCAAATGGGATGTCGAATCTTTAATTTCCTGGGGGATTAACTCTGGCTCCTCTTTCTTTTGGCAAGACAACTGGACTGGAGGTGGGTCCATTGATGACTTACTTTCTACCCACTCTACTACTGCTATTAAAGTGAGCTCTTTCTAGTAGAATAATATGTGGAACAATAGTAAGCTTACTGATCATATTCCTCCCTCTCTTTTAAATAAGCTTACTACTATTCCTATCAATCCTACCAATCAAGATCAGATCCTTTTTAAGCTTTCACATAATGGTGATTTCAACTTTAAAATGTTTGGATTCACATTAAAGAAACTCATGATTTTTCCTATGTGTTTTCTAAATTTTGGAACAACAATATCTCTACTTCTTATTCTGTTCTTACTTGGCATATTTTGAAAAACTTCATCCCTGTGGACTCCTTGTTGTGGGGTAAAGGTTTTAAATTACCTTCAAAATGCTAATGTTGTTTTCACATTGAGAATGTGAATCATGTTTTTATTAACGGGGCCATTGCTTCTAAACTTTGGATTTGGTATGATGACCTCTTTAACATGTCATTTTCAATGGCTCCTTAAATTTATACCAACTTCTTGAAGTTTATTTTGACAACACTATTAAAGGACACATTAAAGTCATAACTGCTATCACTCTTATTTCGTTCATATGGATGGACTGAAATGATGCAAAACATTATGAGATCCCTATGAATCACATAAGGATAATTGCTAGAACTAAAAACAAAATTCGTGACTTGTTTAATGCCAATTTAATTAAATACAAACAATTCAAAGGTTGCAAATTTATGGCCAATAAATTGGGTTTTAACTTGCGGATCACCACATCTAAAAAGATTGTTTATTGGGTAAAATCCTATTAAAATTAACTGATGGCTCTGTCTCTCATAAAGGTTCGGTATGGTGGAATTTTCAAAATCTTAATGGAAAAGTCCTATGTGCCTTTGCTTACCCCTTAATCCCTACTGTTATACAGCTCATGGCGGCGCTCTTGAGATTTTCCTTCAAAAGGTTGGCTCAATATTTGGATTGAGGTGGATGCCCTCGCGATTGATCTCTTGACTTCCACCAAAATGGGCATCTTGTACTACCTTCTTAAGCAAACTAGAACTCTCCTTTCCCAACTTTACTTTATAATCACTCATGTATGCGTGAGGGTAATGCATGTCTGATTATCTATCTGGTGCTAGATTGGATGGAATAAAATTCTTTGATCTAACCCTTCTAAACATTTGCATGGCTTAGTTAATGGATACGGGTTTCCTCAAATTAATCTAACCTATTGGATTCACACGCTTCAATATCTCTTTTATTGCATGATCATTTCTATTTATTGTTATTTCTTTGGTCTTCTTGATGCATCAACGATATCCCTTGTTGTTTACTTGTTGATCTCTCTGTGGCATGTCTTGTTGGTTTAATTGTCTTAGCTTTAATTAGGGCTTCTTCTTCTACTATTATATTTGTTAATAATGTGTTTGCTTCTTTGGAATTTGATGCATCATCATATTACTCCTTCTTTGGTTTATGACCTTGTTTGGTCTTCTTTATAGATACACATATGTTAAAGGTTTAATTGGTTGTTGGGCTTTTGGGCCCTTTGTCTAGAAAATTTTGTTGTTAGTTTAATGTATTTCTGAATGTATATGCTAACCCATACACATAGGAAAGAAAATGCAATACATTTGTTATTATTAATGGTTCTTTGTAAGTTTGGTATTGTTTAATGAATTCCTTTCAGTCTGATTTCTCTAAGGAGGGTAGTTCTGCTGCTAGCCTGATTTCTCTAAAGGATTTCATTGATAATACCCTTTTTAACCCTTATGGTAACTCTATTGCCCCACTACCTTTTATTAGCTTATCCTATGGTTGCAATAATTGTAGTGTTGTTTTAACCTATGGCTATTTTTATTCCTCTGCTTAGCCTTGTGTTTGTTAGCTATGTTGTCTGGTGTTCTTGATCTTTGCTATTCTCATCCATTTGTTGATCGATTAATCATTATTTTTTACCTTTTGGCCTGTTAAAATTATGCATCTAGCTTGTTGGTAATTGTCCTATGTTGGTACTGGATTATTGCTCCTCATCTTTTGGGTTTTGTTTTATTTTGTTCTTGGCCTCTATTAGTTGTAAGATGGCTTTTATTTTTTACCTTAACTATTTCTTATCTCTCATTTTTTTAATGTTTGTCTTTGTTAAAACGGGATCTCTTTGTTTTCACCCTTTTTTACATCTGGTTCATACTCTTGGCTGACCTCTTCCTTAACTATCGGATTTAACTTATGCATTGTATAATTTGAATGGTTGGTTTTATATGCTTTATTATTATTTTCTTTCTTGGTTGTTGGATGGTGCGGATCATTGAGTCTTTTATTGACAAAATTATTGTGGTTGTTTATCTAGTTCAGCGTCTTTGTTGGTGTTATCTCTTGTTTTGCAACCACATATTCCCAATCTACCAAATATTTTGCAATTTTTTTGTCAATTTTATTAATTCCTTGCGGTTTGTACTTCCTTTAGCTTCTCTTGTGGTTTATGCTAGATCATCTTTATCCGGAAGGTTTTTCTATTGATTATCTTTTGAACCCTTTCATTGCTACTTTACATCTGTTTTTATTGGAATTTTATATGGTGGGTGTAATTTTTGTTTTATTGCTACCCTGTTGGCTTTTGGATTTTAGGGTCCTTTATCTTATTGCCTTTGTGGTTATTATCTGTTTCTTGCCTTTTGTTTCTCTGACTATTTTTTGTTGTTAATCTGATTTCTCCTGCTACTATTTTATCCCCCTTGGTTCTGTTCAAATTATGCAAAACCTAATGATTTTCCATATGATTATTTGGATCTCTACATTTGCTCTATTTACTCTGAATGGGTGGACTTTTGGCCAGCCTCTTGGTAATTACTATCTGGGTTGTTGGCTGAACTGGATTAATACTCTACATGTTGTTTTTGGGGTTTTGGATTGTTTTGTTCAGCAAGCCTCTAATGAAGTTGTTGACTGCTTGGTGGCTTTTGATTTGAATCTCCTTATTTGTTTATTATATGCTTATTATATGAATTCTATGGACTACTTTATCTGCTACTCTTTACTCCATCTTCTTTCAATTAAACTTGTATCTATTGCATTGTTTATTCTGAATGGGTGGTTCTCTGGCCAGCTAGCTGGTTTTCATTATCTTGGCTTTTTGTTGTCTTGGATATTTGCTATCCTTGTTTCTCGAGATTCCAATGTTGGCTCTATCTTTGTTGGTTGTATGACTTTAGGGTCCTATGTTTAGTTTCGACTTTGATGTTGATTATTTTTTTTTTGGTCATTAGTGTGGGCTTTTTTTTGATCCATGTTTTTATGCTCTATCTACTTGGTTACTAACTATTGTAATGTCTACTCTGATTGAGAGGTTCTATGGCCATCTTGTAATCCCTTGTTGTCTTGGCTGTTGTTGTCTTGGCTGCTGCTATCTTGGCTATTTTTTGGTCTTGGTTATCTGTTGTCTTGTTTTTTCTGGATTCTAATGAGGACCCTAATTTGAATCCCCATTTTGATTTATCCTCTGGTGGGTTCCAATGTTGCACTAACTATTTTGTGGTTGGGGTTGGTTTTCTGATTTCCCTTGTTGTTTGTGTCTGGGCTGCTGTTCATTTCCTGATAGTTGTGATCTACATTAACTATTGATGTTTATATTCCCATCTGGATTTAGTTAGGCTTGTGCTGTTATCTCCTTGGAATGCAATGTCTATTCTGAATGGGTGGTTATGGATACGCCTTTTCTTTGTCTTCTATTTTGATTGTTTATTGGTATGGATTATCAAATTTTTTGTCCAACATCTTTTCGAGGCAGTTCTATCTTTATTTGGTGCTATTTTTGGTATTGGGTTATGTTGCCTTCCTTTATAATTGCTTTTTGCCAACTACTGATATGGATATTAATAAGGGGTTTGTTCACATCTGCATTCATTATTATGATTGGGCTCATTTTCTGGACTTTACTTCTAAGTTAATGAAAGATTCATATATATATATTATGTTTGGGATGGTGTTACTTATAGGCTCATCGACTTGCTTAGAGATTTCAGCAGTCCTCTTCTTGTTTTCTTGTGGATGGTTTTATCGGCTATTTCATATGTATAAGTATCCTCTGGTGACTATATGATACTTTTCATGGGACCCTAATCTTTCGCCTTTGCAATTTCCTCTCTATATTATATATAGTTTTGTTTAGGTTGTAGGTAATAAAGCCCATAAGACTTTCAACAAGGCTACTATCTTCACAGTTTGTTGGCTATGATGTTGTGATGATATCACTCCCTTTTGGTTTGGTAACTCTTGTGATGTAACCCTTTAAAGTTTGGATGCATATTTGCATCCGCCCCAACTGTGGAGCCTCCTCTATCACAATTCTTTACTATCATTCTCATATTATGCTGTTTTTAGTTATCATTATGTCTGTATTACCTCAACTGCTCTAATTTCTTTCCATTTACATTTCTGCAAGTGCTTCTCTCTTGTCCTCTTGGAGGTTTGCTCCATAGTGTCATGCATTCTCACGTACTGTAGGGCATTGGCCATAATCTTCCTTTGGATTTTTTTATGTTAATCTATTTGTATCTTTTGATTGCTTTAATGTCTTCTCTTGCTTTTGGCTGTACTTAGATAGAGGATCTACTCCTTAGGTTGATTGTAGCTCTTTGAGCAGTAGATCTGGAGTTTATCCCCTTTAAGGACCTTGTAACCCTCTTTTTGTGGCAATAAAATACCCCCTACATGGGTTTCCCTAAAAAAAAAATCTAAAACTAAACTAAATAAAACCTAAAAATTAAATAAATAAAAAACCTAAACCTAAATAAAATAAAAAGATAAAATAAAATAACAACCTAAACAAAAACCCAAACCTAAACCTAAAAATAAAATAAAATAAGCTAATAAATATAAAATAAAATTAAATAAGTAAAAACCTAAACTAAATTAAAAAATTAAAATAAACCTAAGAATAAAAAACCTAAATAAAATAAAAACTAACGTAAAATAAAAATAAAATAAACCTAAAAATAAAATAAAATAAAATAAAAAAATAAAACCTAAACCTAAAATAAACATAAAAATTAAACCTAAAAATAAATAAAATATAACCCATACACTAAACTAAAATAAAACTAAACATAAAATAAAAATAAAATAAACAAAATAAACCTAAACCTAAATAAACTAAACTAAATAAATCCAACCTAAAATAAACTAAGCATAAACTCTAAACTAAATAAAATAAAATAAACCAAAAAACAAACCTAAACTAAAATAAACATAAAACCTAAATAAATCTATAATAAAACCTAAACCAAAACCCTAAACCTAAAAAATAAAATAAAAACCTAAACTAAAATAAAACCAAAAAAATAAACTAAATAAAAAAACCAACCAAAAATAAAATGAAAAAATAAAATAAAACATAAACATAAACTAAAACAAAAACCTAAACTTAACCTTTAAAAGAAAATAAAAAAAATAAAAACTATACTAAAATAAATAAATAAAAACCTAAACTAAACTAAAAAAAATAAAAAACCTAAATAAAATAAAAACTAAACCAAAAATAAAAATAAAATAAACTTCAAATAAAATAAAATAAAACCAAGCTAAAATAAACCTAAAATAAATTAAAATAAACCTAAACCCTAAACTAAAAAAAAAAATAATCCAAATAAAAAATAAAAATAAACCTAAACCAAAGATAATAAAAAATAAATAAAACCTAAACCAAAAAAAAAATAAAATAAATAAAATAAAATAAACCTAAACTTAAACTAAAAATAATCCTAAAATAAACCTAAATAAAACTTGAAACCTCAACCTAAAATAAAAAATAAACCTAATCTTAAAATAAATATAAACCTAAACCAAAATAAAATAAAATAAACTAAACTAAAATAAATCTAAATCTAAATAAAATAAAAATAAATTAAAATAAATAAATAAATAAATAAACTAAATAAAATAAAAATACACCTAAATAAAAAAATAAAATAATAAATAAAATAAAATTAAGTAAATAAACTAAATAAATCTAAACAACTTAATCTAAAAAATAAAAATAAAAAATTTAAAACAAATAAAACCTAGAAAACCTGCAACCCTAAAATAAACCCTAACACTAAACCATAAAACCATAAACCCCAAACTTAATAAATCCCTAAACTCCTAATAACCCAAAAAAAAAACTAAACCTAAACTAAATAACCTAAACCTAAAAAAAACTAAACTAAATAAAACCTAAAAATAAAAAAATAAAAAAATAAACCTAAATAAAATAAAACCTAAACCTAAATGTAAAACTAAATAAATCCTAAAAATAAAATAAAAAGTAAAACTAAAAATAAAATAAAAATAAAAACTAAAATAAAATAAAATAAATAAAAAACCTAAACTAAAATAAAAAAAAATAAAACCTAAAATAAAATCTTAAAATAAAATAAAAACTAAACATAAAATAAAAATAAACCAAACCTAAAATAAAAACCAAATAAAAAACCTAAACCTAAAATAAACAAAATAAAATAAACAAAAACTTAAATGAAAATAAATTAAACTAAAATAAATAAAACCTAAACCTAAACCTAAAAGAAACTAAATAAAATTAAATAAAATAAAATAAAATAAACCTAAACCTAAAGTAAACTTAAAATAAACCAAAACCTAAAGTAAGTAAATAATTTTAAAAGTAAACATAAACCCTAAAACCTAATAAAGCTAAACCTAAACCTAAACCAAACAATGAGCAAAACAGAAACATCAGTCAAAACTCAAGATCTAGCGGTGAAGGCAAAGGTGGAGGCGGCGGTTATCGTAGTAGTTGTGGGAGATATGGAGGTGATGGTGGATATGGAGGTGGTGGTCGAAGCAGTGGTGGTTATGGAGGCGGGAGGAGTGATGGAGGTTACATGAGGTGGCGGAGGATAGATGAGGATATGATGGTGGATCTTGCTACTGAGAGGCAGGTGGTTGATGGGACTAAGAAACTAAGAAATTGATCTACTACATATGGAACTGTGTCTTTATTGCAGAGATAGTTTTAGTTATCCAAGGTTTTTTATTTGCTCTATGCATGCTCATTTTTGATCTATGTCATTGCTTGTGTCTTAGAAAACTTAGTGTGTTACTTGATTAATGAAATTAAAAAAAAAGAAATGTTGGATCTGAATTTGTTTTCTGTTAAAAAAAACAAAAAAGCTAAACCCTTAGCTAAAACCTAAACACTATACCTAAAACCTAAACCCTAAACCCTAATCTTAAACCCTAAACCCTAAAAGTATAAACCCTAAAACCCTAAACCTTAAACACTACACCCTAAACCTTAAACCTTAAACCATAAACCCTAACCCAACCCATTCCTAAACCCCAAACCCAACTTAAACCTAAAACCTAATAAACCTAAACCCACAATAATGGGAGAACATAGTAAACTGGAGGCGGCGGCTGGCTCATCCCTGGTGGTAAATGGACGGTAGATATGAAGGTGGTTGTTCGAGTAGTGGTGGTTATGGAAGCGGCATGAGTGATGTAGGTTACAGCTGTGGTGGTGGCGGAGGGAGAAATTGGGGATACAATGGTGGATCCCACTACTCAAGAGGTCGAAATTGTTTTGATGGGAATTGGAGGAACTAAAGAATGATCGATCCCATCTTCTGCTTATGGAACTGTGTCTTTCTGGTTTTTAATTATCTAGGGTTTTGATTTGCTCTATGTGCTCATTTTGATATAGTAAATAAGTGTCTTAGAAAACATGGTGTGTTACTTGGTTGATAAAGTTGAAAAGAAGAAATGTTGAAGTTGAATTTGTATCTATTAAAAAAACCCTAAACCCAAACTAAAAAACCTAGACCAAAACCTAAACTAAACCCTAAACAATAAAACTAAAACTAAACCTAAAACCCTAAACCCTAAATAAAACCCTAAAACCCTAAAACCTAAACCCAAATAAAACCCAAACCAACCCTAAACCCAAAACTAAAACCAAAACTCTACCTTAAACCTAAAAACTAAACCCTAAAAGCTAAATAATGTAAACCTAAATTAAATAAAACCTAAAACCAAAAAAAATAAAATAAAATAATAAAATAAAAGAAAACCTAAAGTAAAACCTAAACCTAAAGTAAACCCTAAATAAAATAAATTAAAGAAAATAAACCAAAACCTTAACTAAAAAATAAAACCTAAAAAAAACCAAAAAAAATCCTTAAACCTAATCCTAAAAAAGTAAAATAAAGACCTAAACCTAAACAAAAAAATAAAAAATAAAACTTAAACATAAAAAAATAAATTAAAAATAAAAATAAAATATAAAATAAGCATAAACCTAAAACTAAACTTAAAAACTAAACTAAAATAAAAAACTTAAACTAAATAAATAAACCTAAACTAAATTAAATAAAAATAAAAAATAAACCTAAATAAGAATAACAAATAAAATAAACTAAAATAAATAAAAACTAAACTAAAAAACTTAAACCTACCGGTTTACTTAATTTAAAAAAAATCCAGAACCATAAACTTTAAATCCTAAACCCTAAACCCTAAACCCTAAACCTAAAACTAACCTTAAACCTATAATCCTAAACTTATAACTCTAAACCCTAAACCCTAAAATCCTAAATAATGACCCTAAACCCTAAACCCTAAACCCTAAACCCTAAACCTTAAACCCTAACCTTAAACCCCAAATCCTAAAACTAAACATATAGTAACTAAATTAATTAAAAAATAAACCTAATAAATCTAAACCCTAAGAATGGGAAGAACTTTGGCAGCAAGAACATCACCGTCAACCAGGCTTAGTCTAGATCAGGCGGTGGAGGCGAAGGCGCAGGTGGCGGTTATCATAGTGGTGGTGGCGGATCTAGAGGTGGTGGTGGATATGGAGGTGGTGGTCGGAGCTGTGGTGGTTATGGAGGCGTGAGGAGGGACGGAGGTTACAACCATCATGGTGGCAGAGGGAGAGATCTGGGACATGATGGTGGATCACATTACTCGAAAGACTGGGTGGTTCTGAGGGGAACTAGGGAAACTGAAGAACAACCGATCCAATCTGCTACTTATGGAACTGTGTATTTATAGTAGAGATAGTTCTACTTATCTATGGTTTCCGATTTGCTCTATGCATGCTCATTTTTTACCTATGCATCGCTTATATCTTAGAAAACTTAGCGCATTACTTAGTTGATGAAATCGAAAAGAAGAAATGTTGAATCTTAATTTATTCTTTGTTGAAAAAAAAGCAAAAACCCTAAACCCTAAACTAAAATTTAGACCCTAGACATAAAACCTAAACTCTAAACCCTAAACCCAACCAAACCCTAAACTCTAAACCCAAACTAACCCAAAACCTAAAGCTCAAACCCTAAACCCTAAACCATAAACCCTAAACTCCCCAAACCTAAAACAAATCTTAAACCCTAAAAAAACTAAAACCAAAGCTAAAATCTAAAAACTAAACCTAAACCTAATAAACCTAAACATAAACCTAAACTAAAAAAATAAAATTTAAAAATAAAACCTAAACTAAACTAAAAAAAAATAAAAGCCTAAATAAAACAAACTAAACCTAAAATAAAAATAAAAAAATTAAATAAAATAAACTAAATAAAAAACCTAAAAAAAATACCTAAATAAAACCTAGAATAAAAAAAAATAAACCTAAACCCTTAACTAAAAAAACTTAAATAAAATAAAAAATAAAATAAACCTAAACCTAAACTAAAATAAAATAAAATAAAACCTAAAAATAAAAAATAAAAAAAATAAAATAAAATAAACTAAACCTAAACCTAAATAAAATAAAAATATACCTAAAATGAAATAAAATGAAACTAAAATAATACCACAACCTAAACCAAATAAATAAACCAAACAAAACATAAACTAAAATAAATATATCAAAATAAACAAACTAAATTAAAATATAATAAAATAAACTAATAAAATTAAAAATAAAATAAACTAAAATAAATAAAATAAACTAAATAAACTTAAACCTGAGTTTACTTAATTTAAATATATATATATATATATATATATATATATATATATATATATATATATATATATATATATATATATATATATATATATATATATATATATATATATATATATATATATATATAATATAAAAAAACACCTAAACTCTAAACCATGACCCAAACCTGATCCAAACCCTAAACCTAACACAACTTTAAAATCCTAAACCCTAAAACCCTAAACCCTAAACCCTGACCCTAAACCAAAACCAAAACCTTAAAAACCTAAACCAACCCTAAACAAAAATAATAATAATAATAAAATAAAATAAAATATAAATATAAATAAATAATAAATAATAAAAATAGATAAAAATAATAAAAAATTAATAATTGAATAAATAATTAAAATTTAAAAAAACCACAAACACTAAAAACCCTAAACCCAAAAATAAAACCTAAAACTGGACTAAAAAACATAAAATAAAATAAATAAATAAATGTAAACCTAAATAAAATAAAATAAAACTTGAACTAAAACCAAACCTAAACCTATGTAAAATAAATTAAAATAAAACTAAAACTAAAATTAAATAAAATAAAAACTAAACTAAACTAAAAATAAATTAACCCTAAAATAAGAACCTTAAATAAAAAATAAACGTGCAATAAAATAAAATAAACCTAAAATAAAATAAAATAAAATTAAATAAAACCTAAACTTAAAATATACCTAAAATAAATAAAAAAATTAAATCCCTAAACCCTAAACCTAAATCCTAAACCCAAAATAACCCTAAATGTTAAATCAGAACCCTAAAACCTACACCCAAAACCCTAAACCTTAAATAAATAATAAACCCTAAAAATAAAACCTAAACTCTAAACCCAAAACCATAAACCTAACCTAAACTAAATAAAACCTAAAATAAAATAAATAACTAAACCTAAATAAATAAAAAATAAAATAAATAAAACCTAAACTAAAATTTAATAAACCAAAATAAAATAAAATAAAATAATGAAAATAAACTAAAATAAAATAAATAAAACCTAAACTAAACTAAAATAAAATAAACTTAAGTATAAAACCTATAAAATAAAATAAAACTAAATAAAAACCTAAATCTAAAACATAAAAATAAAACCAAAATTAAATAAAAATAAAACCTAAACCCTAATCTAAAATAAATAAATAAAACCTAAAATAAAAAATAAACCTAAACCAATTAAAATAAATTAAACTAAAATAAATAAGACCTAAACCTAAACCAAATATAAACTTTAAACCTAAACCTAAACTAAGTAAAATAAACTAAAAGTAAACCTAAACCTATACTAAAAAATTAAACCTAAAAATAAACTTAAAATAAAAACGTAAAGCATAAACCTAAAAAAATATAATAAAAACCTAAACCTAAACCTAAAAATAAAAAATAGAACCTATACCTAAAAAATAAAATTAAATTAAAACTCAACTTAAAAATAAACCTAAACCTAAAAAATAAACTAAAATAAAAACCTTAAACTAAAATAAATAAACTAAACTAAATAAAAATAAAAATAAACCTAAATAAAAATAAAAAATAATATAAACTCAAATAAACAAAAAAATAAACTAAATAAACCTAAACCTACCTTATTACTTAATTTTTTAAAAAACCTAAACCCTAAACCCTAAACCTTAAACCTTAAAACCCTAAACCCTAAACCCTAAACTCTAAAACAACTCTAAACCTTAAACCCCAAACCATAAACCATAAACACTAAACCCTAAACTAACCTAAACCCAAACTATAACCATAAACCCCAGAATGGGCATAACTTTGATGGCAGAACATCATAAATCAACTAGGCATATATAGTCGTAGAAAGGCTGGGTGCTCATGTGGTGGGGGATATAGAGGTATTGTGGATATGGAGGTACTTGATCAGTAGTGTGGTGGTGATGGGCGAGGAGGCGTTGAGGTTATAAGCGTAGTGGTGGCGGAGGGGAGATGAGGATATGATGGTGACGCTACTCGATAGGAGGTGTGGTAGTTGATGAGAGTGAGAGAAATTGAAGAACGACCAATCCAATATGCTACTTATGGAGCTGTGTCTTTATAGTAGAGATGATTCTAGTTATCTAGGGTTTTTGATTTGCTCTATGGGTGCTCATTTTTTATCTATGTCGTCACTTGTGTCATAGAAAACATGGAGTGCTACTTGGTTGATGAAATTGAAAAGAATAAATGTTGAATCTAAATTTGTTCTCTGTTAAAAAAAAAACCTTAAACTCTAAAACCTAAACCTATAACCAAAACCCTATACACTAAACCCTAAATCCTAAACCCTAAACCCTAAAAACCCTAAACCTAAACTAAACCTAAGAAACCCCCAATACAAACCCTAAACCTAAATAATAAAACCCTTAAAACCTAAACTTTAAACCTAAAACCATAAACCACAAACCACAAACACTAACCTAAACCCTAAACCTAAAGCCTAAACTAACTTAAACCCAGCCTAAACCTAAATTAACTTTGCCTAATCTTAAACCTATAAACCTAAACCTTGAA